>PVIH01000294.1:334779-395424 GCA_004025045.1 Sigmodon hispidus
GTGTGTGTGTGTGTGTGTGTGTGTGTGTGTGTGTGTGTGTGTGTGTGTGTGTGTGTGTGTGTGTGTGTGTGTGTGTACACGCCACAGTATTCTGTACATACAGAGGTTAAAGAAAAGTTTACAGGGCCCAGCCTTTCTCCTGTGTGGGTCCTGGGGCTTAAACTCAGGTGAGCAGGCACCTTTACCGGTACATCAAGCCATCTCAAGAGATATTTTTATGTACTCATGTTCTCCCCCAACCCCTCCCCCACTGTCCCCTAGGAACTTGCGTAAGGGACCCAGTGGCCTGGCTGATGAGATCAACTTTGAGGACTTCCTGACTATCATGTCTTACTTCCGGCCCATCGACACCACACTGGGCGAGGAGCAGGTGGAGCTGTCCCGGAAGGAGAAGCTGAAATGTGTGTACTGAGTCCTCTCGGAACATGGGAATCCCCAAGAGCAGGAGGGAGGGGGTCAGCTGGGGACATGGTCTGTGTCCTCACGCTATCGGTCTCTAAGCAGCACTGTTGGTGTGGCCTTTCTGAAGTTGTACCTTGGCAGACTCATAGAAGTCCAGCGGCTTTCAGCTTTGAGGACTCGTGGAGTGGGGGACTTTGAGGTCATGTACTTTAAAGAGACCTGGGGTGTTACTTGTGGCCTTCCACTTAGCTGTGTGACCTTGAACCCGGGCATGGTGTGCTGACTGTGAACTTGGTGGCTGAGGACTCTGTTGCAAATAGACCCCTGCATCTGGTGCTGGGAAGCCCCCAAGTCTGGATCCCATACCTGCTCCTCCATGGCATGCTGTGAGCACAGTCTACCAGCCTTCTGAGGCTCCCCCTTAGCTCACCAGCTCTGGGGAGCATTTAGTGGCTGGGCGGCAGCATGGAGGCAAGCAGTGGTCTAGTCACTGTGGCCTTTCCCAGACACCTCTCATCCCTCCCCACCTCCTCCGGCTCTGGATACTTAGCTGTGTTTAGCACTGGAGTGCACGTCAAGGGCTGGTGGGAACAACCATTCTCAGTGTCTCCTGTATCAATTGCTCAGGAGGTATCCACAGCCCACGAAAAGACTGCTTGATTTGAGGGCTGGGATGAGGGTTATGAAATAAGAGGAATATACAGGTCTGAACCAGTTCAGGACCCCTGTCTTAACATGTACAGGACTTAACAGCCCCATCTGTGAAGTGGGCTGTGGCAACCCTGATCTAGAGGATAGGGTTAGGACATCATGATAAGGACATATTCTGCATGGTTCTGGGCATTTGGTTCCTAATAGATGCCCGAGCAGAGAGAGTGCTTATGAGTGCTGGGCAGTGGGGAGTAGCTATGAATATCTCATCTCTATGGGACTGCTGCCAAGGTTGAGAGAGGCAGCCAGGCCCAGCTAGATTTCTGCCATGCTCAGGATCTACCTAGGATCAGCCGTGTGGGCAGTATGGCTCAGGACCTGGCATTTAAAAATACCCAGTTGGCTTTGTGCTCATGAGGGATCCAGTCCTATCACGTGTCTGAAGTGTAGTGGTGTGGCAGGTGATACCTCCAACTCTCATTTTATAGATGAGAAACCGAGGCTTGAGAAGTCACTGTGAGCCAGTGCACCCCATTAGAAGAGACCAGTTAGGTCCTGTGGCCTGCACCCTTCTGCCCTAAGGCTTTGTCTGACATCCAGATCTTGTAGATGTCTTGTACAAAGTTTGGTACAGCTCTCAGAGCAGGGGCATGGAGGAGAAGGGGATGCCCTACTCCTGGCATCACCTAACTGACTCCTGCCTCCTCTGCTGCCTACAGTTCTGTTCCATATGTATGACTCGGACAGCGACGGCCGCATCACCCTGGAAGAATATAGAAATGTAAAGTATGCTCCCTTGGCCCTGCCTGGGGCTCTTGACGCCTCCCCCTCCTCAGACCATCGTGGAGTCCCAAGGTCACCAAGTGTCTGCCCCACTGGCAGGTGGTGGAGGAGCTGCTTTCTGGAAATCCTCACATCGAGAAGGAGTCAGCTCGATCCATTGCCGATGGGGCCATGATGGAGGCGGCCAGTGTGTGTGTGGGGCAGATGGTGAGCACCCCTTGGGGCATAGGAAGGGAAGGGTGGGGAGCATTAGTCCACCAACAAATCCCCCTATTCTGCGGCTCCACATTGCTTTTCCCACGGTTGGAATCCTGTGCTTCTTGAAGGCCTCCGTGGCAGGAACCAGGTGTGCCTCGCTGGCTCACTCGCTGCTCTAACCAGGGTTTGGCATGCAGCAGAGGTTAGAGCCTACTGCAGGTTCTTCCTGCCCCTGGGAGACTGCAGCTCTGGAGAGCTGTGGAGGAGGTGCAGCGAAGCAGAGCTCACAGTCTACGTGGTGCCACCGTGGCCTCCCTTGCCCCCGTGGGCAGCAGGGAGCACAGTGTCCCAGGAGCATCACATCACTTCCTCACATCTTTATTTGTGAAGACCATTGGTGTTGGGGCCAGTGAGGGACTGAGTGGGGCTTGGCCGTATGCATCATGGTTTCAGCTTCATTCTATCAATGGGGAAACTGAGGCTCAGCACAAAAGATTCTGTGGAGCTTGTGATCTTTCCTGGCTGGTATGGGGGTGTCTTTCTTGCAGGGTGGGGAGATGGCTGCCTATGCGAGTCCAGCTCCAGCAAGCTCTGGCCTCCTGGTACCTGAGTGGAGGCAGCTCCATGTTGGATCTCCCCCTCTGTGCCCTTTGCCTGTCACTGAAGATGCTCACTTCCCAGAGGCAGAGCTGCCCTCCTGGCTTGTTTATCTGTGCTTCTCTCAGAGTGTGGCCCCAGTAAAACCGCCACAGTCTGCATGTGAACCGCCTCAGGAAAGGGCCTTGACCCATGGAGAACAGAGCTTCTCCTATACCTGGGGCAGAGCCAAACACCCATTTGGTTTAATCACAGTCTTCTTTAAATGGCTCCCCATCCCACTCCGCTTTCAATTGGTGACGTTTCTTAATTTGCTGTAGTATAATTGTTGGCAGCTGGCACCCACTGATTTGTATAAAATTCATTCTGCCTAACCAGTGGAGGCTTCCCCAGTGCAGATCCCCAGTAGGGTGGGGACCAAGCCACCAGGGATCCTGGCATGTGTGTCTACCTATGGAGCACACACAGTGTATCAGCCAGATCACTACAGGCCCCACTCAGGGCAGTCGTTGGCTTCTGATGATGGTTAATGCTTCTGACCATGCTGCTCGCCAAAGACCAGAGAGCCACTCACCATCCACCCTTGCTTTGATACCTTTCCAAAGCCACTTGGGGCTTTGGACTCCTTAAGACTTGGGGCAGGGTCTCCTTAAGTGCCATCTCTAGGCCATGTCTGTGCAGGAATCTTGGTGGGTAGAGGGAGGGGTGCTAGGTTAGGCTTCATCCTGGGTTTGCCAACTCCCAGCCTTCTGCCCCTCCCAGCATCGCACGCCTGCTGACTCCCCACAGTGGGGCCGAGTCTATAATTAGCTCCCATCACCCAGCCTGGGAGCCTGGTGCCCTGGAAGAGAGAGGGTGGAACAGAGGAATAGTCCCTGGGGACAAGGCAGGCCCAGGCCAGTGGAAAACTGGGGGTGGGGGGGTTATGAAATGTTTCATGAAACAAACCCTAAAAGAACATCGACTCTTGCCCCCAGGAGCAACGGGGGGGGGGGGGGGGAAGGGTGAAAGGTCATTCTCTCTCCATGCCCACTTGAGGCCTTGCCCTGTAGGGAGCCACCCTTCAGGTCTTTTTCCCTCTACAGTGGACACACCACATGTGTATCTTTGCTGTTTTGTTGAGTCGCTTCACTTTGGGGAATCTGGGATTAGAACCCAGTGCCCCATGCATGCTAAGCTTGGGCTGTAACTGAGCTCCAGCCTAGCCCCTGACTCCACTGGCAGTTTTGCCAGATGCCCTTGACTGGACATGACCTTCTACACCTGTCCAAAGGGCAGACAGGGGCTGGTGACACTTGTGCATGCATGCTTGGGAGCTGTAGGCACTTGCTCCTTGTGGGGTTCTTATCTCTTCTGGCTGTTCACACACTTCAGAGCCTTTTCATGCTTGATAGCCATGAAGGGCTGAATCATGGTGAAAGTCTCTTGGGTAATGCAGGGGACCCCGAGTACCCAGCAGTGACCTTTGGGGTCCTGCAATGGTATTGACGGTCCCAGGGGGGATTCTGGGTAAAGTGTGAGACTTGCTCAGCAGTTCAGGGGACAAGGGTCAATGCTCTTTAGGATTTGTTTCATAAAACATGTCATAAATCATTTTCCACTGGCCTGGGTGGAGTCCTGGTAATCATTCCTTCCATCGCTACAGAAGGAAGAACACAGCTGGACATTTGCTTTGTCAAGCATGCTGGGCCCCTGGCTGAAGCCACACTCTGTCCTCTGCTCCCTGGTTATCATTGTGGCTCACTGGCATGAGGGTGGCCACAGAGGGTCTTCCATTCCCATTTCCTCTCTGCAGTGGGCTGTGAGTGTAGATTAGCCCAGAATAGTTCTGTTATCAGTACAGGGAGTTGGGACAGGACCCAGGCTGGCAGGGTGTATCTTGGTGGCTGGACTTCTCGGGGCAGGGTGAGATGGGCTGTGTTGGAAGGAAGGCCCATGCCGAAGCCTCAGCCACTGCTGGGGTTCCAAGGCACTGGTCTTGGTTGGGGACACATGACTCCCTTTCCTAACTCTACCTCTGTGCTCTGGGTGTTTGGAGGAGGTGGCCTGTGTCAGCAGAGCCTGGGCGAATCCCTAACCTTATTCATTCTCTCTATGATCTCATCCTCAGGAACCGGACCAGGTGTATGAAGGGATCACCTTTGAGGATTTCCTGAAGGTGGGTGCCAGGGGAAAAAGACAAAGGGCCTGGGGCTTCCAGGACACCATGAGGATCTTGTGGAGTGTGGCTGTTAGCAGATCCCAAGTGCCCACCAGGGCTGTTCTATGGGAAGGGCCATGGGAACTGCATTAACTGATTTGATTGGCTTTGTGGAAAGGATAGTGTTGCTGTGTGGTCTGGGACCTCAGCATGCACAGGTAAATTGGAGAAATCAGTTTCTCTCCCTTGGGACACTGGTGCCCCTTACCAGGAGCAGTCACTTTTCACAGTATAGCAGGGATTCTGGAAGATTCTGGACCTGGGCAAACACCAGCATTCTATAAGCAGAGTGGAGTAGACACGTTACAGAGACCTGTCTCCCTAGTGCATCCTGGTGGGAGTGTTAAGTGGCCGCCCACTCGCCTGTCCTCCCTCTTGTGATGGCATCTGTACCCATCTGGTGGACCAGCCTTCACTGTCACAAACATACTACAGTCAGGACTTAAGACTGGCTCCCGGCTGCTGTGATGACCAAGTTATCTGGAAGCAGGAAAAAGAAAATGCTAAGATCATCTCTCCAAGGCCTTCTTCTGGTCATGGAGGTGGGCAAGAAGCTTGTGGGATAAGAGGATCAGGGAACCCAGTCCAGCTTCCCAGCATGCTCCCTCCACCCAGGCCTGTGCATTGAGAGAGCCCAGAGCCTCTAGGGTTCAGTTTGCAGAGCCAGGGCCGGCCACTGTCTTCTAAGTCTGCCCCTCTGACCACCTGAGGGAGGCTGGCTGCAGGCCCTCTGCCCACCAGGCAGGCAGCATAATGCCAGTCTCTCAGGGAAGGAGACAGAGGTCAGCAGCTACCCTTGTCTCATGTCAGAGGCCTCACACCCAAGGCTGGACAGGGTATGTGGTGGGGGAAGCCAGGAGCTGCTAGTGTGTGGATTTGCTCAGCTTTGCACTGACACCTGTTTATCTGCATACACGATGGATGTTTGACACCAGGGACAGAAGGACATCGAGGAAGAAGGTTCAGTTGCTTTGAGCATGGCACGGTGGCACATGAGTGTAATCTTAGTACCTAGGAGTCTGAGGAGGGGCATCCTGAGTTTGGAGCCAGCCTGGGCTAGAGTAAGATTCTCGGTGTGACAAACCAATCCTGCTGCTTTCTCCATGGCTCTTCACAAGCTAGCTCCCCTTCTCTGTCCCTCTGTACCCCCAACAACTGTGCCCTGTCCCAGAATTTAGCTGGAGTCTAGGACCTTTCTCAGAGAGCATCTCAGACCCCCAAACAGCCGGGACTGCTCAGTGTGAGTGGCACTGTTTCCATGTCCGCACAGGAGTGTTGCAGGGGACAGTGGGAAGCCCCTGGGGGTATCTCAATAGATGACAGCTCTGCAGTGTGGCATCCAGCATCACAGGGCCATGTCACCGCCTACTAGGTCCCTGTCCCTGCTTCCCTCCTTTGACAAGGAACCAGGGGAGGGTGATCTTGGGAGGGACAAGGCTTTGTCCTGTAGGCCAATGGCCTTGAATGTCCAGACCTTAACTGGCCAGGGTTGACAGTCTACAGCACTGTCTCTCGATACCAATTACTCTACCTGGGCACGTTTGAAGCAGATGAACCCCTTATCCCACAGAGGTTATGGTAACCAAAATGGTGGATAATTTAATGAAGCCTGCCATGAAACAGCCCATAATAGTTTACATGTGGTGCTCTGTGGATGAGGCTGCCCGACCTGAGTCTGAAATGTGGGCAGCATGGTGAGGTAATCCTGGAATTGCACCAAGGCAAAGGAGGTTATCATTTGCATGAACTCTGAGCCTGTTGGGTGTGTGTGTGTGTGTGTGTGTGTGTGTGTGTGTGTGTGTGTGTGTGTGTGTGTGTGTTGGGAGGATGTGAGATCAAAGAGCCCATCCAGTGAGGAGCTTGGATTCAGGACTTCATTCTAATTGCCACGGTGACCATCTCAGCAACAACTCGAAGGTGAGAGTGAGTGAGAGAGAGAGAGAGAGAGAGAGAGAGAGAGAGAGAGAGGAGCTGGTCCTTCCTTAGCTCACAGCCTCGGAACCCATCCCGTGTCTCATCTGCAAAGTGGCTGTCAGTGGCAGAGGAAGGTGGGCAGGCCAAGGAGGACCTGGCTCAGGCAGGTGTCAGGCAGTGGTGGGGTCGGCTCCTGATGCCACTCCCTCCGTTCCAGATCTGGCAGGGAATCGACATTGAGACCAAGATGCACATCCGATTCCTCAACATGGAGACCATCGCCCTGTGCCACTGACCTGCTGCAAGGGAGGGGGTGGTTGGAAGCTGAAGGTGGCCGAGGTCTGGTGTCCAGCCTTTGCCTAAGCTGCTGTAACAGTCAGCGCCCTGTGGGGTGTGGTGTGTGGGACTCTGCTGTTTTTATCTCTAATGATGATAATAAAGCTTTCTTAATGTCTCTGGCATCTCCATCTGTCCCTCACATCCCTTAAAGGAATCTGGTCCTTGAAGACATGAGACTGATTCTAAGGAACCGGCAGAGCTGGTGAGGAAGGACTGATGTCCTGTCTGCTGGTTCCCGTGGGCCATCTGTTTTCTCCTTGAAGGACTGGGTATCCACCTGCAGTCTCCACCCAGGGGAAGCCCCGAAGAGCCTGTCTGTCTAGGCAGGCTTCCAGAAAATCTGGAACGTAGGTAATGGAGCTTTCTCAGCACCATCACGGCTGGCTGGCTGCTGATGGTGGACACTTGCAGCTGGGGGCTGCCACAGTTCCTCCTGACATCACGGACCAGCTGTGAGCCCAGGACATCCCAGTTCCCATCCCAGACAGGCAGCCGTGGAGACTTGAGGTGCCTACTGCAGGTGAGGAGCTCACACAGCTCTGCTTGTCACCTCTCATTTTAGGACAGGTGGGGTGGGGTGGGGTCAGTAGAGCTGGTGCAGAGACCACCTGTGAATGCGTTGGCCTGGCGGCTTGTCCTCACATGCTGTGAAACAGGGTCCCCTCAGCATGTGGCTGGCTGATGTGTGCTCTCCAGGTTGGTCTGTTTCAGGACGGTTTGTTTCCTCTGTTGACACTGGGAGGTGCCTTTCTAGACTGCAGACAGTTCTCTGGCACCTGCCGCTATTGGCATGCTTAGTCTCATTTGTGTAGTTCCTGGCCATAAGGGCCACAAAAGGCGCCGTGATGTGTCTTCACTCTGTATCCTGCTGCTTCCCTTGCACGTCCCTGTCATTCACGTGTAGGTGGATGTGACTATAGACGTTTTTGTTCTCTTTAAATTTTTGTTATTTGTGTGTGAGTGTTTGTGTGCATGTTGGCTAGAAGACAGACTCAGATCCTTTGGAGATGGAATTAGAGGTGCTGGCTTGTTATATGATCCAAACTCTGGTTCTCATGGGTACAAGTGTTCTTAACCACCAAGCCATCTCCCCACATATACATTTTAGGTTGTTATTATTACTAGTGTGAGTGATGTGTGAGCACAGGTGTGCACATGCTATAGTGTATGTGTGGAGGAGATCAGAGAACATCCTTTGGAAGGCCCAGTTCCTGCTGTCCACCATGCTGAGGCAGGGGCTCTCCCAATCCGTCTGCTGTGTCCTCCAAGCCAGCTAGCTCGCAGGTTTCTGGGCAGTTGTCTGATCCCTACCTCCCACTTCACATGAGCTCTGGGATTATGATTACATATGTGGGTCACATATGTGGGCTTTTTAAAAAAAGTGTGTGTCCATGTGCACATGAGTGTGGGTGATCCAAGCAAAAAGAGTATAATAGACCCCCTGGAGCTACCTGATACAGGTGCTGGGAACTGAACTGTCATTTTAGCCCTGCAACCAACCTTATGTATGTGTATATGTATGTATGTATGTATATGTATGTGTATGTATGTATTGTGTGTGTATGTGTGTGTGTATGTATTGTGTGTATGTATGTATGTGTGTGTATATATGTGTGTGTATGTTTGTTTGTATGTACATGTGTATGTAAATATTGGTTATAGGGACAGAACTCAATCCATCAGGCTCTTGCAGCAAACGCACTCACCTCATGCGCTGTCCTGCTAGTGTGGTACATGCATTTTGGCTCTGTTGGTTTGGTAAAATAATGGTGTCTGCTAGTACAACTATCCTGCTGCTGCTCAGGGGACAGTGACTCAGACCTGAATGGACCCCCAGCAGCCTCTTCTCTGCCTGTGGGTGCTTGTCATGCTGATGGCAGGCTCTGTCTCCATGGTGATGTGCCAGATTCAGTGGCTTCTTTTATGGATCCCTTCATGCTGCTGTCCCCAAGCAAGCTGACTGAGGAGGTTCTAAATGGTGGGTTAGTCTTCTCATCAACAGGTATATTCCTATGTAGCACACATGAAGGGGGGGGGGTAACTCAATGACACATAATGGAGTGTCCCCAGGCTACTGCTGAGGATGAAGTTCAAATTAGATTAGTATTTCATGTTTAAGCAAAACATGCTGTGTAACCAATATAGAGGTGTGTAGAGTGCTCAGGGGAATGGGTTAGGACTACTCTGTGTGTGTGTGTGTGTGTGTGTGTGTGTGTGTGTGTGTGTGTGTGTGGCGCGGCTACTTTGGTTACTATGTTGTACCTCAGAGACAAGTGAGAAGCTGAGAGGTCTGCATGTGCTCTGAGTAAGTATTTGGCAGGCAGGGCGAGCCTGAATGTATTGGGCCTATGACTGATGCTGGACCCACTCATTTCTAGACTGATGAGGACAGAGACCTGAAGGCACTGCCAGAGCTATACTTCTGAACGCAGGCCTCACTCTGGTAAAGGCCTCATGAAGCAGCAGGCAGGAATGGTGTAGGGGCTCCTGCCTCCTTGCTCAGAGCCAAGCAGACCCTGCAGCTTCAGGGAGAACCCTACAAAGGTGCCCCATCTGAGGGCCTCCTGGCTTTTAGGTTGCTAGACCTAGGGTTCTAGAAAGCCAGCAGGTCAGCCTGGGGACATCACACATGAAGCATCTGGAACTTGGCTCCCTGGGCTCACCAGAGTTCCCGACCATGGTGAGTGAGTAGGGCTGCAGGCCCAGGGGGCAGCCTCCACCTTGGCATCTCACAGGCCTGGGTTTCCCGAGACTCTCCCAATTTGTTTTAGTTATATTCTTAAACAAAGGCAGTTCATGAATGTAGAATGTTTTCATACATAATGGATTGCCTTCCCTAGGCCCATGCCTGGAGTTCTCGTTGGGAAGATGCTGCTGTGATGGACGCACATCAAATGTGCTTGCCTGTGCTGCCCGCTGAGGGCCTACTAATGTCTTTGAAGCCCTGGGCATGGCTAATCCAAACAGCTAATTAAAATGGGATTGACTCACTGGGAGTGCAGTCCCCCAGGCACAGAAGCAAGCTCATTTGTTCCCAGTCTTGAGACCAGGATAGGTTGGACCCCATTCCCACTGCAGAACTCAACATGGAGTGCTACTGCTTGGCTCCCAGCATGCTCTGCTCCCGGCATGCTCTGTGGCGGGCAGGCAGGGTAAGGACCATGAACTGCATAAACCTGCTCCTAGGGGATGCAGACTAATTCTTTAGTATTTCATGGAGTTTCTGGCCTTGGAGCAACAAGGGCTGAGGGCCACTGCCCTGGGCTTAGTCCTGCCCTGTGAGCGGTGTGGTCTGCAAGCCAGGGAGGAAGTGTGGGCAGATGTTACCTGCAGGATTGCTTGGTGAACCCCCTCCCCATGAATCCAGGCTGCCCGTCCCTGTATAGGGATGTGAGCCAGATGAGGTTCCTCAAACAGCAGCATGAAGCAGCAGCGTGTTCATTTTGGGAACAATTGTTGGTGATCTTCAGGTGGAACCTGAAGTCTGCTGTTTGAGAGTGCTGATGAGCAGGGGCTGAGGCCCAAGGGCTGTGGGTGGGGCTGGGATCTAGCCCTATATTGCCCTGTTACCAACTTTTGTTTCTGTTTCTAGAGACAGGGCCTCAGCCTCCTGAGTGGTGGGATAAGTAGGAGTTACCAGTGCTCCACTTAAACAGTTGGCTTTTGTCTTTGTTTTTTGTTACTTGAATATGGTGGTGGTATAAGGCAGATGTTTAATCTCGTAGGTTTCCTTGAGGGCTTTGTGATGCAAACCTCATAGAAATGGCTTGATGGATACCTGCAGCCTGTGACACATGAATTATGGGAAAAAGACAGAGCGAAACAGAGCAGCCTTCAGTTCTGTCCTTGGGGACGCAGGTTCTTCAACACCTGAACAAACCACTAGGTGCTGGTTCACATGCTTTGCTGGACTGATGAGGGAGGAAACACCCTGGATCCCATCCCCACGGGCCTGCAGTTGACCAAGCTAAGTTCTGCCTGGTTGGAAGTCACCCAAGTGGGTGGGTGGAGAGAGGCAGAAGAGCAGGTCACCTTGAGGGTTTGGCAAACAGCTGCTATACAGGCTGCCCTTGCATGCTGTGACCCCGAGGAACCAGTGCAGGAACCAGGCCACTCCATGGCATCAACAGCACCTTTGTCTGTCTTTGCCAATGGGCAGGACCTGGCACAGGCACACAGCCACAAGAGGGCTCAGAATGTTGGCTAGGGCAAGGTGGCAACACAGTGATGCCAAGCCAGCAAGGGGAAGGCCCCTGTAGGGAGTAGGAAGGCTGAGGGGCGTGTGCCCTGGGAAGGGCAGCTGAGACAGCAGGGTTCAGCTGGCATGGGCTGCAGTTCCTTTCCATTTCCAGGGTGAAGTTCCCTAGTGCAAAGCAGCAGGCAACATCAGAGGCTGAGTGCAGGCTGGTGCCCAGGAGGGAATCTGCCACCATATACAGGCTGTGCTGGCCAAGTTGCCGCAGGCCTGCCACAGTAGCCAGGTAACCATCTGGCCTGGATGCGTGGCCACAATGCCGCACGCCCAGGCCATCTGCTGCTTCAAGCAAGAGTTTATGAGGAGCTGTGTCCCTGTCTGAGCCCCTATCACCTGAAGGCCCCTCACCAAAGGAGGTAGCTCTCAACTCCAAGAATGGCTTACAGTGATGCCATGTGCCACTTAACACGTGGACTGGGGTGTGCCACTCCCTCATGGAGGGGCTGTGAGCCTGGGGTTGCTGGCTTTCCAGTTCAGGAGGAAAGGAAACCCTGTGGCTGGGAAGGTTGATAATTGTATGGCTCAGCTGAAGATTATTCAGTCCCCAAGACCATGGTTTCATGGGAATTGCTGTCTGGGCTTCAGTAGAAGCATGACCTGCATGGAGAGCCAGCCCAGCCAAAGATGACCCTTCCCAACTGTGGATGATAAACCAAGGCTACAGACGGTGGGGGAAGGAAGGCTTCAGGAGTGTCCAAGGACCAGCACAGAGCCACCTCGCAAGAGCAGTAAACAAGACCATAAGTGAGTCCAGAACCTTTAATAATAATAATAATAATAGAGCAGACATAGATGCCCGCGTAAGGCAAAAGGCAAGCTGCAGGTATGGCCCCTCTGGTTCTCAGTAGCGTGGCCTGGTCTCCTGGCTTTCAAGGCAGCTAAAGGAGACCACTCGTCCCCAGCCTGCTAGCAGGTGCAGCAGCAGCCAGTGGGGACAGACCTCTGGAAAGGTCTGCTGCTTTGGTGGAGGTCTCCCAGGTGCTTTTTCCTATCGGGGCTGGGGGTGGGGATGCTTGACACTACCATAGCTGCTGGCAGTGCATAAGCTGTGTTCACCCTAGTCACCTCTGCATCTGCTCCTAAAGCTCTTCTCTGGCCTTTCACGGTGCTGACCTGATGGAGAAGTTCCCCAGTGGCACAGATGCTGGCCTGGGAAAGCTGGAGAGACCTAGCAAAACCAGCCCAGCTCTGCCACCTGCCGGTACTTCTGAAGTGTGGTTCAAAGCCCTCCCTGGGAGGGAGGGGCCTGCAAGGAGGCTATGCTCAGTTTTAGCAAGCTCTGTGTGACCTTTCAGTGCATGTCTGAGGCCGATTACTGTTTGGAGACATGTTTCAGTGGCAGCACTTGCCTAGCCCGAGGCTCCACCCCCAACACGGGGTGGGGAGGGAAGGCCAGAGTACAGTGAGTACTTGCTGCTCTGGGATAGGGGAGGGGGATTGTTGCTCTCACTCAGCATTACTCTGGTTTAGCAGGGGGTCAGCCCATCCCCCCAAATGCATGCCCTCTGTAGACTCAATGTGGAGTTTCCTGGCCCACCTTTTTGAGCTAGTATTTGATGAGATAGGAGCTCTGCTGGAGTGGGGGTGGATCTCTGTTAGGTGTCTAGGCCACAGGAACTCTTAAGAGCTCAGAGTTTACACACAAATATTTTCACTGACTGGGTCTCCTGGCCACTGTGTGGGGCTGCAACATTCTGCAGGCAGAATGAGTGAGCTGTGGCTGCTTTTGGGGTGTTGAGGGAAGAGATCCCACCGGCCAAGCCCATCCCTATGGAGGAATGGAAGGATGCCGCTTCCTTCATAGCACATGGACTTCACAGAAGAGCATGAAATGCAGTCCTCACACAGCGAAGGGTCTGTAATGATGAACTGTAAAAACCACCAAGGGGGGCTGGATTGGGTGGGGTCAGATCACTCTGAGCACTCACCTACATGTGTGAAGCTCTGGGTTCATCCTCAGTACCACCAGAGACCAGGAAGATGAAGGCCTTATGTCCCTAGAGTGTGAGGTGTCGTTCCTGTCACAGGCTGACTGTGTCATCAGCATGTGCTATCAAAGCCCAGCCATAGGTGGGAGAAGGGAAGGCAGCCACGGACCCTGTACAGGCGGCTCCAGAGGCAGCAAGGCTGGGTGGCCACAGGCCACCTGGGAAGGGGCCCGTCCCCCATGTGCCGCAGAGCTTCCCTACGGTTCTAATGTTGTAAACTGGCCTTCCCACCTCTCCATGAGGTGATGCACTAAACACTGTCATAGGGGAAAGACAGTGCTAGGTCATAGCTATATCCAGCCATGATGTCACAGGGTGAGCGGCAGACAGGAAGAGAGCTCTGAAAGGCCAGCTGGTCCACTGCAAACTCATAGGCATGGATCAGGCCACGATGTCTAGAGGAAGCAGAGATAAACACCAGTCAGCAAGAGGCATGCAGTCTAGGCTAGCCCTCCATTGTGACAGCATATGCAGACGCCATGACTGAGGTGAGTAGGGAGGCCCAGCAGACAATGTGATGGGGCCTCAGCGTAGAGGGTTTGCCTCTGTCAAGCTGACACTGTGGCCCTGCTCTGCTACTAATGCCAAGAGCAACTGTGCAATCCAGATAGACACTCAGTTCGTGCTTTTGGTCTATGGTAGCCACTATGTTCCCAATTTCTACAAAAACAACACCCATGGTTGAAAGCACGCTAAGCCATTTCTCAGGACGTGCCCAACCCCTCACTGACCTCCTGTGACAGGCAAAGTTGTCCAGGTCTGAGTTCCGTACCACCTTCTCATATGGCACGTTGGCAGTGATGAGGCTGTGGCTATTGAAGGAAACATGGCGAACAGGGTGCCTGCAGCAGTGGGAAGAGCACTGTAAGGCTGTGCACAGTGGACCCTCTGGGCAGACTTTCCACCATGGAGAAGGAACTGGGGCCCAGCCTCAGCTCCCAAAGTAGGTATGAGCGAAACCTTTTCTGCCACCATTTTGCACACACCTGCACCCTTTACACATTCCAGGTTCAACAAGTTGGTGTGTTAGGGATATAAGAACGTTCAACTTGAGACAAGCCTGCAACACAACACAGAGAATCCAACAAGCCACGCTAGTGAGGCCCCAGTGCCTAAGGGATGGCTAGAACTGGCAGGTACCTGGTGAGCTGGGGACAACTGAGTGCATGCAGTCCTGGAAATGGGTGATTGCCCTTAGAGGCTCCAAACCAGCCAAAAGGTAAGACACCCATCTCTGCAGGAAGGAGTTCCATGCCACCCCACATGAGACTGAGGCAGGAACAGGCCTAGCTAGAGGATGATGGGAAGGTGCATAAGGAGAGGGACATGGTGAGGGAAGGCAGGCTGAGGACGGGTGGTTCAGCAGCTGGAATAGAGCTTAGGACATGACTTTACAAGAGAAGGCCTCACTTCCCTGGGCCTCCCTTGAGTGGTAAAAAGGTCTACTTGGGTATGGGAAGCCTGCCTGAGCTACTGCAGAAGCCCAGAAAGGAGGCGCAGAGACCCAGCTCTCTACTGGCTTTCCTGAAATTTGAGCAAATGCTGCTGGATTCTAGTGTGGGAGTTTGAGCTGCCCTTTGGCGCCACCTGGTGGCACCATGGTACATCACCATGAAAGTTAGGGCCGGGTAGAGACAGAGGCTATTTATTACTGGGGTTTTCTGATCTGATAAAGGCTGTTGGCCAAGAAACAAATTTCCCGTTGCGGGTGTTTGCAAAGCCATTAACCCTGCACTTAAATGAAGGCAGAGCTGTCTTGATTTTGCATCTAGGGGAGAGTTTCATGTTAGGATTTTATACTGGGGACCTCCTTTACAGAGGAGCTGATGCTAGACAGGACTTGGGCAGGCTCCCCGACTGAAGGCACAGGAGCTAGTGGGAATTCAAAACTGAGGCAGGCTCCCATGAATAATTCTACCATTGTGCACTATTCACAGAATGTCTCCTGTGCAGGGCTAGATGAACTCCCATCAGCTGGCACTCACTTAACTTGCACACTATGTGTCCTTCATAGTGAAGGAAGGTGCAAGTCACATACATGGACACAGTCTGGGCCATGGCTTGCGCCTGCACACCAGAAATTAGGGTCACCAAGCTGGCTTCCTCCTTTTCCTGGTAATCAGGATGCTCAGTGAGGCCGCATGCTATTCAGGGTGATACGAACGGGGAGAGAGGAGCTGAAGTCTCAGGATTGGTCTTTGCAAGCTGACATCTCCTCCCCTGCAAAGCTGCTTTCAGGAAGGCAGCAGCATGGGTGCAGGCGGCCTGCAGGAGCCAGCTTACCTGGAGTGCACCTCCCACAGCTTCTGGTTCATGCGGTAATCCCACACAGACACCAGCCCCTCCTCGCCCCCACTGACAATCTTCCAGTCATCCATCTGGACCGCCGACACTCCCAGCTGATGGGCGGAGAGTGACAGGGCGATTTTATCGCTGCGGAGGTCATGGAGCCTCACTCTGGAAGATGCAAGAAGAGCACCAGGAGGAGGAGAGGGGTTAGTGAGGAAGCCTCGGCACTGCTGCAGCTGTGTGGTCCCTACAGCATCCCCCGGGGCTGAACATCCACAGTCGGATCGACACTTGGTCTCATGATCACACAAACCTGAAGAAAGCCCTGGCAAGGTAGAGGTAAGCACAGACTGCCCCAAACTATCTTCACAGTGCACACAGACCCTGCTTCCAGGGCTCTGAGGACTATTTTAACCTCAAGACCACGCCCCCCTCCCTCCGGCCTGAAGGCATCATGGAAACTTGCTGTTTGCTCAAAGTGAGCAGCTGCCTGTTAGTGTGTGGTCCCCAGCTGCACACAAGATGATCACAGATCAAACCTGGCATGTGCAGGGGACAAAAATGGATACTGCAGTTCTGTGCCAGAAAAGTTGGATTTCAGAGCAAATTTTACTAAATGTTTGGTAATCTCGCTTAGGGGAATCAAAGGGTTAGGGTGGTTTTTTGTTTTTTCCCTCTTTTTTTTATAGACAGGGTGTTTTATGGATTTCACAATTCTGTTTCCCTGATTTCTATAACTACTCCAGCTTTTCTGTTTGAGGTTTTTGGTTTTTTTTTCTCTCCAAAATTGAAAATTTAGATGAATTAGTGACTTTCTAGGAAAGAACAGAAAAAACAAATAGGTCAAGTAATAAAGTGTAAGAGGCAAGGGCTGGCCAGGCGTGTCAAGGGCAGCTGCCTACAGGACCACAGGAAGCCCCTGGAGACTGGCTACGTCACCCTGTATTGCACACAGAAGAAAACTCAGAGTCAGCTTCATGAGGGCTGAAGCATCCTCTGTTCTAATAGGATGCCTCCAAACAGCCAGGCTCTACCACCCAGCTTCTTATTGTTAAAAATGATGCAATTAGGGGCTGGAGAGATGGCTCAGCGGTTAAGAGCACCGTCTGCTCTTCCAGAGGACCCGGGTTTGATTCCCAGCACCCACATGGCAGCTAACAACTGTCTGTAGTTCCAGTTCCAGGCAAACACCAAAGCAAATAAATAAATAAATAAATAAATAAAGTTTAAAAAAAAGATGCAATTAAGATCAGGAATGATACAAGAGAAACTGATCAATTATCTATATTAATAACACCCCCTTGACAACTACACTAAACATTATATATGTTTGAATGTATGTGCAAAAGACAGAGGAGGCCATCAGATCCTCTGGAACTGGAGTTACAGGTACTAGTTGCTATGTGGGTGCTGAGACTTGGACCTGGGTCCTCTGAAGAGCAACCTATGCTCTTTTTTTTTTAATTATTTCTATTTTATTATGTATATTGGTTTATTGCCTGCATGCATGTCTGTGTGAGAGCTTCAGATTCCCTGGAACTGGGGTACAGATAGTTCTGAGCTGCCATGTGGGTGCTGGGAATTGAACCTGGGTCCTCTGGAAGGACAGCCTGTGCTCTTAACCACTGAGCCATCTCTCCAGTCCCCGCAACCTATGCTCTAAACTGCTAAGCTACATTGTGTATAAACCACTAATTGTAAGACAGTCAAGGGCCTGGAGATAGGGCTCTGAAGCTAAAAGCATGGATTGCTGTTGGAGTGGGCCGGAGTCTGGCTCCTAGCATTCACTCCTAGCATCCAGTGCAGGACATGAACCCACGACCCTGAGAGTAAGGCAGTTTGTAATTAATATAAGCCTCTAAGCAGGCAGACCACAAACACCTGTAACTCCAGCTCCGGGGCCCCAATGCCCCCCAACCTCCCTCCGAGAGTACCATATGATCTGAAATGGATCTCAGTTTTATGATAGCAGTTAATGTTAGTAAGGTGGGTTTTCTGAGCCACACATAATTCTAGCTCGCTGAGAGGTCAGGCCACTCTCAGCAGCTCAGGGATACTGTGAATAACAATGGACCTGGAATGTAGCCTGGGGTAGAGCTCCTGTCTAACCTGGGGAAATGTCTGCTTTACTCAGGCAGCTGAGGCTGGACTGGGCAAGATCTCAGTTCAATAGGGATGGGGGCTTCTTAAACATAAAACCCACAAGCCACCCTGAAAAGATTCTCCAACTATCTCAGATGATGGACGGGGTCTACAGCAGGGCTCCTTCATAACGAACGGGTCCACCACACTAACAGTGAAGACCTACAACACATAGAGGAAAGAAAATCTCACAGCCAGGAGCAAAGTACACCGCACCCACGTCCACTGTCATAAGGCATAAGACCGGGTGCTGCTCCTTTGTCATCTCCCTTCAGCAAAGCCAGAATCTCGAATTCCTCAGTACATGGTGATACATATTTAATAAAATCAGTCTGGAATATCAGAGAGTCAACTAGAGCCAAGCCCTGACGGTCAGGGGGTAGTAACCTACACTTTTAATCCTAACTTTAAGAATTTAGAAAGAAAAGGTTAAGATAGATGGGCAAAGGAAAAGAGGTTTTTCAACTTTCCCAGATACTTTCCCCCAATATCAGGCTCCAGGTTTTCATTATATACCAAATAGAATTCACACAATATTTGGCATCCAGTGCAGGACATGAACCCACGACCCTGAGAGTAAGGCAGTTTGTAATTAATATAAGCCTCTAAGTAGTTTATTCCTCTAGACTGAAGCCTGGATGGGACAGTAACTTGGGCTACACTTGAGACTCTGAGGCTGGTGCATACACAAACGCCCCTGCAGGGACTGAGCTCCAGCACTCCAGTGTGAGGCCTAGGCTGGAATGGCTTAGAAAGCACACCTGCTGTGATTTCTCTGGCCCTCATGACTTTCTACTTTGATATCTTCAAACCCTGAACGCAACATAAACTCTTAAGTTGTTTTTATTACATGAATAAAAGAACACGACTAACACAGCAGGGAATCTCAGGCCGCTGGTCATAGTGTTCAGCAGAAGCCCAGCACAGGGACAGCTTGGGCGGCCTCCTTCCCACCATACACCACTTAATGTGATAAAACAACAGAACTAACACCCTTTAACTGCTCTTTTGGGCTCAGGGGAGTCGCCTCTCCACTGCCCTGCAGAATCACAAAGCTGAGCTGCTGCCCTCCATCTGTACTGCAACAGTGAGAAGCCGTGGAACAGTCTTCCATCTTCCAGAATGAAGACACGGACCCTGAACATGAACTTGAGAAGACAAGAAGGGAGCACAGCATGACCAGCCGTGAGAGCTGTGGAGGGCAAGGGCGTCACTAAAGACAGTCCTGGAGAAAAACGGGCTGGTAATGCCCTGGGTTACTGTGAACTCTAATCACCATAAGATCTACATGCTGGAAACGGTCGTCTTAAGAACTGAGTGTTCAAGGAAGCCTGAGGGAGAAGGAATGATCATCAGATTGACAGCATTACAGATGCTTGAGTCTGAATGACTGCCTGGGGACGGCATACATAACTGCACCCCTTCAGGCAACCACAGGACAAGCCAACACAGGAGCACTGGGCAGACACAACGCTCTAGCTGCTCACAGGAGCCCGAATTGTGAGCAGGTGACATGTCTCTAGACCATTTGCAGAGGAGCCAGGGGGACAAGAACTGCTTGGCTGGGACAGGGGTCAGGGGTCTGTTCTCCTGAAGTGTGAGCAGGTCAGTGTGTGTGTAGGGGGGCAGCTGTCATGGGGCTGCACAGAGACCCCTTTTGGCAGGCACTTGCCCTCAGATGCAAGCATGTGTCCCATAAGTACTGCTCAGAAGTGAAATGCTAACAGCAGATCCTTGGAAAGAGGAATAGAATTGCAACCAGAGCCTCAAGGGAGATTTCTGCTTTATTCCAGACATGGCTATACTGTTTAAAAAACCAGACCTCAGAGTGTGTTGGCTCCACCTTGGTGTGTGTGCCAAACTGTACACACCTGATTTGTTTCAGGTGGTTTACCTGTTTCTTGGCTAATGCTAACTAGATATGTGGAACAATGAAAGTTGGGTATCATCTAGTCTGGAATCCCAGGACTAGGGAGGTAAAGGCAGAAGGACCAAGAGTTCAAGGTCATTCTTGACAGTACGGCTACAACAAGTTCAAGATCAGCCTGTGGTACAAGAAAACCTGTCATACAAACACAACTAAACACGCACACACACAGCATCACCACTGACATAGCAACAAACCAAACAACAATCATAGTCTTGGGATGCAAATTCCAGGCCAACCGGCAAGAGTGCAGTGCAGGCCTATGGCTACAAGTGTTACTCCCTCCCAGTCTCCAGGCCTCTGTAGGCCAAGAGACCCAAGGCTATTGAGCACCCTAGGATGCCTCAGGCTGGAGCCTAGCATGGGCACTTGAAACAGATCAGGGTGGAGTGCATGCTGGCTAGTCAGGTCTATTAAGAGCCCCTCTGTCAGTATTTACAATGTGGCTGTAACACACAGACACGGGCAAACACGTCTGTCCATTCAAAGTTTGCCATCTGTTTCTCTACCGTGTTTAGGCAGCAGCACAGCGGCACCAAATGAAGACAACAAACACCAGAGACACAGTAGGTCTGGCTCACTAAGGAAAGAGAAACCACCGTGGAGAAGGATGGACAGTTTCCTGACGTCTTAGACATCTGGCTTCTTGTACCCGACAGAAGTGCACTCATTGCAGTGTCCTGTCCACCCAAGCCATCACATTCATATTAGAAAGTGGTACCAAGTCCAAATGCAGCGTGATCTGACAGAGCTGGCAGCCTCCGCATTCCACCCTGGAAAACGGGTAACCCAGCAAATGGGCAGAGATGTGCCAGGGTGACCGATTCCAGAGACAAAAGGGACCAGTGGTAGAAACGCAAACCCTCATCTAGGAAGGATCACCAACTTTGCCTGCTGAAAGAAAAATAATTGGTCTGAAAGCTATAATTGTCTTCTGTTTAATATTCATGGATGGGCTTGGAGGACAGCCCCAGCACTCCCTCTCTGCAGCCTTCACTAATGAAAACTGCACCATAGGAGGCAGCTTTAGTCGGCCAATTAAAACAAAAGACACCAGAACCTTCCAAAGACTCCAGCAGAGGAGCATCCATCTGATGGGCAGGAAAACGCGCTGGAACAGAGAGGGAGGCACGCTCTGGTTGGTCCTGTGTGAAGAGCTTTGAATAACTCATTACAACACTTGCAGATGGAGAGAGCGTAATGTTCACGCCCTGCACGCGCCCTGGCAGCAGGCACCACGCACGAGCGCACCACAACTTCCTATGTGCTGGGCAGGAAGGAATCGAGAAGACTCCTTAATTGGGGGGAGGTCACACCTTGGGGCATGTTTCCTATTGGTTTGGACTCAACAGTCCTGTATGATAACAAGGCAGACTGGGTTGGCAAAGCTGGCAGTATCCAGACTCTGGGTTGGCTGTTCGTCAGGAAGAACCCAACCTTGGCGACAGTTATATCCAGAAAATAAAGGTAAATGTACAGAAATCATTGATACACAGCTTTTTAAAATCATGACTGAATTAATCAGGGAAAGTGGCATTTTAAAGGCTAGTGCACATTTCCATCTGACCTCAGCTGTGGAGGATGCTGCTTATTAGTGTACATGCAGAAGCCATGCCTCGCCGGCCTTCTGAGAATGTCCATCTTAACAGCAACTGGAAATACATATTTTCAGATGGACAGCAGGCTAAGCTTAGCATGTTCTGTGCCAAACAGTATCACTGTGGGGGAGGTTTCTACATGAAATATAAGCAGCAGTCCCTTTGGATGATCCCTGAAGCCCGAGCTCTGTGCCTGACAAAAAGCCACCCTGGGACAGCACTGATGGCCAGTAAGCCTGGAAGTACTGAAGCCTTTAGTATTTTCCATTTTAAGTCTGTGAGTGAGAACCAGCAAGCCTGGTGAGCCGAGTTTCATCCTTAGGACCTTGGATCTTCAAATGCATGCATACTGTGGCATGTGTACCCCCATCACCACACACATATGCAATAACTTTAAAGATATCACATGGAGTTCACATGTACCCCACCTCACACTATATCCCAAATTACCTCACAGGTCATGCATTTCAAATTTAAGACATTAAATTATAAAACTCAAGAAAACAGATATAACTTTGGTATAGAAATTTTTATGAGTAAGTGATAACACAAGCAATGAAAGAAAAACTAGATAAATCCCACCCTGCAATACTTAAAGCCCATCCTTTAAAGGCCACTGTCAACAAGTGAGCATCACGGACACAAGAGGAAGAAACACCTGCAAATGACAGATCTGACAGGGACTTACATCCAGGAAAATAAAAGAACCCATTACAACTCAACAATGAGGCCACTGTCAACAAGTGAGCATCACGGACACAAGAGGAAGAAACACCTGCAAATGACAGATCTGACAGGGACTTACATCCAGGAAAATAAAAGAACCCATTACAACTCAACAATGAAGAACTCACCTACGGACAGGATTTGAGTCTGAGTGTACCATCCATGCCTGGAATCCCAGAACTCAGCAGCAGGCACGGGACTGCCCTAAGTTATACAAAGCAAGTACTAGGCTGTTTTCCACACGGTGAAACCATGGCTCAGCCTGCATCCCCACTCAAAAATAGAATTTGGGCAGATGGACCACAACACAGGAAACGGGTCCTTAGGTACCAGCACAGTAAAACCAAAGCAGGAGGAGATGTCTCACAGATGAGGTTGACTGCCACAGACTGAGTACAGCACATGGGCGGAGGATTCCCCAGGGCCAGGACAGGCAGGATGAGCAGCCACTGAAGAAGAGTGTGGCAATTACCACTGAGGCCAACAACTCAATTCAAGAAAGCTGAAGCCACACACATCACACAGGAATTAGGATAATGGTCAAAACTATTAAGAGATTTAGTTAATTAAAGCACCCAGATGTCCACTGGCTAAACGAGATGGACAGAATGTTGCCTGTCCAATGATGGGTATGACTTGGCCATTAGAAAGGAGTGAGTGATCTGAAACAGTTACCACATGAGCTTGCCTGGGGAACATTGGACTAGGAAAAGCCACAGAGGCTACATGGCAACCATTTTTATGACTGTTCACAGGTAACACACACCAAAGAAAAGTCAACTAGAGGCTTTTGCTCAGAATAGTGGGCTTGGGGGCATCAGTGGGGACTGCTCATGGTACAGGGTGTCCATCTGGGGTACTGTCCTGAAACTGTGTGTTTAACTTGGTGGGTCACACGGCACATTTAGTCTACCTCAAGGAAGTGGTTCTAAATATGAACTTGTGCTACTGGGGGAGACTATGGTGATATATTGTCCATTTAATAAAAATAGTCTGAAATATCAGAGGACAAAGACACCCACAGAGCCAAGCCATGAAGGTCAGGGAGTGGCGACGCTGGCCTTTAATCCTATCACTCGGAGGCAGAGATCCATCTGGGTGTCTGTGAGTTCCAGACCTAACAGTCAGGCAGAGGTAGCACCCACCTTTAACCCTAGCTCTAGGAAAGTTGAACCAGGAAGTGAGATAGCTGGGGAGAGAAAGATCAGGCTAGTGGAGGCGGGACCCCTTCCCTTGGTTTCTTCCCACTTCCCTTCCACTGAGGACTGAGAGGTTGAGGTCTGAGGATTCAGGAACACAGGCCTGAGGAGTTGGCTGGGTGAGAATTGGCTGTGGTTTGTTCTCCGTCTTTCTGATATTTCAGCTTTCTCCAATACTGGCTCCAGGTTTTTATTATAATACCAAAGAGAATTTGTGTAATAATAGATGGCTTTGTGGGTAAAATGCTTGGCAGACAATAATAAGGACTTGAGTTTGGCTCCCAAGACCTAGGTAAAATTGGACACAGCAGTACATGTTTGTAATCCAGTTCTCTTATGGTGATAATAATAAGAGGCCAGGACAGGAGAATCACCAATAGCTCCTGGGCCAGCTAATGTGAACACACAGCCAACATGGAGGATGCAAGGGCTGAAGGCAATGCTGTTCTCTGACCTTCACACGTGTGCTGCAGCATACATACACCATGACAGATGTGCACACATACACCCACACATTAAAAAAATAGGCTACATCTGGGGAGGGTGACAGAGTCCAGGGAATGCACATTAGCAGCCAACAGCTGCAGTGTCACCCCAGCGCTGACTCAGGGCCTGGGTTTCACTGCCGGGACCCACAGGGAGGTATCTCACTAGTAGAGCCCTGTACCACCAGCTACAAGCTTTCCCCACTCACCAACAGGAACATGGAGGTTCAGCTTTCAGTTTGCTGCTCTCAGTCTGGCTGCTTGCAAACCCACGGATGAAATACAAAAGGCAGGCACCTAGGGACCACAGGGTCAAGTGGATGGACTGACTGCAGCAGAGTCCCTTGGGAAGTGGCTGTGCTAGGCGGCTTTCCACTGTCTCTACTGTTCTCCTGTGTCCTGCCCTGAACCAACAGAACTGTAGGATGGGGCAGGAGGCTCTAACAGCTTTTCTGGAGCTGAATGAGCTAAAAACCCTTCATCTCCTAGGGAGAAAAGAGCAGACAGTGTGTCCATGTAGCTGTTCAGAGACACTGGGCATGGCTGCCCTAGCAAAGTTATCCATAGGGACTCTAAAATGTTTTAGTTCTTCCATAGAATTTATATAACTGGACTTTTAGGTGAGGCGTCTTGGCTTTTCCTCTGAAGGCTTACTGTAAGCCCTGCAGATACAAGCACAGGCCTGTAGCTTGGGTTTATTCTAGGGGCAGTGGGGTTGGGGCTCTAACACTGAGGAACCCTGTTCCTGCTTGTCATCTAGTAACGAACACTGTGCTGAGAACCCTGGGACCTCCTTCCTTTAAAGGAAATTGAAGCTGTTATTAAAAGTCTCCCAAATCAAAAAAGCCCAAGACCAGATGGTTTCAGTGCAGAATTCTACCAGACATTCAAATAAGAACTAATACCAATACTCAACAAACTGTTCCATACAGTAGAAACTGATGGAACGCTGCCAAACTCTTTTTATGAGGCCACAATCACCCTGATACCCAAGTCACTCAAAAATGCAACTAAGAAAGAGAATTACAAACCAATCTCCCTCATGAACATTGTTGCAAAAATACTTAACAAAATTCTGGCAAACTGATTACAACAACATATAAAAAAAGTCATTCACCACGATCAAGTAGGCTTCATCCCAGAAATGCAGGGATGGTTCAACATATGAAAAACTGTAAATGTCATCCATCAAACAAAAAAAATTGAAGGAAAAAACCTCACATGATCATCTCCTTAGATGCTGAAAAAGCCTTTGACAAAGTCCAACACTCCTTTCTGATAAAAGTCCTGGAGATCAGGAATACAGGGAAAATACCTAAATATAATAAAGGTGATTTACAAGAAACTGACGGCCAACATCAAATTAAATGGAGAGAAACTCAAAGCAATCCCACTAAACTCAGGAACTAGACAAGGCTGTTTCCTCTCCCCTTTATCTATTCAATATAGTTCTCGAAGTTTTAGCTAAAGCAATAAGAGAACAAAAGGAGATTAAGGGGATACAAACTGGAAAGGAAGAAGTCAAACTATCCTATTTGTAGATGACATGATTGTATACATAAGTTACCAACAAAATTCTACCAGAGAACTTCTACAGCTGATAAACACCTTCAGCAATGTAGCAGGATACAAGATTAATTCAAAACAATCAGTAGCCCTCTTATACACTAAAGATAAAAGGGCTCAAAAAGAAATAAAGGAAACATCACCCTTTATAATAGCTGTATAAATACCTCAGGGTAACTATAACCAAAGAAGTAACAGATCTGTTTGACAAAAACTTTAAATCATTGAAGAAAGAAACTGAAGAGGATATCAGAAAATGGAAAGATCTCCCATGCTCCTGGATAGGTAGGATCAACATAGTAAAAATGGCAATCTTATCAAAAGCAATCTACAGATTCAATGCAATTCCCATCAAAATCCCAACACATTTTTTTACAGACCTTGAAAGAATAATACTCAATTTCATTTGGAATAACAGGAAAGCCAGGATTGCCAAAACAATTTTGCTCAACAAAAGAACCTCAAGAGGCATCACCATCCCCGACTTAAAGTTATATTATAGAGCTACAGTAATAAATACAGCCTGGTACTGGCATAAAAACAGACATGTGGATCAATGGAATCAAACTGAAGATCCAGACATTAACCCACACACCTATGAACACCTGATTTTTGACAAAGAGGTCAAATATATTCAATGGAAAAAACATAGTATCTTCAACAAATTGTGTTGGCATAGCTGGATGGCAGTGTGTAGAAAAATGCAAATAGATCCAAGCCTATCACCATACACAAAACTCAAATCCAAGTGGATCAAAGACCTCAACATAAACCCAGCTATGCTGAACGTGATAGAAAAGAAAGTGGGAAATACCCTCCAATGAACTGGCACAGGTGATTGCTTCCTAAATATAACACCAGTAGCACAGACACTAAGAACAACAATCAATAAGTGGGACCTCCTGAAACTGAGAAGTTTCTGTAAGGCCAAGGACACAGTCAATAAGCCAAAACAACAGCCTACAGAATGGGAAAAGATTTTCACCAACACTGCAAGTGACAGAGGACTGATCTCTAAAATGTATAGAGAACTCAAGAAACTAGAGTCCCAAACCTAAATAACCCAACTAAAAATGGTATTCAGAACTAAAAAGGGAAATCTCAGCAGAACTACAAATGGCTGAAAGGCCTTGAAAAAATGCTCAACACCTTTAGCTAGAGAAATGCAAATCAAAATAACTTTGAGATATCACCTTACACCCGTCAGAATGGCTAAGATCAAAAACACAGATGATAGCCTATGTTGAAGAGGATGTAGAAGCAAGGGGAACACTCCTCCATTTTTGGTGGGAGTATAAGCTTGTTCAGCCATTCTGGAATGCAGTATGGCGGTTTCTCAGAAAACTGGGAATCAATCTCCCCAAAGATCCTCAATACCACTATTGGGCATATACCCTAAAGACACACATTTGCACCCCAAAGGCATTAGCTCAACTATGTCCATAGCAGCATTATTCATAATAGCAAGAACCTGGAAACAATCTAGATGCCCCTCAACTGAGGAATGGATTAACAAACTGTGGTACATCTACACGATGGAGTACTATGCAGCGGTAAGAAAAAATGATATCCTAAAATTTGCAGGCAAATGGATGAATTTGGAGAATATCCTCCTGAGGGAGGTATCACAAACCCAGAAAGATAAACAGGGGATGGACTCACTCATTAGTGGACTTTAAGCAAAAGCATTCTTATTTCCTTGAAAGAGGGTGGGTTAATAAAATGATTTAAAACACACACATACACACACACACACACACACAACTTCTGGTCTGACTGTAAAAGGGTTGCTTAACAGGAATTTGTGGTGCCATAGTACATCCGTGGGCATTAGCTGTGACCTACTGTGCTTTCTTTATCTGTAGCTGAGCCTAACCTGGCTTGAGGAGCTTTAGATTTTATTTTTTTATGTTCCATGTATTTTAGAGAAAAGAGACACAGAACAGTTATTTTTGTTATTTAATATGCCTACATAGGAACAAACTAACTACAACTATTACTAAATTTGAAGCTGTGTTTATCAAGTTTCTCCCTTCAAGATATTCTCAATGCTGTATCTTTTTAAAAAAATTTTAATTCTTCTACATTCTAATAAAATGAATTTCTCAAAATCAGATTTGGTCTTCATGCTGACCAAAGAGCCTTCTGACCTGGGCATGTAGCTCTTCATCTAGTCATGATGAGTGATGAGGTGGCTACACTCCAGAAGTAGTCAGCTGTGGTAGGAGATGGTTGAGGTCTTCTGTGCTGGGACTCCTCTGCTCTGGAGCAGAGCTCGGGGTTTCTGCCAGCACCAAGACGCTCACACTGCACACACACTCTGGGCAGAATCCACTGCCCAGGCCTGATACGGGAAAGTCCCCATTTGCTCCACTGGAAAATAGTGGAGACTGTCAGCTCAGCTCATAGGGAGTGGTTTGTGTCTCTGGCCACACACTGGCTACTTGCAAAGCCTAGGCAGTTGTTGTTGTTGTTGTGTGTGTGTGTGTGTGTGTGTGCAAGGGCGTGTACGTGTGCAGTGTATGCATATATGCACTTGTGAGGGCAGGTGGAAGTCAGAGTGAGTGCCCTTGGCCCTCAATTGCCCTCTACCTTACTATTGAGCTCTGAGGAGAGTCCTGCCTGTGCCTCTTCCCCCCAGGCTTACAGATGAATGTGACCATGGCTTTTCTTGTTTTTAGACAGGGTCTCATTATGTAGCTTTTGCTGGCCTGGACCTCACTACATAGGCCAGGCTTGGCTTGAACTCACAGAGATCCCCCTGTCTTTGCTTCCCAAGTGCTGAGATTCAAGGTGTGCCTTGTTTTTTTGACATGGGTTCTGGGATCCAAATTCAGGTCATGTTTGCCCAGCAGTCATTTACTGACTGAACCATCTCTCTAGCCCCCAAGCCTTAGCACACAGAACTCAGAGCTCCATTTGCAAGCCCCACATCTGAGTCATCTGAGGAGCCCCTGTGAGACAAGACTTCTTCCCCAAAAGCATGCTCTGGCTCTTTCTGCTCTAGGTGGGGTGGGGCTAGTTGAGGTTCAGGGTAGAGACACTATGTGATCCAATAGTGATCTCTGCAAGCGGCTATTCTGCTGGGACAGAGCTCTGGGATTTGGCACAAACACACACTCAGAGCAGAGCAGCCCTGCACCTGCAGCCCGGGGCTGGGCCCAGGGGAGGGGTGCCAGCAGCCTTGGCCCCCACCAGTCTACCTCTCTCTGGGGCACTGGATCAGACACAGCAGGTAACTAGCCAAAAAGCAGAGAAAAAGCAAAGGAAAAGACTAGACAAGGGGGAGAAACTAAGATTTGGACTGGAAGGGACTTCTCAAACACTTTAATCCTGTGGTGCCAAAGGCTGGCACTGGTCCCTGTATCAGGAAAACCGACTCCCTCAGCCAATGTGTTAAAGAGAAGGCCACTAATCAGCTAAATAGAAACTGGAATCTGTTCCCATCAAGTCTCTTTCCGTCACCAGAGGGACACACAGTGCTCTGAAATACACTCTTGGCATCACTTGGCAGGCAGCCCTATTGTGCTCAACATGGCTTGTCCCTTAGGTTATTGTTTTAATATCAGAAAGCGAGCTTTTCAGTGCCAAACAAATTCCGCAGCAGGGGGACAAAAGATATTCCAAATGGTCTCGCCGGACCATCCACCAACTGTCTGAAAAGACAACCAACCACCCTGTGCGCTTCAGAAGCGAAGTGGAGGCAGAGCAGATCCAACTATTACCTAATGCAAGACCACTCCAAGTCCAGAAGACGGAGTGGGGGAGGGGCCGCAGGCAAGGCTCAAAGTCTGAAGCATGAGGTGCTTACGGCTCAGGGCCACAGATGACTGCCACTTCAGCCCAGACCTACCTCCTGTCCATGTTGCCGCTGACCATGAGGTTGGGAGGGCTGTCCCGGAGGTTGACACAGGTGAAGTCACCGAGTGCGTTGCCAAGCTTTGAGAGGCAGCGTTCTGCTTCCAGGCTGTACACCAGGATCTGAGAAGGAAAGCGAGCACAGGGGATGTCATACGATTTCACTGTCCCCCGAGAAGGCTGGGCTACACAGGTGACAAAGGCCTGAGAGGGAAACCACAAGTTCCTTGGCCAAACACAGGTAAAAGCATGAGACAAATGCACGGGCAGCAGGTCAGCAGGGCAGTCTGCTCTCCCCACAGAGCTGAGCTGATCCCAAGCCCAGGTAACTGTTTTCTGTTTGTTGTAAATGAAGGAATGAAGGCTTCTGATTTGGGGTTGACTGAAGAGCTTATAGAGGCCGGGGGAGGCTGCACCAGACCCTACACTGAGTTACAGTCCAACAGCGCCTTCTTCCATCTTCTCCACTGGCCCCTCAGTTCCGGTCATGAAAGCCTGTGAGAAGATGGCCATGGGCTCCAGACAGTGCAACCCTTCTGGAAGGTGTCTGTGCTGATCCTTCAGCACAAGGGACTGAAGGAAGGGTCACATAGAAGCCCCCAGAGTCAGTTTTTTAAATGAAAGACATTATTAGCTCAATTGGAGGCATTCAATCAACAGTATACAGTCCTGGCCCCAAATCCGCAGTGCACAGGCCTTCTAACTACACCTCTGCTGCCTTCTGCGGAGCATGCTGTGAGCACGCTGAGCTGGGTTTGCACAGTATCTCTGTACTTTCCCATAGAGCCTGTGCTCTCTCTCCTGGTTAACCCAGACATTTATGACTTCTGAGTGTCGTTCCTGAGAAATTCCTAACAAGGTAAATCATCTCCACCATGGGAAGCGCCACTCTTGGGGTAGTACACATTTCTACTGTGTGAGTCTTCAAGGATCTGTGTGAGTCACAATAGCTAACAACTGCTAACACTGGAAAGGAAGACAGAAGCAAACCCTCAGTGCCTAATGACAAGCCAAGACACAGCTAAAATGAAAAGTTCCTGACACAAAGTTGGGTTTATTTATTACGTAGTTAGTTATTTTAAAGACAGGGTATGTAGACTAGGTGGGCTTCGAACTCAGAGATCCCTCTACTTCTGCTTCCTGAGTGTTGGGATTGAAGATGTGTGTCTTTCCCAGATCCTGACAAAATTTTAAACAATTTAAAAATAGCTAACACGGAGCTGTTTCTAATATAGACATGATCAAATCTATCTGCAGCAAACAAGCTGGACATTATCCCAGGTGGCACCTGCAGGAAAGAAAGTGACCAGCACGGTGATGGTATGTCTTGAAAATGTTCCCAGCACTAAGCAGTGCATGCTAAGACACTCCAGGCACCCTGCTCTGCCTGTGCAGAGATATCACAATACTCCTTCGACAACTACAACTACCATGTGACTACATTAAAAGCGCTATTAATTTTTTTAAGGCAACCATTTTGGACTTTATTATCATCCCAGATTTCAATATTCTAGTTTGACCATTTTGTTTGTAGTGCACACAGCAGGAAGGCAGGCTACAGGAGCAGGCAGAAAAACAGCTCAAGCCCTGAGGCTCACACAAGCCTTCACCTTCTCTCTAGCTCTTTTTTGACAAGTGGATCAATCATCTCTGAGTAATACAGGGAGACGATCCCCGCCAAAAAGACTCTGCGAATTCATCACAAAGACATCTAAGTCAGCAGTCAAGTATCTCTAAAATGTTCAATAATTCAGCGGATCAGAACTATCCAAAGAGAACTTTACCATTGCGTTTAGTTAAAGACCACAGAGATTGGAAAACACATTACCATCTCCAAGGCAGGTCTTCCACGCTACAAGTCCCTTAACGACCTTTACCATGGCTCCCTCCCTCCCACACTCTCTCTCTTTTAATAAGGTTGAGCAAATGGGACTTCATTTTATCTGATTGCCACAGACTAGTGCTATCAATTATTCATGCCCACACTCCCTCTTGTTAAGACCATGCATTAGACTAATTTTTCTCTTTATTGCCCTGGTTGGGCGAGTCTTAACCCACGACCACTTGAGTTGTTCTCAGAGGTGTTCAGAGATGCTGGAGAGAAGGGGAAACTCCCCCCAGCTGCAATCTGGGAGCAGATGCTCTGCACTAATGTGGCAGTGAGTCGATAGAGCGGCCAAGCAGCAAATGCAGGCTCAGCGAGTTACCAGCAATCATGGTGCAAGCATGGGCTGCCATCCGATGTGTTCTGAGGAGTTCTCTCTAAAGCTAAGGCCGCAGACTGTGTGTGTTAAGACATCTGCAAGACATGCACTGTGAGATCAAGCTCTTGTGTGTCTCCACTCTGTCTTCTAGGTGAATCTTTGTAACCCCAAATGAATGAAAGCATCCTCTTCATAAGAGCCTGGGCAGGAAGTTTAATAGTTCTGTTTATTTCCCCCTCTGAGAGCTTGTTACTGATAAAACACAGCTTTTGAACCCTGGCTTCCAACTATTCTGACTGCTCTCAAGTCTACTTTTAAAGATATATTTTATTTCAAATGTAATGCATCTTATAGTAAGTTATAAGAATAAATTACATAACAAAAGCATGTGGCAGCCCCTGTGAGCCATCTATAGAAACCAGCCACCTGGTAAGAACGAGGTAGGTTTTGAGAGTGAGGGTCTGCCTCTCTTGCTCTGTACACATGAGTCATCTCTGTGTAAGGCTGGCCTTTCACAGCTGCTTCTCTACTATAAGTAGCTCTAGTTCTTCTGGATGGAGAACTTCTGTACATACATAATTCCATACTGATAAATAAGTTGTTTGGATTTGGGTTTTGATAAAATATTCAACAGCCAGTGACAAACATTTATGAATCCTCTTCTGTGCAGTAGGACTGGAATGAATGGGTGAGGCAGCCAACGAACTGACAGCTGAGAGAGTCATGTCTGTGCCAGCTGCTGCTGGCCCAGACATCCCGCTCTTCTACACATGGGACCTGCCTCTTCTGGGACCACCAGGCCATTGTACTGCTATGTCCTAGCAGCTGGTGTCTCAAGCAGAAGGAGGGCATTTGTCCTGGTCATACAATCAGGAAGGAGATGGCCACAGGTCCAATGTCTGGAAAGCACCAGTATCTACCCCAGGTGGGGAGGCCTGCAGCTTCTCCATGTGACTGGATCTGTGTTTAATGTCTAGAAGCTGCAGCTTTTCAGCCAAATTCTGATGGAAGGGACAGAAGACAGCTACTATCCTCTCAGTGGGGTTAGTTCAAAGCCTGCTACCCCTACCCTACCCTTCAAAACCAAAATTCAGCACAGCAAGTTCTTCCTAAACCCCAGCACTGACATCACCCATCTGTGAGCCAGGAACAGACAGAGATGTCTTCAAAAAGCTTTGGAGCCTTGCTGACAGAGAACTGTGGCCATGTTCTCACAAACAAAGAAAGCAACTTTAATTTTTACCAAAACTGCACAAAGTGGCTGGTGCACCTCCTCAGAACCTTAGCCACCTTGGCAATGTTATCAGCAGTGGACAGGCTTCTTCCCACAATGACTGCACTTTAAGAACCTTGGCAATCCCAGAGTGTTTGCCTGCTTCCCTTTAAACAAGAAGAGTACGGAATGGGGAGGAATGAATTGCAAAGACTCAGGGAAGGCCTGACCCGGTCCTGGAGACTGCAGACACAGCTGACCCTTCTCCCTCTCTGACTCCTGGCCTCCCCCATCACTGCTACATACACCTTGCTCTTTGGGAGAACAGTCATGTCAGAAGGCAGTTCTGAACAGAGCAAGCGGGCCTCACGCTCTCCGTCTGCACCTACTCAAATGTGCTCTGCTCTCTCCGCTGCCACCCTTGGCAAAAGGCTTCTTCTGTCTCAGCAGAGCAGAGGGTATTTACTGTCAACCTCTGCATCTGGTGTTCCCAAGTGCCACCCTGAACTGCGTCATCTGCTTTTATGGAGGTCAGGTGCAGCTTTGTCACCAAGCACGCACTTACACATAGTGGAGAGTGCTTCCTGGACTCAGGCTGTAGGCTCCCTGCAGCAGAAATGCTCCAGCCAGGCTTTCACTCAGCACACAGCTCAGCATCACCAGCGGGGACCAGATGTCAGGGGAGTTATGTGGGCCCACATCTGGCTAGATGTGTGCATTTGTGTTTGGTGATAACTGGCTGGGACTGGGAACCAAGCAAGCCTAGAATTCACTCCAGTTTGGGCCTTTCCTTTACTGCTTAACTCTTTCCTCCACTCCTGAGTGACCTGGAGGTACCACAAGGAGAAGCTTTAGCTTATCCCAGCCCTGGGGCTCCACTGCTGTCTGACAAGCTGGCAGACAGATTCCAACTGCAACTCAAGTCTGTTACCAAACAGCCCTTGGCACATTCCACTCACTCAAGGGAAGCAGTCAATTCACGGGAGCCCAAAGTGATGGGAGCACTGAGCCCAGAAAGAAACAAAGGGGACACCTGACAACGGTAGAATAGAGGACATTGCTGTAAGCTGAGCCTGTGAGGTGAAGGTAGGACCCTGTTCTAGCGCAGCTCAGCTCAGCGGAGCACAATGATTCCTCCACCCAGAGCTTTGTAGTGCCTACAAATCAACACCAACCGCGTATTCTCTCACAATAAAGGACGAATTCTGCAGCTGAGACAGAGAGAAGCAGGGATAGGCTAACAAGGCACTGGCAGTTTCAGGTAAAGGACACAGAGTCAATGCACAGACAGCCATCTGAAAGGCACAGTAAACTGAGTGCATCTGAGAAACGAAAGCCAGAATTTCTACAAGTCACAGTAGACAGATGAGCTAAGCAAAGCCAGAAGATGATCCAAGGAGCAGGGAACTAGCTGTGAACGGCTCCTCAGAGCACAGTGCAGGGGTGCAGATGGGAGGGAGTGGGGATCAGGATGACAGTCCAAGACACATCTAACCTGAGCTCCCTCCCCAAGTGAACAGAGGTACAGCCTGACTGTTTTCTGTGGCTCAAAGAAAACATAAGAAATTTCCAACAGGAGAAATGACAATAAATTCAGATGGAGATGCTGGAGGGAAGCCCCAGGTGAGGACCTTGTGCTGTGCTTCTGCTGTTTCTAAGACAGCGCTATGTTGGCTCAGGACTGGAAGACTCAACCTTCCAACAGCAAAGGGAGAGAAGTCCCCAGAGGGGTAAGCAGTCCCATCCATAGCCACCTTCTCACTAGCGTCGTAGGATATCAAAACCATGAGTGTCTTCAAGGAACTGAGCAAATGCTTATCATCCTACAACAATGGCAGTCCAGCCACACTGCCTGTAAGAGGATGGGGAGACGAGGGTGTTTTAGACAGAAACACGGCCTTGGGCTTCACTAGCAAAGCAAATAAACAAGAACTCACCCCAGGAAAAGGTCTCAGAGGGTGGAAGGAACAGTGACTCACTTTTGTAAATACAGAAGACAGGAAGGGAAAGGCTACAGTATACATCCTGGTAATGGCAAGTGAGGCATTTCCCCAAAAAGCAAGGTGTGCACACCGCCTCACACAATCAAGTTGTGCACACCGCCTCACACAATCAAGGTGTGCACACCGCCTCACACAATCAAGGTGTGCACACCGCCTCACACAATCAAGGTGTGCACACCGCCTCACACAATCAAGGTGTGCACACCGCCTCACACAATCAAGGTGTGCACACCGCCTCACACAATCAAGGTGTGCACACCGCCTCACACAATCAAGTGTGCACACCGCCTCACACAATCAAGGTGTGCACACCGCCTCACACAATCAAGGTGTGTACAACGCCTCACACACAGCAAGGTGTACACACTGCCTCACACACATCAAGGTATGCACACTTGCTTCACACACACAGCAGGTGTGCACACAGATAAGTGAACAACCTGGGGAATTCACAGGTGAGCTAAGATTTTTAAAAAAGAGGAGAAAGATGGACAATTGGGGAGGGCAGGGGGCTGAGTGGGGGCTGAGGGGGAGCTGAGGAAAAGAGTAAATCACACACAAAACAGCCAATAAAAAATAAAAAAGCAGTTAATATACATGAATAATGGATGTCTGATTTAAAAGCAGTTTACTCTGATATGATGTAATTTTTGACAACCAGCCAGAGAGACGATTTTAAGTCCTTGCCAGAGATAAGTCATCGCATGAGGCCTGGCGCGGCCGTGTCTATGACCATGTGGAGAATGACTTTCACCACTGCCTCAGAGGTGACTTCACTGTTGGCAAACAGAAACCTGCCTCTCAGGTGCCCTGAGCAGCACCCCAGCAAGACACAGCACTTGAAGAGACGGCTCCCCAACATGAGCACAGCTCCCTGAGAACGGCCCCCGACAGTTTCCATGACATGCTCTGGCACTGTCTTGTACTCGCTCACACAAAGGGAAGAAGCCTGGCTGCTTTCGTGTCTAAGTTTTAATTGGAGCCACAAGCCCAAAGGCCAAGATATTTCAGGGATAGGATGGTGTTGCTGAGCATCGCCAGGCTCTGGGTAGGCAAGGCCCACACACGCTCCCCACCACGTGCCAATGCACCTGCAACCCTGACCGTTCCAGGACTAGGCTCTTCCTAGGAAGGCAGTGCCAGTCACATCGGCTTGCCAGGCTTGGGGCTTTGTGATGTGGGCAGATGTCTACAAAGGACCAGACCGAGGCCAAACCAACACCTACTGCGACCTAGCCTGAAAGAAGCCAGAGTGAGTCTATCCCTGGGGGTTCAGAATGCTGGTCTGCACGTTTCTTTCCTGACACATGCTCAGGGCGGTACAGGACAACAGGTCTCCTCAGAGCAGCAAGCAGATGCAACTCCTGCCCGCTTCAGATACCCCCTAACATAACATAACCATCACCACAGGGAAGAAGGAAGATGTGACCACCACAAGCACCGTGAGGGCAACCCAAGCGAACAGGGAACACCTGCTGTCCAGCACAGCTTCGAGTCACTGTGCAAACGTGCTTGATGACTGACACCTGTATGGTGTGCCTCATCACAGCCAGCAGCATAGTGTCGAAACACGCCACAGGCATGCACCTGTGCAGCATGGGCTTGTGAGACAGGGACAGTGTATGCGCCTAAGAGGGAGAAACTGAAGCTGTATTCCAGGACATAAATTCTTAAAGTAAAAATGCTACATTATCTTAAGTGGGAAGTTGACAAGTGAAGGGTTACTGACCAGAGATATCTATTACCTTTCCTTCTGATCAGTGTGACTTCTGTTTCAGACCCAAATTAGACCAGAGGCTCAGAGGGTAGCCAAGCAGAAGGCCCCTAAACAATACCATGGAAACAAATGCCACTGAAGGTGGCTGGAGCAGCTGAATAGACAGAGCCTTTGGCGTGGGCGTACAGTCCACACACACCTGCAGGGTGTCTTTACTGGCTGTATATCTCCCCAAGCTATAGCAACCTCTGCTTACCGTAGGGTCCATGATGCTGTTCCTGGGGGACCACAGAGCAGTGTGGCACCCACTTCTCTCACTCCAAATACATTCCAGAGTCTCAGCCACCCAGAAGAGAGACACACCTGTACTCAGCCATAAGGAAACTGAATTGAAAACCACTTGAAACAACTTGCCCCCCCCACACACACACACATTGTGCAGGGAACAGTTGGGAGGCAGGCCAGGCAGAAACCAGCCTTTCCCACCCCAGCTACAACACTGGAGTGCCTCTCCTGACCTCTGTTCAGAATGGCAGTTGCCAAAGACCAGCACAGTTATGTGTGCAGCACTCTGTGCCTATGGCCCCATCTGATCGTCTCAATCCTAAAAGGAGGGGCCACCACTTTCCCTACAGTTCCTACAAAAGAATGGAGCTGACAGAGGGCATATCCCTTGCCCAGCTTAGAAGTTCTGGAAGTAGGTTTCACCCCTGGGGGCTGGCCGTCAAAGTGCCTCTTTTTTTTTTTTTTTAAAGATGTATTTATTTTATGAGTGCTCTATGTGTATACAACTTTATGCCAGAAGAGAGAGGGCATCAGATCCCACTACAGATGGTTATGAGCCACCATGTGGTTGCTGGGAATTCAACGCAGGACCTCTAGAACAGCCAGTGCTTTTAACTGCTGAGCCATCTGTCGAGCCCCCAAAGCACTTCCTCTTCAGACATCTACCTAAGACAACAGCGCCACACCCTGCAGGCCCTTAGCCATAGCCGGCCAGGACACACTGATCACCAGCTCTGTTGCTGCCTTTGCACTCCCCTTAACTGTATTGCTTCCTGTCTGCTCAAGACTCAGTGTCCTCAGCTGCACGCCCTTGCCTCTGCTCTCCTGGCCACTGTGCTATGGTAGGCTACAGTGCAGCGAGCTTCACTTCAGGCTCATGTGTGCTGAGGTCAGGAGAGGAACTGAAGCTGAGGCTTCTTCTGAAAGGACACAGGGAGAGGGAAGCGGTGGGACTGCCAGTCCTGGGCAGGAAGGAACACCACATTCAAGAGGGCAACACCTCTGGGCTCTATAGAGACTCATCTTGTAGGTGTGGGTAGACAGCTGGAGTCTAAGGTCTGACTTCTGAGGGCTTGAAAGGCAGCCTCCAGGCAGGCAGCTGAAACTCACCCCCAGTGCTTGGTTGGCATGGGCCATTCTTCTGATATAAGACTGGAAATACACTTCATGTACTTGTGTGTGTGTGGGGGGGAAGTGCAGGGGTATACGTGTATGTATGTGCATTCACACCAAGGAGTACAGGGTGTGTGTACGTGTGCGTGTGCCAGGGACTGCAGGGGAGTGGGAGTGGAGGTATAAGTCCAGCTCTGGAGGTGTTTCAATGTACATTTCAACATCTCCTGTGAACAAGGCATATGAGTTCCAATCCAAGAAAATAGGGAAGAGGAGCCCCCAGCCCACTGCAGAAACAGGAGGAGCTCCAGCTAGTGCCATAACCTAGATATTGACTGGGACCTGGATATCCAACTGGGTTTAGATACACTAAGTTGACCCTTGTTGTTGCACTATCCTTGAACCGGAGGGAAGTGGTGGCTAGAAGCCAGGTCATGACAGGGCTGTCTCTGAAGGCCTTCAGAGGACTTGCAGCCTCATTTTAACACTCTGCAAGCCTCACCACTCTGCCCCAATCCTTTAATTTGGCAAGGGACTGCTCAAGTATGAGCTGAGCTAGCTGCAAGGGAATCCATCCTGCAATTAATTGTCAAGGGAATGTTGTATGGAGTAGCCTGATGGCCATTAGAAGTACTTGTACAACTCAGTAACTGATGCTAGTGCTAACCCCACTCTCTAACCCAGGCCTACAGAAGACAGAAGTGTGGGCCATGTTAACAGTCTTCTAAGTGCTTGGTAAAAAGCCCGAGTCCTCTACTATGAACTGCTGTGGGTTAACATCTGAATAGCTGGAGACTGGAGACGGAGGCCATGTCTGTGTACCCTTGCTCTCCCACTCTCAACTATCTGAACCACGTAGGACCATGCAGCTCACCCCACAGTCACTGTTTTCACTCCTGGAAAGAAGCAAACATTTCCACCAGGCCCCCTCAGACCCTGACTAGCTGAAAAACATGCTGGTTTTTAACACTAACAAACCTAGCTGCTGTCTGGGCCATATTTACCCTGAGACTTATCTGGCACAAAGAAAATCAAAGCCATCCCTGTTGGTGCTGGGGAAATCATCATAACAGTCAACTCCAAGTTCACAGCCTCCCACATGTATGGGATGGCAAGCAAGGACAGGGATTCTCCATACATCAGGGAAGCCACTGGAAAAATTAGACCCTAAATAAAATTCTAATCATAATTCAAATAGCTTGAAGGGGCAATGGACATCATGTACTTCATATAATGCTTTGTAAATTTGCTCAGTGCCCTCAGAAATTGATGGATTTTGTTAAAAATCAGAAAATATTACAACTGTCAGTGCATCCAAAACTATGCACAAGTGTGTGCAGACGGAAGCTATAGAAGGCGTGGTCCAGCGCTGCCAGCAAGGCTCTACAGTGATTCAGCACCCACATTAGCTCATTTCATTAGCTCTGCACGGCTCTTTCTATTCATAGGTCTCTTTCAAAAAATATTCTTAGGAAAAAACACTAAGCTGAGCTCTCATACCTCCCAGGGATCACTGGGGCTCCAACCAACCGGCCTGGGTGATCCCAGGCTCTCCTCTACAGGCCTGCTGTCTCAGCCTGCACAATTCCAACTTCACTCCAGTGCTAGTGAGCACAGGAGCATCAGCCATATGCTAAACGCCACCCCAGCTTCTCAATCAGAAAATCAAGGCAAGTAATTTGACTCAAATTTATCTGACTCCAAAAGCCCTGCTCAGCCCCCAGGAGAAAGTCACTGTCCCCTGTATAATCCTTCTACCATGTCATTTCTCCCTTTTAGGAACCAGGGATCCCAAACCATGCTTAGCATCCCCAAAGGGAACAAGAAATGTCTTCCACAGAACCCTTCACGATGCATGGCATTACAGACACTCTCGGTTCTGAGCCCTCAGAGGCCTCTGAGTGGAGTAGGGCTGACAGCCTGGAGAATTCAGGGGCTCTGTGGCAATACTTCAAGGTTCTCACTAAAAGCTGGAGAGTTTCATTATCTTTCATTATCAGTAATACCAACAAAATCAGATAATTGGCATTTCTTTAATACTAAAACTCGTATAAAACAATCTTTGAATGTTCATTTCTCATCCATTTATCTTTGAGATTGTCAGCACTCTGGAATTCCCCAAATTCATTGTGTCCACCTCCATCAGAAAAAACACCTCTGCATTGCTGGTCACCATTAAGAAGCACAGGTTGAGCAGAGATTCATGTCTCCAGGACCCATCAGATCCTGAACAGCTGGCCCCACGCACCTGGCTCACTGATGTGACAGAATGTAACAATGCTAGACCTTCCTCCTTCTAGAAAACTGGTCTCCAGGAATTAGTCAGCCATCAACTCCCCAATAAGAATCAAATATGAAGAAAATCAGAAAGTTTTGGGTAGAATGTGAAAACATTTAATAAACTTTCAGTTTTTGCTTATTTGTCCTGCATGTAAAGTATTAAATTTTGATTCTCAGAAGTAGAAACCGCAACAAAAGAAAAGCTGGCTTACTGATTTTGGCAGGACAGGGCAGAGTGTGGTCCATCTGCAGCTACACGCTGACCCCTGAGGCTCCAGACATACTGCTCACCTTGTGGCCTGTGTACACAACTAATCCCAAGTTTCTTCCTGGCTGTATGTGGGAAGTCATTAGCTCAGAGACTCGAGCTATTATTTTCTAGCATGATATAAGCTGCTGCAGCCCAAGCCAGCCTCCTTGCCCAGCATATTCCAGCCTGCGATGACTTCACCCCTCTCTCTGATTAGAATGCACGCCGTGTGCTGCTTAATACAATCTGCCATCAAATGCCAAGTGCTTCAGAACTAAATTGGGCAATATGTCCAGATAGAGAGAATGATGGTAAGAGCACTAAGTGGGGCCCCAGCCTCCTATATGAGGCACAAGACTCAGCGACAACATGATGTGCCTCTCACGGCAGTTCTGCCTCTAGCTGTCTGCCCTAGAGCACAATTACTCCAGGCAGCAGAGGGATTAGTAAAGGTATCGTGCTATTACAAATGGCCACAGAAAGGAAAGCACTGTGGATAAATTCAGTGATGCAAAAACAACCACAACAACATTGAGAAGGATGCTCAATCAAGGGCCATGAGAAGAACTGCACCCTCTCTGTGTGAGCGTGAAGTGACATGGTCAAGACACTTCTCTTGTATTTTCTACTGTCACCAGCCACTTGGTAATGGCTACCTCTAAAAATTTGCCATTGAAGTCTGAGAGGCCAATAATGAACATCAAGAATTCAGAATCCATTTCTACTGCAAGTTAAAAGACCTCTGAGAAGCCCCTTATTGTGGGAAACGCCTTTTCCTGTCCCATCATTCCTGCCAGCATCAAACATGGCCCATAGAGAGAACACCACTCACCTAGCCTAAAAGTCACATGGCCATCCCTCATCAATGAAGAAGAAAGCTATTCAACAGAATTGTGCACCATCAAAGGAGTATCCAGCAAGCAGGGAGGAGGCCCACGACAGTGCATGTCACCATTCTTTTTACCATGACACTGGCCCAGGAAGACTGCCAGCCCTGCCACATGATGCTAGTGAAGCCATGAGGCCCAGTCATCACTTTCCAAGGACAGATGCAAAATATGAACTGAACAACTAACTTAGTTTTAAAGGTTTATATTTCCCTCCCAGACACAGAGAAAGGACATCCAGGGACTCTGGGGTGCGATGCTGGTATCCTTCATGAACAACCGCAGTGCTGCCAGTGTTATGAAAGTGCACACTGCTCTGACCCAGCAAGTCCTCATTGAAGAACTCATCAGGCCACATACTTGAGAGTGTCGGGCTACATGGATGAAGCCACCCATCAGCTGCAATGATAGAAAGATCCAAAAACCAACAGGATGATACAAGGGAGCTCTATGATGCATCTTACAAAATTACCTTGACAGACTTTCCTGCAGGCAAAAACAAGCTGCAAAACACTAACACAGGGCTCTACCATTTACACTTGTTTACCTGAGACCCTATGGAACTCTGACTGGCCTGTACTCCTTGATCAGGCTGGTCCTGAACTCAGAAATCTGCCTCCAGAGTGCTGGGACTAAAGGTATACACTACCACATCCAGATCCATCCACACTTTAAGGAGGAAGAGATGGAGCTTTGCTTAGAAGCACATGGTCTATCTCAGAAGGACACACAAGAAACAGGCAATGCCAACTTGGCTCTAAAACCAAATGATGGGCAGGGGTTGAAAGGATCTGGGAGGAATCTACTGCTGGTGTTTCCCTCATTTAGATGTCTGAATTAGGAAGATATTTTACCTAACAGGAATACAAGTACTTAAAAAAAAAAAAGTTTAGGGGCTGGAGCAGTGGCTCAGAGGTTCAAAGCATCGGCTGCTCTTGCCAAGGATCTGGATTCAGTTCCCAGCTCCCACATGGCAGTTCTCAACCATCTGTACTCCAGTTTCAGAGATTCAATGCCCTCTTCTGGCCTCTGCAGGCATTGTGCATTCATAGTGCACAATACACATGCAAGCAAAATACCCATACATATAAAAAAGGTTTAAAACCTGACTTCTACAGCAAAGCCTAAAAGATAAATTAGACATATTTTCTCTGACTTTATATGGCCAAAGAAAATGCTGGTAAATCCTGTGTGGCTGCTAGCCCTGACCTCCAACTCAAGCCTGGAAATAACTGTCCCAGGGGAGTCCAGATGTGCAGAACACTAATTCTCTAAGGCCTTCTGGCACACACCACAGAGGACAACCCTGCTCCCAAGCTCAGTCAGATAATTTCTGCAAATCACTAATTAGCAGAGTTCAGTCACTTGACAGCCCAGTGTGGAAAAATTCCAGAGACACACTACTGATGTGGCAAGTATCTGTGACCACAGATAGGCTGGTGGGCTTGTTGAGTGGACAGAGGATGGATGCTGAAACACTATTACTCAATGTTCCTGAAGCTGTTGGTGTCTATAAAACACCAGTGTGGTCAGCATATGGTACAAGGACATCATTCAGTGACCAAAAATAGCACACCTGGACACACCCACAATCTACAGAGAGTTACACTCCTGACTAAAATCCATCTTAGCCTTTGGACTTTGGTGTGCTCTCATCACGGCTGATCAACAGTGAGCCGCACTTAAGCCCCAGCTCTGCACCAGGTACATGGATACAACTCAAACCCTTCTCATAAAGCCTTCATCTGAGTCCCAGCTATAGGGGCCAGAGGCACAGACGTCCCCCTCCCCTATGTGTGCACAGCTCCAGGCAAATCTGCTGCTAGGCAGCTCACAGCAACCTAATAAATGGCACAGTGGTTTGTACTGCCAAGCTGAATGTACATGGTCAAATCACAGTGTTCACAAGCAAATAGTCACTGGCTCCATGGCATGGCTTAACCAACATGTACCAGCAACTGTAATTAACAGACAGTTGTTCCAAGAAAGCAGAGGACACACTAAATATAAGGAGATGCTCTGTAAAACTAAGGACCAGGGCTGACAGGTCACTTGGTGCTTGTCCTCCCTCCCCAAGTGGGTGGCATTCATGCTGGAGAAACACCTCCATGCTAAGGTGTGGGCATCTGGAGGAACATTTGCATGACTAGTCAGCATCTGAACTGATGGGCGCGGATATATATTACACATGTAATAGAACCTGAATATTGGGGAGAGAGCACACAGTCAAATCCTAGGCAGACAGCTCAGAAAAGTCTTAAACCTTGAATACAAACAGCTGAGTCAGTCTCACACACCTTTAATCCCAGCACAGGGAGAGCCTGGAGTGGTGACCTCCACCCTTGATCCCACAACTCCAGAGACAGAACTTCTTCTGTTTCTGTGAGTTCAAGGCTACATGCCTTTAATCCTAATCTGGATGGGATAGGGTATATGAGGGCTTGTAGAAACCCAGAGAGAACAGAAGTGACTGACAGAAGCAACCAGGAGCGAGGCTGAGAAAGTTGCAAGACAGCTGGGTAAGAATTGACTGTGGTGTTCCTCTCTGATATTTCAGCCTTCCCCCAATATCTGGCTCTGAGTCTCATTTGTGATACTACAGATGGGCTTAGCAATACTCTTGTGGTCAATACACCTCTATGCCTCACTTTAAAAGAGCAACAAAATTTAATGAGTCATTTGTAGGGCAAGCATGTTTAAGCATGAATTAAAGAAAATTATTGTCTTATGAAGCTGATTGCTACAAACAATGCTTTTCAATGGGTTGAAAATTTGAGGGGCATTAAAAAAAATTCTGTGACTAGAGGGAATAAATGCATCCATGTTAGTTAAGGAGCAGGACCTTCGAGGGTAACAATGCATAAAAGAGGAGTAGAGAGCCATAGTGCAGCTCAGGGGCAGAGCCCATGCTTATCGGGAAGTAAAGCCCAAGGCATCTAAGAGAGAGAACAATTAAACATGCCAAGATTTTTGAACAGAGGATTATTAATGCTGCCATCACATGACTTCACTGAGAACACTAAAACAAACAAAACAGACAAGGTGGGCATCAAGTCTTCCCTCCAGGAACCAGCCTTTCCAGAGTGGAGGAAGGAGACACCAGACTAAGACACCAGGACTTCCTTCTTGCCCCTTTCTGGAAGCCACTCTGGCTTCCTCCTAAGAGGCTTCCCAGCTAGAAATGAGGATCTGTTTCAGCACGTGGGCGGACCCAGCACAACGCACTGCCTTCCAGAGAGGCTTTTGCTGCCACTGACTGGTCTTGTATGTGTAAGTAAAAGCCAGGATGCTTCTAGTTTTGAGCACTGCCCCAAACAGTGGAACCTATACACCAGTATTTGACCACACAGCTCAAATATATTGGGAAAATGAAATGTAGAAACACCAGTGGAGTCCAGAGTCCAAGTGTGAGCGGCAGAGAAGAGGAAATGCACCGTGGCTAGCAGAGCAGCACTGATGTGAACCAAGTACGCTCCCCCATAAGAGCTGAGGGCACAGCTCAGCAGCGGAGCCCAAGCTTAGCAGGTACCATCAGGAACTGTTTTCCAAGAAGAAACAGGCAGAAGCTGAAGAGACACACAGCAGCTAAGAGCACTGGCTGCTCTTGCTGAGAACCCAAGGTTCAGTTCCCAGCCCCAATGATAGCTCAAAATCACCTGTATGAAACTCTAGTTCCAGGGGATCCAAAGCCCACTCTGACCTCTAGGGCACACGGCACGAATGAGATGCACAGGAATACATGTAGATAAATGACACACACATAAAATAAATTAATCTAAAAATTTTTTTAAAGAAAGAAGCAGGAGGTCTAGACAACTTGCTGGAGGTTACACTGAGCCTTGGGGGACAGGGCTGGGCAGCTTATGTGCAGAGTCTGACTGTTCAACTCACACCATTGCTGAGCCCTTGGCTCAGGTGTTACTTCCCAGGAAGACCCTGACTGCCAGTGGGGTCAAGAGCAGGCAAGCCAGAAGGAACATAAAGCCAAGTGTAATTTCACCCATCTCTCCTGATCCCACCTGAAAGGGGCCAGGTCTATGAAGCAGCTTTAAGTCTGAGGACTTGACCACTCAGGATGGCAAAAACCTGCACTAATAAAACATAGTCATCACCCCAGAGCTCACAAAAAGACTGTTTCCCTGTTGAGCTCACCAAGATCAGCAGGCACTTTCATGAAGCTAATGACAACAGAAACCACAATGTAAATTTTTCATTTTGTTTCCTAATTTTATTATATTATTTTATTGTTGTGTGCAAGGGACACATATACCACGGCCCATGGGTAGAGGTGGGAAGATAACTCTGTGGAGTTAGGTCTTCTCCTTTCAGGGACAGAAGTGGGCTCATCAGGCTAGAGTAGCAAATGTCTTTATCTGCTCAGGTGTCTCAATGGCTCTGCCTTAGAGTGAGGTTTAGCATTCCCAGAGGTGACGCAGTGAGGGTGGCCTACACACATGTACACATGTACACCCATGAGAACATTGGCTACTCAGCCTATGAGCTCTAAGCACATGCTGGAACTCTACAACACAGAACTAAGACATGAGATACAAAACACTGCCTGAGGCACACTGCTGCGTAAATGCTACGCACAGAACCTACCCCATACATACACCATGACCCCACATCTGTAAAGACCTGCCCCGTGTTGATATATGTGACTATGTGATATATGTTAGACTCTTCTACAGAGACACCTGGAAATCAGTAATAATCTGCGTGCAGCAGAGGAGAAACTCTTCATCTCATGTTCCGTTTACTCACTTGGGTTTTTCTGCGCTGCTAATACACTACCCTAACACAGCTGGAAACAAAAAAGCACCAGGAATGTTAACACACTGCCAAGTGCAGCGGTGCACACGACTACACTCAGGAGGAGCTGGGCCAGGGGCTAGACAGTGAGTTCAAGGCCAGCCTGTGATATGCAAGACCCTATTTTAAGTAACCAAAGTAAATCAGAACAGAAAGACAGTTAATGTTTCAGATGCAGTTATAAGAATTAAACCCATACTCTTTCTTATTAATGCATAAGCTATTGTTTTCCATACCTTGTTTCCTTCATACACCCATCCTAGACTCTTCACCCCAAAGGCAACCTGGCTGGCTGAGACATCCAGACATGTGGCAGGCTGGCCATAGACATAATGAAGGGTTCTGGCTGAGTCCTCGGCCTTCAGCAGGTACACCAGGTCCCCAGCTGTGGCTATTGCCACAGGGTACCTCCCAGTATCTGGAACTATTTCCAGGTAGTCAACCTGCAAAGAGAGACATTGTTTATCTAAGTTTTACTTTAGATAAAATTATCTCAACTTAGTAAAAAAAGAAATTTCCCCTGTACATCAAGAAGGCAGAGGCCCACCTCAGAGAAACAGATGGGCATGGGGACTATTTACAGGGGATGAACATGACTCTGGTCCAGATGAAAAAAAAAATACCTGTAACACAGGTACCAGAAACTCAATGCACTCTGAGAAAGCAAGTCATAAAGAGACCATTTTTCTTCCACCTGTCATAGCATGAGGATCAGGAAGCAAGAGGACATAAAGCTGGAGGTGAAGAGGGGCCATGATCCAGTCTAAGTCACGTAGAAAAGACTGTCAATGTTACCACTGTGCTACGCTCACTCTGACCCAGGGGGGCCCTCTAGCAGTGCTTACAGATACCTGCACAGCAAAGGGCTATGCACGGTGTTCACTGCAGAGCCACATTCCTGTTACTGTGCAGACACGAGACAGCCACACCGCAAATGCCATACAACCACGGGAGAAAACTCGAAGGCTTCCTTGTGATCCAATGGGATCACTGTGGAGATAAACTGGGTCCAGGGGAGCAAGGGAAAAGGATTCCCAGGGGGCTACCCCCAAAATTCTGGCACATGGGTGGAGCCATAATGCACTAGGCTCAGGCATGGCTGTCTACAAGGGTGGAAACAGGCTGTGAGATGAAAAGGCAATTTCTGGCTGTTAGTTTTACTGGGTCTTTTAAATCCTGAGAGTGGCTGTGCTTAGAGTAATTCTTAATTGTTTTTACCAGAAACTGATAAAGTATAACTCCACCTAGTTCCAAATGAACAAAAACATTCTAGAAAATATGTGTACGCTCCATAAATGCACCACCAGAAGACCCAAACTGTACTCTTGGCTCTCTCCTATCTGCCTGTCAGGCATTGACTGCCCTGTGCATATGACCATCTGAGGATAGGGACCAGCACAGACAAATACAACCGTCAGTGTCTTCTCTGACTGCACAGGGGGAGATCACCCTTTAGGATGATCAGCTTCTCCTCAGAGCTGTCTGCATCAGGTACACTTGCTTAGTAATCACAGAGCATGGATGCTGAGGGGGAGTCCACTGTGGAATTATGAAAATCCATGGTGTGAAGAACAGCATCACCCTGACAATATGCCAGAGGTGCTCAAAAGCCCCAGTTCTGTAGGCTGCCCTGGGGAACTGAGCACAAGCAAACATCCGGTGCCTCTGCTAATCCCAGGCCCAAACTGTGCCGAGGCAGCCCAACATCTTGGGCTGCAGGTCCATAACAAAGGCCAGCTGCTCCAAGCTAACACTGCAGACCTGGGAACGTTGCCACTGTTATTCAGGAAGCACAGTTAGGAAACAAAGATGGTCCGGCTCCATGGGCAGGGGGATGCCTGATCCAGGGATGTTCAGTGCATGCTGTGGCAACTTGGCACACAGACTGGAAAATAATGTTGACAGTTGACACATCCTCAGCAGGGCTGCCCACTTCCTCTCTCCAGAAAGAACCCATTTCTTAGTTTCTTAAAACAGACATCTTTCGGTAGCCATTTAACTTTATCTTCTGGTTGGATTTCTAGCAGGCTAAGAGGCTCAGATTGGCAGTGGCTGCCATTTGCTGGGAGGTGTAAATGACCTCAAAAGCTTTCAGTGAGCCCCAGGATGGCAGCTGATTGCCAAGGCAGGATTTACACTTCATGAGGGTGCTCGGCTGGCCCGCATCACTCTTAGCCCTGTGCCCACTCCTCTCTGGAGGCCCAGCATGGGCTGACAGCAGCGGCAGTGCTCATGTTAGAAGAGCAGTGTCTGAGAGCTGCAGAGCTAGCTGATCCACAGCAGTGAGCAGCTCAGGGAGGTGCAGCAGGGGAGGAAGCCAGGTGCTGGCTATTCAAATCAAAGATTCCCACAGGGAAAAGGAGGGAGGAGCTGGCTCAGGTCCCCATCAATCCTCCTTGATCAAGGCTGGCTCTTCTCTGGCTAATGCCAAAATGAAGTAGGCTCAAATTAAATCCAAATGCGGCACAGACAGATGAACACTCCCTTATCACCACAGTCTCTGCCTGGTGAACAAGATTCATATATAACTGAACTTGTCAAGAGTCCTGTGTGAAGCTCCCTTAACTGGCTCAGCTTTATGCACATCCCAAAGCCCAGCTCCTGATCAACACTGACTTCTATGGACTTCAATAAAAGGTACTCTCAATTCTAGGTGAAGACAACACAGTGAGTGTACCACTGCTGTTCACATAGGCCTTGGGTCAGAAAGGAAGCTCAGGTGCCCAGGTGAGTCTGCTGTGCTAGCGGGAAGGAGGCTGGGACCACAGGCCTTGAACCAGCTCCATGGCTGCATGTGTTGCTGAGTCGTCTCAGAAGGAGTGGAGAAAAAAGAAAAAAAGGAGGAAGAAGAGGAGGTGGTGGTGGTGGAGGTGGTGGTGGTGGGGCCTCATGCAAACTGAGTAAATGCCTTGACTTCTTGGGACTGAAGGAAACTCTATCACCCACTTCAGTGGGCTGTTGGGAGTCTCCTGAACAGAAGCTTCAGGCATCATTGCTATCTGTTTTATTAGTCCCAGGGATTCTCAAGAATGCAAGCTAACAAACACACTAAGAGCTCACCAGTTTCTGAACTTCAAATTCTGCAGCCACATGCCAGTACCCCTCCTCGTTAGGGTACAGCATCACAACGTCAAAAGCAGAAGCTGTGGCAACCATGGCCTCTTCCCGGCTGAGTGCAAGGGCCTGTATTCTTGCATCATGCTCAAAACGATGGATAGGGAACTTCCCAGTCCTCAGGTCCCAAATGTTAAGAATCCCTAGGAGAAGCAATGTAGAGAGTGACTGTCAACCCAGTAGGCACAGCACAGAATAAGCATGCAGTCCTTTTTCAAACTTACTACACAAAGACAACATGTATGCACATATGTTTGACTCTGTCCCACTGCTTCCTAAAGCTGCAGGACTTGGACGTGTCACTCCTTACCAGCCTCTTAAGAACAAAGACATGGGTACCCACCACACAGGACCAACGGGACCCTCCACAAACAATGTGGAGGATTTCCTCTGTGGCTCGTCCATAAAGCTCCCAACCGTCCCACCGCCTCACAGTGACCCCATTTGCTCTCCGTTCGCAGTCATTGTCTTCTTTCTTCCTGGTACCACGTTTCATCTCTACATGAAAAGTGCCTCCAATTCTGGCTCTTGCTTAAAGTCCCATCCTGTGCGCAGATGCAGCCGTGGAGTTAGGTGTTGTAAGACTTTCAAATGACCTGCAGCTGCTAGTCACAAACAGAAACAGGGCTCTCCCCTAGGGAAAGGCTTAAACATGAACCACCACATGCCCTTTTCTAAGAACTGTGATCAAATGGAGGACAGGCAGGTCACACAAGGCTCTATGACATGGTCTCTGGCATATAATTTGGTAAACTCTTTCTTCTGCCTCAGAGGAGATGTGCTGCAGAAAATGTCCATCTTGGGGCCCCACTCGTTATATAGGAGCTAGTGTTTCCCCTCCCCGCAAAGGCCTCATCCTAATATGGCCTCTTCCACATGCTGCTCTGAGTGTGTTCCCACTGGACTTGCGGGCACTCCACATCAAGTCTCCTCTCCATCATGACAAGAGTGCTTCCCTCATCCTACAGAGGTGGGACAGCAGGGGCTTTCAGTGGCTGGACCACTGCTTCAAGACCACTTGCTCTGAGAGAGCTCTGAGCTCTCTCTGAGACAACTCACACACCACCAAACTCGCCCCTTGTCCTGCCTGGCTGTTTATCACAGTACACTCTGAGCATACCCATGTATCTACAGACACAATTTCTCATTGTTAGGCAAGGGCTGATTTGGCTGGTATCCTTTTCTCAACAGAACTGAATGCAAACACAAAGTAAACAGACCAGGCTTCCTCAGACACCCAGGGCTCCTCTCTCAAGATGACCACTTTCTCTGAGCACCTACCATTATTCTTTCACTGTTAACAACCCTCTTCTTTAGTTACATTCTTTGTTTTGTTTTGTTTTTCAAGACAGGCTTTTTCTGTGGCTTGGAGCCTGTCCTGGAACTCACTCTGTGGACCAGACTGGCCCTGAACTCACAGAGACCCGCCTGCCTCTGCCTCCAGTGCTGGGATTAAAGGCTTGCACCACCACTACCTGACAGTTACATTGTTGTGTACAACTAGGCTGGCCACCCTTAGTCACTGGCACTGGTGTCACATTTTAAGATCTATCTTATTTTCAATTATGTAAGTGTATGTGTATCTATGTGCATGTCATCACAAGCTCAGGTGCCCATGAGGCCAGAGGCCTCAGAAGTGGAGTGACAGGTGGCTGTAAGCTTCCCAGTGGGTGTCTGGGTCTTAACCACTGAGCCATCTCTCCAGCTCCATTGCTTTCATCGTCCCATGAACATGTTTATTCCATGATTTCTCCGCTGGCCTGGAGGCTGAAATCCTCCCTGAATTACTGAGCAGTTGCTTTAGGACTGTACCTAGCTCACCACAGCCTAGCTTCAAGTGACAATAGTCATCCACACCAGGCACAAGAGCTTCATAGCCACGCAGCCATTTTCCCCTCCGTGCTCTGTACTGTACTGTAATCACTTCCTCTGTTCACCTACATCACCAGCAACACTGGAAACCAAGAAGCTTTGGCTACAACACAGGGCAGCAGCTGTGAGTGCACAAGGTTCCTTCCCCTCCCCGCACCACCAAGGAGGAGAGATCTCAGGAGGGACAGACACCAGGCTAAACACAGTTCCATCCCAGCACCTTTTAACCTGAGGACCTCCGAGACTGGAAGGGCGAATCCCTCTGCTATGAGAATGTTCTGGGCTCCGGCAGGAGCTTAGAAGAAAAAGAGCCAATGAGGTCACAGGCTGAGTGAGTGCTTGCTGTGTCTGGGCTCATCAAGGGCTGTGCTAGGGTGCTACAACACACCAAGTTCCTTATTGCACATAGTGAATTCTGGTGGCACCAACAAAACATCTCACTTGTATGCCTCTGAAGATTTAACTGTCAACTTACGAGCCCAAAGTCACCTGTGAAGTGAGTCTCTCTCTCTTCAGGAATTGCAGAGGACACGAAGGGAATGGAGGTGGGGCTGTTTTGATTGTTAATCGACATAGGAAGCCCAGCTTGCTGTGGAGAGTGCCATTCCCTGGCAGGCGCTTCTGGGATATGTATGAGTGAGTGAGTGAGCAATCAACAGCCACCACGGTTTCTGTTTCAGCCCCTGTCTTGTCATTCTTCAGTGATGGACTGGAACCAGGCAGTGTAACCCAAATAAACCATTTCTCTAAGTTGCTCCAGGTCAGTGTTTTATCCCAGCAACAGAAAGAATGAAGCTATGAAGCTATAAACTTTGTTCAGATCACACACAAACCTCACATGCACACACATACCCCCCACCCCCACTCGCAAGGAGCAGCTGACGTTTTTGGGCACTGAGTTGAGCTGGTCCACATTCACCACATGACTATGTAGGAAGATTCAGCAATGGCAGTCAAAACCAAAGCAGTCCAGTTCTCAAACAGATATCATATTTAAAAATCTGACCTGGACCTGACTGAATGTTCATATTACATACAGCTCCAGAAACAGCATGAACTTGGCTTCTGGCACTGGATGACATAAGGAGGCAGGCTGTGTGCTGGGCTCCTGCACTCCACCAATGGCGGCTTCAGAGAGAGAGTAGTACCATTAGAAGAACCTGGCAATGCTCACCTCCTGCTTCATTGAGACCCCAGTGGAGCTGCACAGGACAGGACAGAACAGGACAAGCTGACAAGTTATCAGAACCAGCAACCCAGACAACACTGAGGACCAAGGCTAGTTGAGCATGCCAGAGATCTTACCTCTAATCTCTACAACGGTCTCCTTCTCTCTGTTTCCACAACCCAGCTTTCTCTAAAAGAGCCAGCTCTACCCACAGGGGCTTCTACTTCAAGCAAGAAACAAAATGTGAACCTGGTCCAGGAACAGGTCCCCATCCCTGGTCTAATCAGCTAATGCCAAACATGACTCAAGTTCTCCTGCCCACCTGCTGGCTTGAAGTAGGTCTTAGATGGGGAGGCACTGAGGTGCCCTCCACCTCTCCCCTTGCTGTATCTCTGGTCAAGGTAAAACAAGAAAATCTATCAGCAAAGGAGAAGGGAGCTCCCCGGCAGCTACCTGGTGATTTACAAACACATCACCATTTCCTGCAGTAGCCCCACGCTCTGAGAGCTGGAGTCCAGGTCCCACAGGAGTATAGTGGGACATCCATCCTGAGCCTCTTCCATAGCTGCTGAGCTCCAGGTAGTGCTAGGACTACAACAAAGCCCTTTACTCAGCATAAATTCAAAAAGGGTGCAGACAAAGAAAGACAGGGTGTCTTTCCAAGCCCATCTAAGAGAAGATCGGGAGTGAAGGCCAAAGCCCCCAAGCAGGCAGGGGCGGGGCCTGGAAGGTCTGCTGGCTCCCTGCTCAGCACCCTCCACCTTGATGAGCAGCCAGGCCAGAGGCACTCAGCACTTGCCCTAGACCAGAAAGTCATTAGCAATGACATGAGTGACGAGGGCCAGGCTTTGGAGGAGACATAAAGGCTGCTAAGCAGCTGTGGATGGGCACCCATGCCAGTCTGCAGCACGTCCCTCCACCTCCCAAAGGAGGCCAGCCAGAGTGTGGTAATGAAACTGCACATAGTAGAAATGGGATCTAAATGAGTTTAAGCTGATTTATGTTAGCTTTTGTAAAGATTGCTACCACTGTGCAATAGCAATGACAGTCCTTAAGAACTCCGCCTAATGGTGCTTGCACACAATATTTATATTCCTCGGCATGGGAACAAGGACCATAATGGATACCATTTTTGTTTTATTAGGGATGCATATTTAAATTAATCTGCTATTTGCCTAAACAATTAGCTGCTTCTGTTTGTGTGCACAAAGCCAAAATTGCAATTAGGCTTCCATCAAAAAAAGAAGTCCCAACTAAAACTGTCCCGGTGGGGCCGTAAGAGCTCAGGGCAGAACTTCCCCAATTACTTCTCAGCACAATGGTAATTACGTTAATTACTTGAAAGGTAAATAACCACTGAACTGGTTTTGGCATTGCCCCTCCCTCTGATGTGCTCCATTGTACGATGGTTTAAAGAAGTCAGAGTTTGGACAGCCACACTCCCGACTCCTCAACTACTCGTGTGCCTCGTCTCTGGAGCCTCCTCTTTGAGGACATGTCCACTCTGAGCTCACACATCAACCTCTGAAGCTCAGTCTCAGCACCTAGACAGCTAAAGCAGACGGGATCAACTAGATGTGTTCAGAAACATGGAATGAGCCGGCTACTTAGACATCTGGCATGCTCCATTCCCACTATGGAAATAAATGCTTTTCACAGACAGTTAAGAAGGACACAGAAGGAATTCTATAACAAGGGAAAGAACACTTTTTAACAGAAATTTAAAATGCACCCACAGCACTCACTAAACAGAAGCATGCACCTCTTCACTAACTGCACACATCACACTGAATTCAGGTGCAGACATGCATCAAGTCTGAGAGGTTTCCTCTTGGGGTCTGTCTTCTTTCTCCTTGTGTAAGGAGGCCTCTCACTGAATCTGGATCTCACTGATTAGTCTGGCTGACCAGTGAGCCCCAGGGATCCAGCTGTGTCCACTTCCCTGGGGTTGGTGGAGTACTAGCACACTCAGGTCCTGAGTGAGTGCAAAAAAGGGCGGAACGAAGGAGACGCTTTCCCTGAAGTCACATGCTGTTGCCTCCAGAGGAAAAACAATACAGCGAGCAGCATGTAGATTTTAGATTGGATTCTGAATGGGTCTGAGGCCCAGGGTTAGGGAAAGAAGAGCAGGGGCTGAAGTTGGGATGACCAGAGCAGCAGAGGCCCCAGGAGGGCGGCTTCCTAGAGGCTCCCAAGCCCACAGCCATCAGGAGAGACCATCTGAACAAGACAATGGGTTAAAGGCCCAGGACACTGCTAAGGGCTCATGGTCTAGGCACAATTAGGAGCACAGAGTCCAAGGACGAAGAGATGGACTGAGAAGCCAGCCAACCAGGGAGACCCTAAGAAGGCAGAAGATGTCATCCAGGCTCACTTTTGCAAAGCCTGGTGTGTGGATATATGTTACACATTTACTAAAACCTGAATATTGGGGAGAGAGCAAATCCTAGGCAGACAGCTCAGAAAAGTCTTAAACTTTGAATATAAAGATAACCAGCTGAGTCAGTCTCACACACCTTTGATCCCAGCACAGGGAAAGCCTGGAGTGGTGACCTCCACCCTTGATCCCACAACTCCAGAGACAGAACTTCTTCTGTTTCTGTGAGTTTAAGGCTACACGCCTTTAATCCTAACCTGGATGGGTATATAAGGGCTGTAGAAACCCAGAGAGAACAGAAGTGACTGGCGGAAGCGACCAGGAGCGAGGCTGAGAAAGTTGCAAGACAGCTGGGTAAGAACTGACTGTGGTGTTCCTCTCTCTGATATTTCAGCCTTCCCCCATGATTGGCTGAGTCTCATTTGTGATACTACACTGGTGCTTGCCACCCATCTGTCACATCACCAAACGGAACAGAGACATCTAGGAGAGCTTCGGATGCTGGTCGAGAAGGCTGACTAGGGTCCTGGGGGCAGTCATAGCTTAATAGTGGCACCTAAAACAAACCAGCACTTCCTTGCTGTCATACACACTTTCATAATGCTTGGATTCTTCCCACATGTAATGCTATGTAAAAATACATAGACACAACCTGTTCTTATAATGATCTGACTAGTGTGATTTTTTTAAAGCATAATCTGCATCATTTCATAAAAGATATTTAATTCTGGTGGGCAAAATTAAATTAGAAACTCAAATCCTAAAAGATCTGTTGATCAGTTCAGGTAAATTAAACTGTAACCGAGTCCAAAATCACAATGTTGCCATAACCTCCCTGGATCAGCTGGAGCCCACCATCCCAGCACAAGCCAGGTGCCTCCAGTAAACACTAGTGTTTGTGCTTCTTAAAAAGACTGCCTAGGTCTAACAAGGTAGCTTGGCAGTCAACTAAGCACAGCTTAGGTCACCAGAGAAGGAAGTCTCCTGGTTGGAGAGCTGGCTCAGTAGTTCAGGACATTTGTTGCTCTTGTAGAAGACCCAGGATCCGGCTGGAGAGATGGCTCAGAGGTTAAGAGCACTGACAGCTCTTCCAGAGGACCTGAGTTCGATTCCCAGCAACCACATGGTGGCTCACAACCATCTATGATGACATCTGGTACCCTCTTCTGTACACTGTATACATAATAAATAAATTAAAAAAAAAAAGAAGACCCAGGATCAATTCCCAGAACCCACATGGTACCTCACAAGTGTCTGCAACTCCAATCTGAGGGGCTCCAACTCCCTCTTCAGATTTTCTTCACAGGCACACACATATACATGCAAGCAAAACAATCAGACACATAAAATAAATCTAATAATTTTTTTTTTAAAATAAGGGGGTAGCAATTGAAGGACTGCCAGACTAGACTGGCCTTTGGGCATGTATGTCTGTGGGAACTGTCTTGATTTTTAATGTAGATAGGAGGAGGGCCCAGCCCACTGTGGGTGGCACCATTCCCTGGGCAAGCAGCAGTTAGTCCTGGACCTTAGAAGAAAGCCAGCTAGGTATGGGCCTGGGTGTGAGCCAGCAAGTAGCATCCTCTATGGCTCTTGCTTCACTTCTGTGGCTATGAGTTCCTGGCTGGAGGTAATGCTATGTGGGAGAGCAAGCAGATCTGCCTTCCAGATTCTTGCTTGAGTTCCCGCCCACTTTCCTCCATAATGGACTGTGTGGGTGGAAGTGCAAGCCCAATAAATAAATATCTTTTCCCCTAAGTTGCTTTGGTCATGACACAGCTATTCAGAACTCTACACTTTAGGGATGATGTGGACAGCTACTGAAGCACAAGACGGTGGTGGGGCTTGATGGCACCAGTCACTTCAAGAGGACTTTAAAATTTTATGTGTATTGAGTGTTTTGTGTGTCTATGCACCACTTGCATACTTAATACCTGCAGTGTCAGATCCCCTAGACCTGGAATTACAGGTGAATGTGAGCTGCCATATGGTGCTGAGAATTGAACCTGTGTCCTCTGGAAGAGCAACAGGTGATCTTAACCCCTGAGCCATCCCCCCAGCCCCTCACACAAGGATTTTTAAATATAATTTTAAGGACTATTTCTAACAAAGTAAAACTGTAAGGCCGGGTATAATGGTGCTTGCCTGTCATCTCAGGACGCTGAGGTGAGAGTTCAAGGAACGGCTGGACCTAAACAGTGGGTACGGAGTCAGCGCAAGCATGCCTGCACCTGCTTTGGTTGTTGTATTAAGACAGTGTTCTTGCACTGCTGTCCAGGCAAGTCTGTAACTCACAGGCTTAAGTCATTCACCTGCCTCACCCTCCCATGGAGCTGAGACTGCAGGCACACACCACTGTATGTGGCTTAGAAATCTTTCCACAGTCTCTGGCCAGCAAAGTGCCTTCTGAGATTCACAGAGACAATCCCAGGGAGGCACCTACAGCCTTAGGATCCCACTTCAAGTCCCCAGAAGGGTCAAGGAACATCCACACTACAACAGAATCAGGAGAGAATACAGAAAGACAAGATTTATGTCAAAGCATGGCTGTTTTTTAGTTACCCAAAGCTAAATGGAGAAAACTGAACCCACAGGTCACCTGACACCACAGCCATTCATAGTGAATGACCAATATCTCCAGTAAGTAGAGAGCTTGCTGTTCTGGGGTAGACCCTTTGGATTATAATCCATCACATCCTCATTTTGTTTTTCAAGATGTCCCTACTTCAGCCACTGGGGATTCTAATTTAGCTTGACCTCTTTATCTCCAATCTTGTTTACCCAAAGATGTTTCAGACTCACTTTGTACAGAGGTGTCCTAGCCAGTCATTTCTTGTATTAATGTTTAAATCTGGGTAGAGGCTGGATTCAGCATTGTACTAGGATGGCACAATATATATTGTCAATCAACCCCACCCCATGTTTGTGTTCTGGATCAGTACGGAGCCTGAGGAGGCCAGAAGAGGGCGCTGGAGCCCTGGAACTAGAGTACCAGGTGGTGCTGAGACGGGACACTGGTGCTGGGGACTGAACTCAAATCTTCTGCCAGGACGGCAGGTGCTCTGAACCTGAGCCATCTCCACAGCTCAAACACCCCTGGGACCTCAGGAAGGAGAACTAGGGCACACCCCTCAGCTGAAATGAGTCCCATGCAACCCACACTGCAAGAACAATGTCGATGTAATTAAAATGGTAATGCTTTTAAAAAACAACTCTATTGAGGTAATACATACACTACATCTATAAAATTATCAACTTTAAATGTCCAATTCAGCCAGAATGGAAAGCATATTGGTCCTGTAGCCTCCATCACAACCACCATACAGAAGTACACAGTTCTAGCTACTGGTGCTCACTCCCCTGCTGTTTATTGTCAGGGCTCTCTATCTGTCCGAGGATTCCCTAGCAGTGGAATTTTTACACAGAAAACATTTTTGACAACCTGGCTAGTTTCACGCACTGTTCAGCTCACTGTTACCTGTCAACCTGATGGGCTCCGGAATCAACTGAGCCTCTGAGAGCCCTTTCAGGGAGGGGTACTGTAGGGAGCAGAGCCTGCTACAGCGGGCCCTTCTGTCAGGTGGTTCCAACTGAGCAGCAAGCAGCCCTGCCTGCCGGCCTTACTTGAGCCTCTCTTTGATGCTGACTGCCACCATCCTTGGCTGACATCAGACTCCGGCTTCTGAGCCTTCAAATGGGTCCAGAAAAGCTCTTCAGGGATCTTCAGGACTTGAGGGTGCCAGATTGGAAATGCTGAGGTCTTCAGGTTCTTATCTTCACTGCTAGACCACCAGGCCACATTCTATCAGCCAGGCTACAAATCCCTCACAACAGACATGGGCACACACTACTGGAACACAGTCCAAGAATGGAGTTGTGTGAGAATTGTGTGCCTGTCAAAAAAAACTCCAAGAAAATGACAAAAGTCTTGTGACCACAGTTTCCTCAAAACCCAAAATTTTCTTGGAATATGTCTGGATGCTCCTCCCAAGGTAGCACTGGAGTGAGGTGATCTCTGATGTTGTTACTCATACTAATCCATGAAAAACATGTCTTTGCATGTATAGCTTGCCCATGTGACTGGACACCTCACTCAGGGACTCTTCTTAACCTTCAGAGTATAAATTGCTCGATGCCCTGAATAAAGTTGGCTACTGCAGAAGATTCTAGTCCGCCTTGTTTTTAGGTCCTGCTTTCCCAAGGTCGTTCAAATTTTTACTTCTTTGTGGTATCTCTAAGAAATGAAGGTTTTGATTCTGATTTTTAACTTTTTTTCTAAGTTGATTTTGTGTCTAAGGATTCTCTGCCTAAATCAAAGTCAGGAAGATTTTCTACAGCTCTTGGGAAAGTTTTACATTTAGCACTACAATTCACTCTGAGCAACTTGCCTACAGCAGCAAGTGGGCACGGTGGCTCATTTGTGAGAGAGATGCACACATGGGACAGTATGCACGCACTTCAACACTTGACTTCAGTATCCCAGTGCCTAGGGGAGGGGTAGGGAGAAGGGTGGGCGGAGTAAGTCCCTGTGTGACTTCATGCGCTCTCCTGCTGTCCAGGTCCACTCTGCTGCCAACATCACCATCTTGAGCTTAGAGTTAAGTGTATCCTCTTGGCTCTAGCTATTTTTTTTGACTTGAACTTTTCTTTTGCTTATGTTTTAGCATCATCATATCCCTTTTCTCTCTCACACACACAAAGTTTGATAGATCCCCATCAGCTGGGGGCAGACTGTGGACACGGCAGGTCTTGGGTATGGCCTTCTTTCTCACATAACTCCACAAAATCCCCAGCAGAGGAATCTTAACATATTTGGGCGATTAACTCCTCAACTCCCTCAACACTCTTTTTCTTGAAAAATATTTTTTCACATATTTTGGACATATTTTTCTCCTCCTCATCTTCCTAGAGCTCTCCTACCTTCTTATCCAGCCACCTATTTCCCCTCCCTCCCTCCCTTCCTCCCTCCCACACATTTTACTACAACACTAGTTTCTAATTACTGCTAACTTAAATACAACTGATTCTGTTTATTCATGTATGGGTTTTATACATAAATTATTGTCGGGGCCCATGTGAGAGGGAACTCATGGGAAATGGTCCAGCAGTCAGCATAACCATGTTGAGTGAGCCTTGGAGAGGCAGAGCCTGAGGACTAGTGTCCTGAGGGCCTCATGCTGTTACTGAACATAACTCTGCTTACTGCCCGCATGGTCACAGCAGCCCTCAAAATGATAGGATGTTTCCAGTCCCTTACTGGGTAGTGTCACTGATACTTACAAGAAAGTGACTGGCTTTATCCAAGCATTGCTGTTGGAGCAGATTCATGATACAACCATCACCCTTGGAAAGAATTTAGAGATGTGAGTTGTTAGTAAAGTTAGGTTAAGATGTTTTTATTTTGTTTGGCTTTGATGTAGAAAATCTTGGGGAACAATTTAAAATTTAGAAACACATATTTTGAATAGCTGAGTAAGGGGCTCACTGGAGTCAAGAAACAAGAACACTGGTAGCCAGGCTATTACTAGCTGATATGCTTTTCTTGCTAAAGATGGGTTGGTAACCAAAGGTGATGATTAATTCCTTGTACCCATTTTTACCCTCAGTTTCCTGATATGACTTAGTAAAAAGTTACTGATGAATGGGTTTGTACTCTGAGAATATAGAGACTTAAGGACTTAAAGAGAAATGACTGTTTTTGTTTTTTTAAATAAGAGTTTAGACTTGTGATCTTTTAAAAGACCTTTAGTAAGATTACCTTTTGAGATAAATAGTAAAATGATTGATCCTTTCCTTGTGATCACAAACAGCTACCTGCCAACAAAGAAGGAACTGGTTGAAATATACCTGGCGGGCTTAAAACTCTGTTAATCAATTATACAGTTCAATTCTTTAGAGTAAAGATGTTATGGTGGGAAAACTATTTAAAAGAAAAATATTTACTTACAGGGCTTCTAAGAAAAACAAGTAACTTTTGATCATAATGTGATTTCTTCCTGTGTAAAAATTGTAACTTGTTTTTGAAAAATATATAATTTGTGGCCATACAGTGATCATTTCTTATGTAAAAAATTTTGTATTAGGAGGTATAAAAAGAACATTAGAAATATAAAGGAGGTAGAGGAAGTAAAAAAAAAACTAACAAGATAGAGAGAGGAGGAGAGCGTCAGGATAGAGAGAGAGGAGAGCGTCAGGATAGAGAGAGAGGAGAGCGTCAGGATAGAGAGGAGGAG
>PVIH01000295.1:0-16016 GCA_004025045.1 Sigmodon hispidus
GTGGCTGGGTGGTTGGGTGGCTGGGTGGCTGGGTGGTTGGGTGGCTGGGTGGCTGTGTGACTGGGTGGCTGGATGGCTGGCTCCTAGCATCCTCCTTCCCTCCTTTTCCCACTCCTTCCTCTCTTTCCTGGATTTCTCCTCCTAGTTATTTTCTTTGCCTGGCAGCTCCACCTGTTTCTTTCTCCTACCTTGTCATTGGTTTAGCTCTTTATTAGACCAGGCAGGTGTTTTAGGCAGACAAAGTAACACAGTTTTATAGAGTTAAATAAATGTAACATAAAATAAAGCAACACATCTTTGCATCATTTTCCACAGCATAAACGAATGTAACGTATCTTAAACTAAGCTTGCACAACACCCAGGGCCTTTGCAATTGCTGTTCCCTCTGCCAGTAGGCTCTTATCCCTTCTTTCCAGAGTCCTCTACCCTTCAGGCCCTTTCCTGGGGACGTTCTCCATCTTCGTCTTCCACTGTCCTAGGCATTGTATACTTTTTATTTAATGAGTTGTAATTCACATATCATAAAATTCACCACTTAAAACTGTATAACTCAAGAGTTTTGGTATAGTTATGAAGCCAATGACAATAGTTAGCCATGACCCCTAATTCCAGATCGTTTTCTCCCCCGGATCTGGTGGTAGCCACTCTCCATCTTTGTTCCCCAGATAACCTCTGATCTGCACTAGCCCAGTGGATTTCCCGACCATGGGTCTGCCTTTTACTAATCACTGTGTCTTTAAGGTTCATCCCGCTTCGTGTTTTCTTCAGGGCTGAATAATATTCTGCAGCATGGACATGCCACACTTAGTTGGTCTCCTGCAAAGCTGTTTCTGCAATGCTGCTGTGAGGGACACTGTGCCTGCTTAGGTGTGAACATGTATCTATCTCTATTTCAGGCTAAAGTGTTTCATCATGTAGTATTCTTAACTGCTAAGGAACCACCAGACTGGTTTCTAAAACAGCTGCATTCATGTACATCCACCTGTTCCAGTTCCTTATTTATTTATTTATTTATTGGATTTTTTTTTCCCAGATAGAGTCTCTCTTTGTAGCCCGGGCTGTCCTGGAACTCATTCTATAAATGAGGCTGGCCTCGAACTCACAGAGATCCACCTGCCTCTGCCTCCAGAGTGCTGGAATTAAAGGCATGTGCCACCATCACTCGGCATGTTTCATCCTTGGAAACCCTTGTTTTCCTTTTGACTTAAAAACAAAAAAAAGTCCTGCAGTCATGAGAGTGAGTACAAAACAGTGCTTTGTTGTGATTGTGTTTCCATGTTAGTCACCGGTCCTCTTGACATCTTCCGGGAGAACATCCCATTCAAATCCTTTGTACATTTTAACTGTTAGTTGTTGGTTTTTTGAAACAGTCTTAATCAAAGCTGGTCTCAAACTCATGATTCTCCGACCTCAGCTTCTTTACTGCTGGAATTCCAGGCCTGGTCGCCGTGTCTGGCTCATATATATATATATATATCAGCAGTGTTGGGGATCAAATCTACAGCTCCATGAATCATAGGCACACACCGCACCACTGAACCACATGCCCAGCCCTTCACTTTGTAGACGAGGCTGGCTTAAAATTCACGGAGATCCGCCCATCTCTGCCTCCCAAGTGCTGGGATCAAAGGTGTGTACCACTAATGCCTGGGTTTCAGCTTCTGCATTTTTAAACTCGGCTGTTTATCCACCAGTGCCTGGGCTTCAGCTCATACATTTTTAAACTTGGCTGTTTATTCTCTGAGGCTGAACCGTGTCTCCTTTGTTCAGTCCCTGATGGATCTGAGGGCCATCTGCCCAGTTCGCTGCTCTGTGTCCAATATCCAGGGCAATGTCTGCCTTGTAGCTAGTGTTTGGTGAGTGAGGAAATGAACCATAGTGAAATGAGAGTTATGGCAACACACTCCTTCCTTCCTTCACTGACTAAATCACTATCAGTTCTTCATTCATACATTGGTCACTCACTCAATCATTCATTCACTCAGTTACTTACTCATTTACTTACTGGCTCAGTTCCTTTCCTGACTTGAATCTCTTAGCTTGGAGAAGCCTCATCTGTGCTGGGAGCCATGTGACTTCTTTAGGAGACAAGGCCTGAGAACAGCATGAACTGACTCTCCTTGAGACACAGCTCTGGAGAACCTGACCCATTTTGGCGAGGCCGATGGACAGTTCGCTGCATAGTCCTGGCCATGACCCCAGGAGCCTATGTGCTACCCGCTCTCCTTGCTTTCTTTATACAAACCATATAGCTGGCCGCCTCTAGTTTCACGTTTTCGGAGCTACAGACAAAATAGCTGTTACAAAAGAAAAACTACCTCCTCCCCCCTCACCCCGATGAATCTCCTTTGTGTGAGCCAGAAAGGATGTTGTTAAAAATATACAGTGGACCGGATTCCGTTCCTAAAGCCTTTGATGTTTCGAGTGTGACCATGAATTCAGGATTCTCAAGAACAGGATGTTACCTTTCCATCGCACCCCGTGACTAGTCTGAAAGAGTCACTGTGGTTCTTGACATTACAAATTTGCATAACAAATTCTAACCTCACGAAGCATTATCAGGAGAAATGAAAATAAATAGTTGATATCAAGAGTTAATGGGAACAGCCTAGGAGCAGGGAATGAAGCAGAATCATAGAAAGCCATGATGCCCTCATCTTTAATAGCTGTGCCAACACTGTGGGAAGTGAGAACAAGGTTAAGCTATGCCAACTCTGAAGAGAAGGCTTTCAAGTCATGTAGTACAGAATGAAGAAGGGATTGAAGCAGCCGTGGCTCATGAGTTGGTTGTGAGAACTTAGATTTGACTAGAGGTGACAGTAACCCCTAGAAGCAAAACTCTTCCAGTTCACATGGTGCTGTAACTGCAAATGTTGTCAACTGGACACACTGTTCTACCTATAGGTGTGCCTAGTCAGAAAACCTCTGTTGCCTGCAATAGTGCTTATGGTTCTAACACTGGAGCTATAAATCAAGTAGGAAACGGTTACCTATGGAAAAGTTGAGATGGAAGGTGGTAAAGAAACACACTGGCAATTATTGCAACCAGTATTAGAAACATAAAGAAATGAATTTGATTGTAAAATTGTTCATGCAAACTATTGAAACTGTACAAATAAAAGCTGCCCAGGCTATCCGGGGCCACTTGTTTGAAAGAGGTGGTCATAGTTTTTTTTTTTTTTTTCTTCTGTGATGACTTCCCAGGATTTCAGACCTGTCTGGAATTAGATTCCATCATAACTCCCCATTAGGACTGAGTCATTAGGAAGAGATGACCCACCTGTTATGGTGCTTGCTGCTCTTACAGAGGACCTGGTGAGGTTCCCAGCACCCATATTCCACTGCTCACAACTATTTGTAACTCCAGTTCCAGGGAATCTGATATATTCTTCTGGTCTCTCCAGACCCTGTATATGTGCACACACACACACACACACACACACACAGACACAGACACACACACACACACACACACACACATATGCACGCATGCACACAGGCACACACACATCCTGCCAAGGAGGGGTCAAACACAGTGTGTCCACCACGGGTTATGGTAGGATCCTGCCTTTCTCAGAGACTTGCAAGTACCTTACATTGTTCCTTTCCCAGGGAACCCTGACCTTGGACAGTACAGACATAACCTTTGTGGGAAAGTGAGGCAGCCTGCATTCTTGGCTTTCCCCAGGCCATGGGCCTGGCTCATGCCATGAAGGGCTCTCAGGTTTGGGTCCATTGAAGGGCAATGATGAAGCCTGTGTCCTGCCAACCTGTCACCGGCACTGCTCTCTTCCTGTGTGGGCAGGGGAGGGGATATGAGCTGACCCAAGCCCAGACTGGCTCAGAGAATACTGCCCTTCCGCTGGGTGCTGGAAGCTCCCTCCCACAGAGACTCTGCCTGGGCTCCAGCCTCCATCCTCACCCTTGTGTCCATTCTCTGCAGAGGCTCATGGGTCTGCAGAGCTTCAGCACGTCAGTCATCCTAGCACAGACCCGCTCAAGAACCCTATCTCACTCGGAGATAAAGCCACAGTCCTACTACCCACATAACCATCAGGTCTCACCCAGAACCTCTCTGGCTCTGGCTACCATCCGTACTTGTCCTTACTCTGTTGGCCTACCCACACCTGCTCTCATACTGTTTCTTGAGCTCATAGTGCCAACCCCAGGGCCTTTGCTCTTGCTGGAAAGCTTTTTCCTCAGAAGAAAAACCTCCAGCCATCTGTCGAGTGCCTCTTCTGACTTCTCCATGGCCTCTGCTCTCAGCCCTCTTTCTGTCTCCTCCCTTGCTTTATCACATGGTGCTAAGTGCTATGGTTTCTGCAGGCGACCCGGAGAGCCTCCCTTGGACCTGGGCAGCATCCCCTGGCTGGGCCATGCCTTGGAGTTTGGGAGAGATGCTGCCAGCTTTCTTACAAGGATGAAGGAGAAACATGGTGACATATTTACTGTGAGTATTTCTAGGAAGGAAGGAGTGACTGGCTCATCAATGGGGCTCTGACTCCTTCATCATCTACCCACACAGTGACGCATCCATCTGTCATCCATCCAGGGGGCTGTCAAACTGTACATATCATGTTATCAGTCATCAGCAGAGTGCTGTGCTCCAAGGGTGTCTAGAACTACCCTCACAGGCACACCCAGGGATGGGCTTCCAAGTCTAAGATGTTTCTCAATGCAATAAGATTGAGGAAATAAGATTAGACATTACACTTCCACTCATCCATTTATCCATCTTCCTATGTACTCACCCAATATGTCTGTCGTTTCTTATCTATCTAGTCTATCATTTTAAGATTAATTTTTATTTATGTATACATCTGTCATCCCCACCCCCTGTGTCTATGTGTGTGTGTTTATGACGTCTATTCAGGAGATTGCAAAGGCCAGAGGAAAGTGTCATATCCCTTGGACCTGGAGTTACAGAAGGTTGTGAGTCACCATGGGTTCTGGGAACTGAACTCAGGTCCCCTGAAAGAGCAGCCAATGTTTTTACTTACTCTCCAGCCTCTGTCCACCTCCCAAAATTCACCTAGTATTTTTCCACTAGCTCCCCAACACCCACCCAGCTTCTGTCTCTAGACTCCGTTTCCATGGACTTCCCTCCATCTATCTCTCCACCTTGATCTCCATTGACCACACAGCTCATCCATCCATTTAGCACCTGACTCTGGTCTACTCTCTCTACATGTACTTTTGTATTTCATCCATCCATCCATCTACTACTTACCTACCACCCACCCACCTACCCCTCTGCCCATCCATCTGTTTACCTACCCACCCATTTACCCATTCATGCATTCATCCACCTCCCTAGTCACTTATCCACCCACCCATCTACCCACCCATGCATTCATACATCCACCCATTCACCTACCCACTCATTATTTATGTGTCTTTTCAGCATCTTCCAACACCCCTCATTCTCAATGCTTCTAGTTCTTGGCTCGCATTCATCCTTCAGGCTTTTATTTGATCTACTTAGCATCTTGTCACTCATGTCCTCAACATTTTTACATGCAGCCGTTCACCTAACGGATTCATCCATCTGTCCTGCCCCCCACCTGACACCCCCTTTCTTTCCTTCTTCCTGCTTTCCTACTTTCCATCTTCCCACTCATTTTTCTTCAGTTTATCTCTCCTTCCTCTATCTCTTTATCTATTGACCCAACTCATCTACAGTCACCGCTAGCCTTTCCCCATTCACTTACCCGCCTTCCATTCATCTACAGTTAGTCTGCTGACATTTACCCAGTAATGTCCACGCATCCACCCTTTCCCTTTTTGTGCTACTGGGGTTTGAGCTCAGGATCTCATGCATTCTAGGCAAATACCATTTTTCATTTTCCTACTCCATCCCCCTTCTTCCTTTTCATTTGGAGACAGGGTCTTACTGTTAGCTGGGTTGGCTTTGAACTTACTCTAATCCAGTCATGTCTTGAACTTGGGATCCTTGTGCCTCAGCCTCTTGAGTATCTCTGATTATGCTCTGTAGGCAAAAGTTTCCAGTAACTCCCAAATACCCAGAAGTCACTTCACAAACAATTGACTCAGAGGCTTAATAATACTTATAAATGCTCAGCCAGTAGCTCAGGCTTACTAATAATTAGCTCTTATACTTAAATTAACTTATAATTCTTATCTATATTTAGCTTGGTATCTTTTCTTAGTACAGCATTCTCATCTTGTTTCCTCTGGCATCTGACTGCTTTCCTTTTCTAAGAATTCTCCTAGTCTGGTCTCCCTGCTTATACTTCTGCCTGGCTACTGGCTAGTCACCATTTTATTAAACCAATTTGAGTGACAAATCATTACAGTGCATAAGAGCATTATCCCACAGCAATGAGCCTGGGTACAACCTTTGCTTTTAGAAGGCTTTGGTTGGTCTTAACTACTTTTCAGCATGGAGATCTTGTCATGGTGTTTCTTCTCACAACCTAGATGGGTGAGTGGTGGTCCCTAGCTCACAGGATTGGTGGGACAAGCAAGAATGTTGCTTCCTGGTGCCAGTGCTTGTCCACAGGTGCCTGAATGCTGCCATTGTTCCCATCCGGTCACTCCTCCAACAGGTGCTGGTGGGGGGCAGGTATGTTACCGTCCTCCTGGACCCACACTCCTATGAGACGGTGGTATGGGAGTCTCGTACACAGCTGGACTTCCAGCCCTATGCCATCTTCCTCATGGAGAGGATTTTTGATCTTCAGCTTCCAAATTTCAACCCCAGTGAGGAGAAGGCCAGGATGAAGCCGTGAGTACAGAGATGGGTCTGTGGGTTGCCTTGGGCTGGGTTTTCAACCCCACATCTCAGATGGGCTGTGCTTGACCCCGTCTTGGTCAGATTTACTATTCCTGTGATGAAACATCATGACCAAAGCAGCTTGGGAAGAAAAAGGGTTTATTTGGCTTACACTTTCATAGTCTCCACATTGTAGTTCATCACTGAGGGAGGTCAAGACAGGAACTCAAACAGGGTAAGACCCTGGAGGCAGGAGCCAATGAGGGTACATGAAGAGGTCCTGCTTACTGACTGGTTCACCAAGGCTTGCTCAGGCTGCTTTCTTATAGAAAGCCAACAGATGGCACCACCCACTATGGACTGGCCCCTTTCCCATCATTTACTAATTAAGAAAATGCCCACAGACTTGCTCCCAGCCAGATCTTATAGAGGCATTTCCTCAGCTGAGGCTCCTCCCTCTCAAATAACTCTAGCCTGGGTCAAGTTGACATAAAACTAGCCACACAGCCCCGAAGCCACTGTCCAGGAGAGATAGAGGACAAATGGAGCGTGGATCACTACCTGGCCCACACCTGCCAGTTCTTAGACACTCCAGGTAGCTCCACTCCTTAGACGCTCCAGCCACTTGCTGCCAGTTGTGGCTTAGACGGAGCCTTACATATAGACAGGCCACCTCTCACCCTTGGCTTTGAACAGCAACTCCCCAGACTCTGCTCAGTATGGCGATCCAGTTCCCCCCTTACTCTTGCCACATGCTCCCCTAAACTGTTCAGGTCCACATGAGGAGAGCAGGTCAGTAGACCAGTCTCTTTGTCTCATGCCCTGTCCGTCTGAGATTGTTGTATTAGCAGCCCGCTGCTGAATTTCATAGGGGAGGAGCTGCCTTCCTAGACCCTCCTTGACAGAAGCCCGTGGGAAGCCTGTGGGTCCCTTGTCCAAGTTAGTGCGTCAGGCAAGGACAGACTGCCCTGTCTGAGAGCTCATAATGTGAAGTGGGGCCAGCTAGGGTTTGACCCTAGGTGTCCCACTCACTGGCTGTGTGGCCTTGTCCCCATGCTGTTCTTCATGCCTCAGTTTCCCCACTGCAAAGCTGATGGTATCTGCCATTCCTTTGACATGCACACTGTCTCTTTTTCTGAGTACAATAAGTGGTGAGTAGCTAACTTCTGCTGGTCTCAGGATGCTGATGCACAAAGACCTGCAGGCACTCACGGAAGCCATGTACACCAACCTCCGCACAGTCCTGCTGAGTGACTCCACAGAGGCGGCCAGTGGCTGGCAAGAGACAGGCCTCCTCGATTTCTCCTACAGCTCTCTCCTCAGGTGAGCCCACAACCTTGTCAGCAACTGGGAGTATCCTAGGGTGAGGGCACCATGGGAGATGCTCAGAGCAGAACGGATGAGGGAGGTGGTTCAGGTGGGACCCAAATTCACCTCACACAGCTTGAACTGTAAAGCAGATACTAGCTGCAAGTTTCTTGCCACCCCCGCCCCCATTCCCTGAAGCAGGAGTCACCTAGTCGGGCTTCACAGAGCATCTGTGCTGAGGTTTACATTCTGGCTCTCAGGCTAGCAGAGAGGATGCTTGGGGTACCCAGGGAGCTTGTTCTGAGGCTAGACCTCATGACTGTAGTAAAAGCAATGCATCCAAGTGCAACCCCTTCAGCTGTGCTGGGTCCTCAGTGGTCCCAGGGGACACAGCAAAAGAGTTCCTTATGCCCAAGAAGGCATAGATCCAAAGATAGAACATCTAGAGGTACGTTCAGCCTCAATGATGAGGTCTAACTGTGAGGCTGAAGGGCACCTGCTGTGCCAACATCCTGATGAGGAAACAGCAAGTACAAATGTCCTGGGGTGGGAAGGAGCTGGGTGACAGTGCAAAGTGAAGTGGCTAGACCCAAGGGGACAAGCAGTGGGTGGACAGGTGGAGATGTCCACAGAAGCCGGCCTCCTAGCCTGGAGGAAGAGTTTGGAATGTAGGCTCAGCCAGGCGGTGGTGACATTCCTGTAGGGACTTACAAAGGGACGCCAGTGCAATCTCATTTATAAGCTTTATGTTCCTTTGTAGGGGACTTCTGTAGGTGAGAACCGGGCAGAGAGACCCACGAGGGTGTGCGTAGTCTCCTAGGCGGGTCGCAGTGGTAGCCTGTGCCTGTATCTGGGATAGGGACCACCAAGGGCTTTTAACAGGTGGGAGGGTTGAGGGGACTGTGTTTCTCAATGGTTGATAGAACCATTAAAAAAAGAGACATTTCAATTATCCTCAGAAGTTCAGGGTAATGCATGTGCGATTTGATAAAGGGCAGTTGTTTGTTGACGCTTGTGCGTGTGTGCACACAGGCGACATCAAGTCTGGACAGACTGGATGGGTAAACTCACTTCAGGCTCTGTAATGTGGTAATTTACAAACCCCACTTTTAGATGGGAAAACTGAGACCTGGGGACTCAGCACGAGTCCCCATCAAGGTCATAGGCAGCTGCTCTCAGCCACCTTCATTGGGACACGCCTCCCTTCTCTGTTTGAGAGTTTGCACATGTAGCAGGGCTGTACTGGCCTTTGTGCTGCTGGCTCCCTGTTCTTCAGGATCTGACAGACAGCTGAACCTTGTCTCCGACTGCTTATGGCACCGAGTGCCATCTAGTGGCCTTTCGGATCCGCTTATGCTTGTGGGAGAGCTGACTTGTGTTCTGGACTACGCCTTCCCCACATCTACCCAGAGTGTAGTCAGGAGAGGGGAGAGAGGAGGGAGACAAGCTTTCCAGGCTGAAGCTGAGGTGCGGGAAAGGTTGAGCTTGGCCTCTGACCGGAAGTAGGCTTCTTGTCGGCCCAGAGGGAAGAGCAGCTGTGAATCCCCCACCTTCAGGGTTTGTCTCCAGTGACATGGACGATAGATAGACTGTGCTGGAAAGGGAAGTGGGGTACACACAGGGCATGTGATGGAGGCCCGGATGGCTCTTGTCAGGCAGACTTATGATGGCCTATCACCAGAGTCCTCAAGGGGGTGTTCTGTTTATCTACCCATCTTTCTAGTCATCCTACCACCCAGGCACCAGCCACGTGCATCCAACCATCTATTCTCCTTCCTACTCATCATCCATCTATGTATCCACTCGCCCATCCGCATCCATCCACCCTCTCATCTGTGTATCCACCCACCCACTTGCCCACGTATTCCTCTATCAGCCTGTCTTCCCCTCCCACACTGACCAGACCTTTATTGCAGGCCTCCTGCTGCCTGCACTGTGTGTGGGAGGCACAGGGTGAGGACTAGGCATGGCTCTCTCAGTCTCATTCTCTCTCATTCCAGTTATCCCCATCTTCCTGCTTGGAAAATTCTCTTCTGGGAGACCCATGACTGGGGAATCTCAGGAAGGTGGTGTTCTGTTTTATTCTGTTGCTGTGTAAAACACTCTGGCTCAAAGCAACTTGGAGAAGAAAGGATTTATTTCAGCTTACGTTTCCAGATCACAGCCCAGCGCTGAGGGAAGTCAGGGTGGGAACTAAAAACAAAAGCCTGACTTGTTTCTGTCACCCTCAGAGCCGGCTACCTGACCCTGTATGGAGTGGAGGCCTCTCCACGCACCCATGAAAGCCAAGCCCAGGACCGTGTCCACTCAGCTGATGTCTTCCACACCTTCCGCCAGCTGGATCTGCTGCTCCCCAAACTGGCTCGAGGCTCCTTGTCAGCAGGTGAGCACTATCAGGTCACATCAGAAATGCGTGGTGAGCCCGTCTTAATTAAATTTCTATTGCTGTGAAGAGACACCATGGCCACAGCAACTCTTATGAAGGAAAAACATTGGGGTGGCTTACATTTTCAGAGGTTTAGTCCACTATCACCATGGCAGAAAGCATGGTGACATGGCGCTGGAGCAGCCGCTGTGAGTCCTACATCTTGACTCACAGGTAACAGGAAGTGGTCTGTCTCACTGGGTGTGGCTTGAGCATAGATGAAACCTCTAACTAGCCTCCACAGTGACACACTTCTTCCAGTAAGACCACACCTTCTCCAACAAGGCCACACCTCCTAATGGTGTCACTTGCTTTGGGGACCATTTTCATTCATACCACCACAGGCCCCATACACAGACCAGATGGTATTTCCCTCAAGAAGCAACAAGAGCCAGGCATGGTGATGCATGCCTTTAGTCCCAGCACTTGGGAGGCTGCATTGCTGTTGGCCTATAGTGTAGCTGAACGTGATGGAGGCAGGGGCCCTCAGCAAAGGAGACTGGTTACCTCATGGGAGCCAGGGATTGGAGAAAGCTGGAGGAAGGATGGGGGGCGGGGAAGGCACATCCCCGCGACCTGCTGCTTCTAGGTCCCCACTCCCACCAGCCCTTTCTAACTGTGAACTCCTCTGGACATTAACCCCCACACGAGGTTAGTGTCGTCACAGTCCAGTTCTCCTCATAATGCCACCAGCTGGGGCCCACAAAGATTCCAGCTTGTGGTTTGGTTCCATTTTGACCCAAGGTCAGAGAGTCTAAAGATTGTTTTGCCCTGCAAGGCCACTTAATAGGACATTCAGCCAAAGGCGTGGTCACCAGGTACCTTGCTCCCCAGGACTGTATAGTGGGATGCTTTTCCATAAGTCGTGGTTACTAGATTTGGTTTTGTGAATTAAGTAGGTGGTTATGCTCTCTGTACTTTGACCCATGATGTCCTGGGGTGGGGGGGATCTTGCCCTCCCCTGCCTTGGGTATAAAAAGAACCTGTGGAATAAACTCTAGGCTTCGGTATTGATCAACAACCCTCCCGACACCGAGTTTTCTGTCTCTGGTCTAATTCTTGTTATCTCTGCAATTTCTCAATCCACACTCTCCTCACACCAAGGGCCATTCGATAGTCAGGCAGGATTGACACAGTACTTAAGCCTGTTGAGGACACATTTTAAATTCATACCGTGGTGGTCCATTTGGATTCGGAGCTCTTGAGGAGACCAAGCCAAGTGCACATTTGATAGGGGCCATGAGGAGGCTGGGAAGAGCCATGTATTCTGGAATCTCTGCTCTGCTGGCGGCTTTGAGTTAGCTGCTTCTCTCCGTCTCCTGCTCCAGCTGCACAGCCCAGCAGAAAAGGGAGAAGACCGACTCTGGGCTCTACCTCCTCAGGGCTCTGTGGTTTCACTGCGTCAGATGGGAAGGATGGTGCCATCTTAGAAGGTGGCTGTTAGGGTTGGCCGAGTTCCTAGCAGCATTGCTTGTGGGGACTTTTGTTCTAAGTGTCATCCAGGCTGAGTGTGAGTCTAAGATACAGCTTAGGTTTTTGTTTGTTTGTTGTTTTGAGACAGGATTTTTGTGCACAGTCCTGGTTGTCCTGGGACTCATTCTGTAGACCAGACTAGCCTCAAACTCACAGAGATCCACCTGCCTCTGCCTCCTGACTGCTGGGATTAAAGGCGTGCGCCATCACCAGCCAGCACATCTTTGTATTTTAAATATGTTTTCTTTCTTCTTCATTTTGCTTTTTTGAATCAAGGCCTCTCTGTAGACAGGCTGATCTTAAATTTAAGATCCCCCTGCCTCAGCCTCCCAAGAGCCAAGATCATAGGTATGCCCAGCCATGGAGCAATTCATACACCTATCTGGAAGATGAAGCATCTGCCATACCCTAGGACCGCCACTCATCTTTTTGTTGGTTTGCCAGTCTGCTGGGTAGATGCCAGTAGCTTTCTGCTGGCACTTACATATTGTCACAGCATTGTCAAAATGAAGTCATCAGTCTCTAAATTATTACCAACCTGGAGGGCAGAAGAGGGTATCAGCATCCAGTTCATCTTATCAAAGGCATCCTTTGGCTTCTTGGGCCTCTGCATGCCTTTTCTGTGAGCTGTCCACATAATCATCTTTATAGAGATTGCTCATTGTCTGACGTAGTCCCTGGGGGTTGATGATGTCACAGAACCCTTTGCAAATAGAAAACTGAGGCTCACATAGATTTCATCCCTTGTGATAGAGGCAGTAGGCAGGTGTCAGAGTAGGTAACATGCACACTTTGTCTGGTTGCAAAATCTAGTATATTAGACACGTGTCTCATCCCAGCACCAGTTGCTTCTGCAGAAAATGTTGGCATTTCTTCATTATCCCTCCCTGCATGGGAACCTAGAAATGCACTGGATGCATCCAGGAAAGGCTACATTTCTCAGTGTGAACAGCAGGTGGCAGTGTTGGACAGTTGCCCTCAAGTGGAACCAAGTAGTTCATGGACCATGTGAGTGGAGTGTGCATTGATGACCAACTGGGCAAAGCCCACCAAAATATCAAATGAAGATCTTTTTTTTCCTGAAAATAATCCTCCAAAAATACACATATGGTGGCAGAGAAAGATACTCATAGCCATGTTTCCTGTGACAGCAGGAGCTGAACTCACCTGGGCCAGAGTAGGGGCGGATTAAATAATAAGACATTGTATGAGAGCAGCCTGGAATCTGTGAAATAGAAGGGGATGAAACCCATACTAGTTGCTGAATATTATTTCAAATTCTATTTGGTATTATAATAAAAGCACAGAGTCAGATATTGGGGGAAAGCTGAAATATCAGAGAGACAGAGAAACAAGCCACAGGCAGTTCTTACCAAACTCTGCAAGCTCTTCAAGCTGAGAAGGGTGGATCCTGTCTCCATGAATCCTCAGACTGAACCCTCTTAGTCCTCATCTGAGGGAACTGACTCTGTTTGGCCTTGAACTCACAGAGATCTAGAGTATTTCAGCCTCCCAAGTGCTGGGATTAAGGGCATGGGTCACCACTCCCTGACCTTCATGGCTTGGCTCTTTGGGTGGCTCTGTCCTCTGATATTTCAGGCTATTTTTATTAAATATATCACCACAGACCAAGGTGCAGAACATTGACCAGAACCTTCCACCTCAATCCAGATGTGGCAGTGAGTGTTCAGATTTCTGCCTTTGAGGATTTAGATGAAACAGAGGGAATGCATTTTTACAAAACATCCAGTTTTGTAAAAATCTTAGGTTGCTGCCTCCTTCTCTTCCTTAAAAAAATACACATACATACACAGAGAGAGAGAAAGGGAGGGAGGGAGAAGGAGAGGGACAGAGAGAGAGAAATATATTATTTATTTCTCTCTTATATATATTTTAAATAAATAAATATATTTATTTTAAATATATATATAAGTATTTGGTCAGGATCTCTTGTAGCCCAGGTTGGCCTCAAAGTCACCAGGTAGCCAAGGTTGACTTTGAACTTCGCTGACCTTATCTGTCTGTCCTAGAGGAAGTTGAGTAGAGACCCCAAATCTGTGCCCCAACCAATGACCAGTGCAGTTCTTTCTGGTATGCTGAGTCTTATGTGCATGGTCTGGCCTTGCTCTTGGCTAGGTCCCGAGGAGGGAGGCTGTTGTCTGGAGTGTGGTCCTCCTACACATCTGCATAAGTGTCCCACCAGAAACTCTCAAATACCCAGTAGCCACTTCCCAAATAATTGACTCAGAGGCTTAATATTATAGTAACTGCTGGGCCAGTAGCTCAAGCTTATTACTATCTAGCTCTTGTGCTTAAATTAACCCATAATTCTTACCTATGTTTAGCCACATGGCTTAGTACCTTTGATCAGTCCAGCATTTTTGCTTCCTCTGTGTCTGGCTGGCATCTGCTTCTCTGCCTTTCTTCCCAGAATTCTCCTAGTCTGGTCATTCCATCTCTACTTATTGGCCAATCAATGTTTTATTAAACCAGTACCAGTGACAAGTCTTCACAGTGTACAAGAGCATTCTCCTACACTCAGAGACCCACACATTCATCAAATCTTGATTGGGTTCTTGCTACAGAGAATTTTCTCTTACAGGGTTAGGCCCTTATGCCTTTCTACTAAGTGACATGGGTCCTAGGCAAGGTGACTCTCACAGAGCTTCACCCCAAGCTCTCCCACCAGTGATACCCAGAACACTTGTGGCTTTGTGAGAAACTGAGGCTGGGTGGCCCTGGCCTGGAGGTGACTCTAACCTTCCTCTTCTGTGCTCTGTTCCTTCAGGGGATAAAGACCGTGCATGCAGTGTCAAAGGTCGCCTGTGGAAGCTGCTGTCCCCAGCCCGGCTGGCTACCAGGGCTGACCGAAGCAGCTGGTTGGAGAGTTATGTGAGACACCTGGAGGAGATGGGGGTGTCGGAAGAAATGCAGGCCCGGGCACTGGTGCTGCAGCTCTGGGCCACACAGGTGGGCATGGGGGTATATGTCCTGGTGTGAGCAGGTGAGGGTGTGAGCACACAGTCTGCTGGCCACTGGAGCATGGGTGTGTGTGCTGGTGTGAGCAAGTCACCCCTCACTTTTTGTCCTGTTCAGCAGCTTTGTAGCCAGGTGGTCCACATGATAGACACCGCTTATTTAACATGTGGGAAAATGGCAGACTGCTAGAAAAGTGGACCTCATGTAGTCCAGGCTGGTCTTTAACTTGCTGTTTAGCCAAGGATGACCCTGAATATGTGATCCTCCTTTTTTCACCTCCTGAATGCTGAGGTTATAGCTATGTGCCACCCTAGCTGGTTTATAATGTGCTGGTGGGGTGGACAAGAGCCTCGTGTAAAGGCTTTACCTTCAGGCCCCACACGTAACTTAATGAACTCCTGTAGACGCTGCCTTGGTCCTCCAGCCATTCACACCTCAGATCCCTTCTTTTCCTCTCCTGCTGGGATTTTTACCATTTGTGAGGAAGTTGCAGATAGCCTGGCTCTTTCCTCTGCTTACATCAGAAGGTCTCCTAAGAGCAAGAACCTTCTCCCACATGACCACAGCCTGATGCTGAACTAGGAGCTTAGCCCAGCCCCGTGATGGTGGATCTAACCAGGTCTCAGTCACCACAGTGGGCCTCTGTCTTCATTAATTTCCCTCTGACAAAAGCCATTTGGAGAAGGAAGGTGTTTTTTAGCCACAGTTCCAGGTTATAGTCCATCATTTTGGGAAGCTACCATGGCAGGAGCTTGCCCGCTGGTCACAGTGCACTTGTAGCCAAAAAGCAAAGAACAGTGAACATGGGCTGTGCTCAGCTCCTCTGTTTCCTTACCAAAGCAGGACTCAGCCCGGGAGGGCAGCTGCCCAGGGAGTGGTTCCTGCCTAGGTTAAGGAGGAGAATCTTCACAGGCATCCCAGAGACCTTCTCACAGGGGATTCTACATCTCAAGCTGACAGCTGAGAAAAGTCATTGCAGCCATTTAAGGCTCATCCTGACCAGGGCCTCTAGATCAGCATCCTACATGGCACCAAGCCATTCTGCCTCTTAAGTTCCCATTCTTCCGGCATTCTCTTCTTTCTCCTGGTTTCCAT
>PVIH01000295.1:16116-101933 GCA_004025045.1 Sigmodon hispidus
GGAGGAGGAGGAGGAGGAGGAGGAGGAGGAGGAGGAAAATGTGTAGTGGGAAGCAAGGCTGGGATGGGAGCCGTCCCGGGAGTCACAGCTAGAGGCTCAGGGGAGCCTCTCCAATGGAGATGCTCGAGCTGTTTCTAGATGTCAAGAAAGCTGGCCTCCGAGATCTGGGAACCTGGATCAGGCAGGAAGGACAGCCAATGGGAAGTGTCGGAGCATGCCGGGTGCAGCAGTAAGGAGCTGAGTGTGGCTGAAGCCAGCTGGTGAGCACACCAAAGATGGGAAAGGGATGGTGCTGAATCCAGCTCCGGGGAAGGTAGGGGCCTAGGAAGAGCTCCAGGGTCCCTTCCTTTTCTTTCTCTCTCTCTTTCTTTCCTTCTTTCTTCCTTTCCTTTTTAGGAAATTATTCTTTGAAGATTTATTTAGTTTCTGTGTGGGGGGGTGTATGTGTGTGCACCTGTGTGCCTAGGAGGCCAGTAGAGGGCGGCAGATCCCTTGGAACTGGAGTTATAAATGGTTGTGAGCTGCCATGTGGCTGCTGGAAATTGAACCCAGGTCCTCTGAAGGAACAGTGAGTGCTCTTAACCACTGAGCCATCCCTCCAGCCTTGATTTCTGAGATCTTAATGTTCCCCTTATGGACAGGAACAGGTCACAAGCGAGGAGGCTATGCTGGCCACTGAGATATTGTAGAATCAGATAGACGCTGGGAATGAAGGCGGCAATCAGTGATGTTGGGCACGGAGCACAGGCTGACAGGGAGAAGGGAGCAGTTGTTTGGATGCTGTGAGTCTGAGGCCTGGTCACTGCTTTCACCCTGCTCCACCACTTACCATCTCTAGGCCCCACTTGGCAGTGATTGTCAGGCAGGCTGATGTCCCTGGGTGATTCCTCTCCATCGACTGGCAACTTATTTTTAGTTGTCCTCAGAGCTATTAACTGTCCTGCAGGCAAAGGCTGGCAGGGGCAGGCCAGGGCTTAATCAGCAGTTGGCCCTATGCACGCCTGATAACATATTTATGGGCCAAAAGGACAGGGTGCTCCAGAGTGTCCTCAGAGCCTCCTGTGGAAATGACCTCTGTCCACAGAGTAGGAAGTTGGCCAGGCACTCGAGAGCCAGATCCCAGGGAATGGCCTTCCTCGGGGCTAGGGATGGGAACAGGTCCTCCCAACAGAAGGCTCTGGAAGACTCAGTCGTGACAGGGCCGAGGGCTGTGGGGCCTGCCTGTCTGGATATGAGGTGGTTTTCACTTTCTAGCAATTCAGACACCACACTCTACGTACAGTACCTCAGTTTATCTACTCATGAAATAAATAGCTACGCTCCTTCCTCAAGGTATAGTGGGACTGTAAAGGAGCTTTTGACCCCACCCAGCAGATGACAAAGACTTGCCAGATGTTTCAACTGAGATCTGTAGAACCAGGCCTGTAGCACATCTGCCATCCCGGCACTTGGGAGGAGGAGGCAGGGGGCTCACAAGCTGAAGGTCATACTCTTGTACACAGGGGGTTTGAGGCTAGCCTGGGGTACATAAGACCTTGTTTCCAAAACCCAACCAAATGAAACAGTAGCAACAGAAATGTATTCAGACTCCACATGTACATTGCTTCATTCTAGAAACTGAGTATAGAGTAGTGAGCAGGGCAGATGAAGTTCTCATCTACAGAGCAAGCTTCTGGATGGTAGTCTGTAAGGTAGGTCACCAGACACAGTAGTAGAGAAGCCATAGTGGACAGGTGACATCTGAGCAGAGACTTGGTGTTCAGGGTGAGCCACCATGATGTGTGTGTGGGTGTCAGGCAGAAAGAACAGGTACAAAGTCCATAAGGCGGGCATGAGGGTGATGCACACCCCCGCCCCCAGACCTCTCCAGAAGCTGAGGAAGCTTCATTCCTAGCAAAGCGGGTACCCTTAAAGACTCTGCTTAGCAACAGAGTGTGGACAGTTTTGCTTTAGAGGGGAAGTGGAAGCCGGGGAGCCATTCTCTAGGTCAGAAAAGATGGGATGGAGGGCAGGGGAAAGGTGGCAGGTTCTGGAGTCCCCCATGAAAGGTGTAAGGCTGGGATCCAGTAACAGCAAGCATCCAGTGAGCTTTGGGTCTGAGCCCAGGAGGGTGAATGGCTAAGGGGGACGATGGAGGCAGAAGCTCAGGGTTTGGTTCCATGAGATGCAGATGATCTAGAGCTCAAGGTAAGGATGTAGGCCAGAGATGGACCTGTGGGACCCAACAGTGGACAGACAGCAGTTAATGACATTGCACTGAGGACGAAGGAACAGGACTGGGGTCCTAACCCAAGGGCTTTCCGGGTAGAAGGATAGGAGAGCCAGGGAGCCCGACAAGGAGGTGTGAGGGCCGTGATGAGGAGGTGGGGATATCTGTACAAACAGTGTTTGGGAGGCAGCTGGAGGGGGAGCCGGAAGAAGCTGCTGAGGTCGAGGAAACCATGGCTATGGTGGCTATTGCGGATCGAAGAGTGAGTCACAAGTAATAACTCCGAGTGGTATTGAGCTGTCCTGTGGACCAACCATCCCACTGAGCACTCTACAGACTTCATCTGGATCCCCAGGGCTAGGAGGAGACTGATGGAGGAGGTAGCATTCACTCCAGCATCCCAAAGCCAGGGAGCAGGCAGCTCCTGAAGACTGAGATCTGAGGGCCACGGTGTGACAGGGGTGGAGAAAGATGTCTGGAGATGGGAAAGGCTGGCTCCACTGCCCTGGGGACTGTGGTGATAGGCAGCTGATTGGCTTCACCCCTCAGTCCGGCCACCTTTCCACATTCTCCTGTTTCACTACTGCCTCTGCCTTCAGCCTGACCATGAGATAAGGTTAGACCAGAAAGTCCTTCATAAGCTAGCTGAGGCTAGACCTCCTGGGAGAAATCCAGGGTGCACATATCTGTGTATACACACACACTGTGCAGTTGGCAGAAGGCTGCTGAGGCCATGAACTTGAGGCTAGCCTGGGGTACACATCCAGCTTTCTATTTGATTTTATATCATAGCATGGACAGTGCTCACAACAGGGCAGCCACCGTGAAAACCTAATCAGGGCCGGATGTGGTGGCACACACCTTTAATGCCAGCACTCTGCAGGGAGAGATAGGTGCATCTGTGGGTTTGAGACCAGCCTCGTCTACATATCAAGTTCTAAGTTAGCCAGGGCTACATAGAGAAACCCTGTCTTGAAGAACAAAAGAAATGTGGCTGGGTGGGGGGTGAGGCAAGGGATTTAAAGAGATCAAGGAGTGTAGGAGACAGAAGGTCCTGAGGGAGGAGAGAAAAGGAAAGAAGTGAGACGTCATTATAGTGTAAGCTCAAAAATAAGAGAAAATGTAAAAACAACAAAAGAAATTCAAGCGGGTTGAACGGGTATGTGTGTGCAAAGAAAGTCTGTCTGGCACTGAGGACATGCCGGGGAGATGACTGTTTGTAACTGGCTCACCCTGCAAACATGAAGTCCCAAGTAACATTTCTAGAACCCATGTTACAAAGAAAAATAATGCAGATGTGAAGGCACACATTTGTGATTACAGCACCAGACTGAGGAGACAGCCAGATCCCTGGAGCTCACTAGCTGGCCTAGCCTTCCTGTCAAGTTCAGGTCATGGCAGATGTGTCTGAAAACAAGATGGGCACTACCTGAGGAAGGACAGCAGAGGTTGCCCTCTGACCCCACATGTACCTCCACCCAACAGAAAGTCAGTCTGCCACCTCAACCTCCCAGGCCCCAGCCTCTGCCCCATAGGTGACCTCAGGGCAGGGTTCTGTGTCTCAACAGTCTGGTTCCCTCACATGACCCCATGACCCCTCTTCAAGCACACACAGTGGCTTGGACAAGCCCTCCCCCACACCTTGCAGCCTGCCTGCTCCTGTGTGTCTTTCAAACCCAAAGGAACCGGGATTTTTTTTTCCTTCTTTATTTTGTATTTATCAAAAAAAAAAAAAAAAAAAAAACCAGTAAAAAGAATTTAAAATGTGGAAGAGTTAACAATAACTATACAGAGGATAAGAATCATAAGCATGGCTTATCAAGGGTGGAAATGCAAATAAGATTGCTACACATATATTTTCTTTGTGTTCAGCTTTCCCTCTGAATTTTTTTTTTCCATCCCTGTATATCCTTATTCAAGGTCTCTTCCCCCTCCCACCACATCTGGTCATTTTTCTTCTCCGCAACTCCCCATCCCCTCCCTGGGCAGGGAGCAGACAGTCCTATGGTCACACTGGCCCAACAATGCTTGGATCAGTCTTCACTCCTGGCCAAATCCAGTTTTGTCCCCCCTCCCTCAAGAGTGAGTCAGGTGTTCCTATAGTTGCAGTGGGGTTCGAAGGGTCAATCCAGGGTGTTTCTGATCCCAAGCTGTTCAGTGGTTGTGGTTTGCCACTTGGGCATGTTTGGCTTTTTTTCTTGTTTGTTTGTTTAGAGACCACTAGTGAGTGAGTACATCCCCTGCTTATCTCTCTGAGTTTGTGATACTTTGCTCAGGAGGATATTCTCCAAATCCATCCATTTGCCTGTGAATTTTAGGATATCATTTTTTCTTACTGCTGAGTAGTATTCCAACAAAAACAACTTACCACATGGTAGGCCATCATTCTGCTCACTGATATTAGTTTGCTTCTGATTTGGGTCTGTGTGAGGTCTGGAATTCATGTCCTCTGATGCAGTTATGTTTCTAAGATCTTATTGGGAAAGATGACGCTGTTTGAGCTGTGGCCACAGCAGAATTTGGGATAGACAAAGCCTCCCTGCAGATTGAGGCTGCTCTGGATCCATGTCCGCATCACTGGAAGATTCCAAGGAGCTGGGTGGAAATGTTCAGGCAGGTCTGACCCGGTCTTGGGGCACACCACATCGCTGATTTTCCTAGTTTATCTTTTGGGAAGTTTCAAAGAATTTTTATTAAAAAACTAAGAGCCTTTAACTGCCCCTCTGCTCACCCTTTAAGATATTAACTGTAACACAAGAAGTATGGGAGGAAATTTTGTTTTGTAAACTATGAATAGCTATTGTTATCATCTAGTTAAACCCAGCAGCCTGTGTTGATAGACATGAATTCACAGGTCTGTGGATCTGGCTGGTCTAAACTGGCCCATCTGGGGCAATTCAATAATGCTCTGTGTGTCTTTCATCATGGACCCAAAGACTCAGTCAAGGTGTGGGGTGTGGGGGGTGGGGGGGCAGGGGCAGGGGGGGCAGGTTGCACAAGCAAGTTCTCTGAAGCCAGGGCTTAGATCTATCATTCATTAATTCCACTCCATGGTATTTGTTGGTTAAAGCAAGTCATGGCTGAGCTCAAGTTCAAGGACAGGGGGATGTGTTCCGCTTCTTCTATGGAAATGGTAGAGGAACAGGGGAATCCCCAAGTGCAGCCACCCTCAGACATCCTCAGTGTTCTTGACTTGTGGGCTTGCTCCTCTTGCACACTTGTTCCGATGAGTTACAGAGGCTTCCCCGGTGACCCCTGTCTAGGGGCTTTACTCGAGGTCAGCATGCAGGAGTGCCCTTCAAGTAGGTACCAGGCTCAACTAAACCAAGCTCCAAGAAGATCTTGGCCACAGTCTGGGGCTGAAGATCAGGCAATGCTGGGGGCTGGGCCAGCATGGGAGCCAAGCATGCTGAGATCTGCAGTGTGGCTCAGTCTGAGGAGCGCGCTTGGACGTTTGATAAGTGTGGGCTTCTCCTTGTTGCAGGGAAATATGGGTCCCACGGCCTTCTGGCTCCTGCTCTTCCTCCTCAAGAATCCCGAGGCCCTCGAGGCTGTCCAGGATGAGCTGAAGCGTGTTGTCTGGCAAGCGGAGCAGCCTGTTTTACAGATGACCACTCTCCCACAGAAGGTTCTTGACAGCATGCCTGTGCTAGGTAGGATGGTCAAAGCTGCTAACCTGGGCACCTCCAAGAGTCCCTCAGTGTCCTCTGTGCCCAGTACCACTACCCAAGGCTCTTGGTCTTAAGAGATTTTTGGTGTTAAGTGATGGAGAACCTGAAGCAGCAATAATGGAAAAGAGTTTTAGTTCGAGTCACACAAGTGAAGTCTTGAGGTCTCTAGCTTCAGGCTCGAGTGGACCCAGGCGCTTGAACACTGTTGCCAGGGCTGACTCTCTCTGTCCTTCATTCAGCCTTATTTCTAGTGGGGTGCCCCTGGTCTATGCAGGCTGGGAGGCTGGCAGCAGCTAGAGGTGGGGCCTCTCACCCAGCATTTCTATCTAAAGTCCCAGGAATGTGTTCTTTGGCTTCTTGGGCTATATGCTCATCCAGAACCAAACACAGGCTGGGGGGGGGGGTTGTGCTTATTGGCCAATGAAAGCTCAAACTGGCCAGCTAAGAGTAGGTCAACTGTCCAGCTTCTAGAAAAAGGGGTGTAGTCCCTAGAGGAGGACCAGGGGACTATTTCCAGAATGGAATGTATACTGCAGGTAGAAGCAGACAGTGAGGTCCTAATCTCTCTTCCTCAGCTGGCTGATACCCCTGTGGATCCCACTTTCCCATGGCTCCTCACACCCAGGGGTTTCTCAGGGACCACAGTGTACACACTTTGTTATCTGGCTTTTCCCACCTTGCTGTGTGACTGTCTGCATCTTATACACCCTCTGCCCTTTGCTCTATTTGTCCAGGGTGTGAGAGGGCAGCCTGCTAACCCTTCCTGCCTCACCCTTGCAGACAGTGTGCTAAATGAGACCCTCCGGCTCACAGCTGCCCCCTTCATCACTCGTGAAGTCATGGCAGATCGGGCCTTGCCTATGGCAGATGGGAGAGAATTCTCTCTGCGACGCGGTGACCGCCTCCTCCTCTTTCCTTTCCTGAGTCCCCAAAAGGACCCAGAAATCTACACAGAGCCTGAGGTCAGTAGCAGGGTCAGGGGTGAACATCTCAGGGACCTTGGGTGTAGGGGAAATGAGAGACTGAGGAATCAGCTGGTCCTGAGTGGCAGCCTGATACAATCTTCACTCATTCTGCAGCCTGGGAATTGTCATCTCCATGGTCCTTAAAACCAGCCCTGTCCAGTCACTTCCCATTATGCTCAGTTATGACAAGTCTGCATGAGACCCCCAATCTCTTGTCCTGGGGCAGGCTTGTGTGGGCTCTTATCACATCATCTTCTTGTTTCAGGTGTTTAAATACAACCGATTCTTGAACCCCGATGGGTCAGAGAAGAAAGATTTCTACAAGGACGGGAAACGGCTGAAGAATTACAACATGCCATGGGGAGCAGGGCACAATCATTGCCTGGGGAAGAGCTATGCCATCAACAGCATCAAACAGTGAGTGAGGGGCAGGGCCTGTGGGGTATCAGGGCATGGGGGCATCCCCAGCAGGTGGAGTGTGGCCAGGGCAGGCCCAGGATGTAGCCAAGGTGTGGTGACACCTGATATTTCTGCTGCTTTGACTGGTAGCCTCAGGCTAATGGTTACAGGATCAGATTCCAAACTGGCAGAGAGTCAACCCCTGTTCACAAATCTGTTTATTTGTGTTTTTTAAATGTGAGCTTTTAAAAACTCAAAAGAGTTCTCAAAAAAAAAAAAAAAAAAAAAAAAGCCACATTTCCGATTTCTTACACAATGGTCAGATCTGGCAGCAGGATTCTGCTTCTAAGGATGGTGTGGGAATACCAAACACTGGCTGCTGAGTCTAGCTGGCCACGGCTGTCCATCTGTGGCTGCTGCAGCAGGTCCAGACCTTTGTGGCAGAAACAGGCTGAGCTTTAGGGTTCCCCCTTGGCTGTTGTAAATCCCAAGAGAGCCTAGAAGCTCCTGTGTTCTCCTCCTGGATTTCCCTGAGCCTCAGTTTCCAGGATCACAGACTGCCTGGAACAGGGACTGTGCTATCTGCTCATTGTTTCATCTAGTTCCTGTAACCTTCCGAGCCTGCCTCCTCAGCTATAAAATGTGGGTACTGATTACAGATCCAAAATGGATCAGGATGGTGCTTTCTGTGTGCCCACCCTCACTGCCTGACTCATCACAGGCTTTGAGAAATGTTAGCTAGTATCTGTATTATTCATGTCATTAACATGCAGGCACTATGCCAGGAACAGTAAGTCATGTTAACCTTCTGATCTCACTTTTCTCAACAGTAAAGTGGAAATAATGGTAGAGTCAGTTCTTTCCCGGTGCTTAATATGTCTTCCCCAAAACCACCTTATGCATAATCAGGCAGTGAAAACAGTGGCAATCAGGCTTGAGAGCACAGGCTTATAGTGCTAGGTATGGGGCAGGCTGAGGCAGAAGGATGGTGAGTCTTTAAAGCCAGCTTCAGCCACTTAGTGAGCTCTTATCTCAAAATTAACAATAACAAGATGATTTGAGGCTGGATCTCCATGTGGGGCTCTTGCCTAGCATGCACAGGCATGAGGCTCCATCCTCACCATTGCAAAACAAGATAAGCCCCCCAAAATAAAACCACAGGCTATGGGCAAAGGAAGCCAGAAGCCTAGCATCTGAAAGTGTCATCAGAGACACACAAGGAAGATCAGAGCCAAATGGATGGTGTGGTCAAGTTGATGTTTTACTCAAGTTTAAGGAATGCACAAGGTGTAGAGAGCTGGCTCAGCAGCTAAGAATGATTAAGCTTTTGCAGAGGACCTAAGTTTGGGTACCAACACCCTGGTTGTTGTAACTCTGCCTCTATAGGATATGATGCCCTCTTCTGGCCTCTTCGGGTACTGCACTCATGTGCACATACCCTGCCCTCCCTTCCCTCCCCCCATAATTAAAAAATAAAACCTTTTTAAAAAGGCCCAGTCCATGGGGCTGGAGAGATGGCTCAGCGGTTAAGGGCACTGACTGTTCTTCCAGAGGACCTGAGTTCGATTCCCAGCCTCCACATGGCAGCTAACAACTGTCTGTAATTCCAAGATCTGACACCGTTACACAGTTTTACATGCAGGTAAAATACCAATTCACATAAAAAATAAAATAAAATAAAAATAAAAAACTAAAAAGGCACAGTCCAATGAACAGAGTGGTCAGTTGCTGCTCATGTCTGTGTGCGTGGCTAGTGCAGGCTCTGCATTCACCCCTGCGCCTGGAACAGGAAATAACACATGAGCAAATGTGAGGTTTGCCTTCTCCTCATGTTCATGCCCGAAGGTATCAATCACATCAGGACAGATTCTCTCACTCAAATCAATAACTATGACAGAACCTTGCACTAGTTCCAGCACTTCCTGCTTCATCCAGCTTAGGGACAGACAAAAGAGGTGCTAGGTTTTATGTGTTTAGCATGGTACCTGGCTCATGACATCTCAACAAATGAGTGAATTTGTTGGGACCGCAGTCATTGTGATCTCCCTGATAAAGCTCTCAGCCAATGGCAGCCATGATAGCTCTAACTATGGGGACACAGGTGGTAGGACCTATCTCAGATAAACTCTCCCTCCAGAGCTGGAGGAACCAGCTTACCTTTACTGCCTTTGACCCCACAGGAGAACCGAGCTCCCAAGTGGGAACAAGGGTCACTTCCCTTAAGTCTAGTGGGCCAGTTTCCCTTAGCTCATCCTTTGCCTACTCCTCTTTCAGTGAGAGGAGAAAGTCCTTCCTGTGTGCTCAGCGTGACTTAAGACCCCTGAATGGAGTTTGGGGACAGTGATGAGGGACAAGACAATTCGGATCACATGGACAATAGTGAGGCAGAAGACAGAGCCTGTCATTTTGCCATTGAGGCACTGATGGCGTCCTAGATGCATAGCTTTATGTGTCTCCAGAAGGTGGCAGTAGAGAGTGCTGCCTTGCAAAGGTGGCCCTTGGTGACAGCTGCATCACATATAAGAGGGAGTGGGGGGGTAATTTTATAGACACTCCTGGTGAGTGTGGCCCTGGCCAGGGCTCATTGTAAGATTTCTAAGCTTAGGGAAGGGGGTACAGGTTTGTAGAGAGGATGGAAGAAATATTCTTGTCATCCTAAACACTGTGATGTGCTGTGGGTGTGGAGTTAGAGACATGTGGCTGGGGTCCTCCCTCTGGCCGCTCCATCATCTGCGCATGATGCTGCAGGCAGGAGAGTTGGGAACCATACTCTGGTTCTTAGGGCTGTGGTGTAGAAATGACTGCCACAGCCTCAGCTCTGATCTGTCCTCATCTTACCAAGTTCTGCCAGGCCCAGAGAAGCACAGTCTTTAACACCCTCTCTCCCTGCAGATTTCTGGTTCTCCTACTGACTCACTTCGATCTGGAGCTGAGCAGCAAAGACACAGAGGTCCCTGAGTTTGACCTCAGCAGATATGGCTTTGGCCTGATGCAGCCAGAGGAGGATGTGCCCATCCGGTACCGTATCAGGCTGTGACCTGTGGAACAGACACTACACTCACCGGGGTCTCTGGCTTCCTGTGCCTTTGTCAATGCCTCCCTGTTGTTCTCCTACAATGCTGTGTCCAGAGAAGGGGCCGCAGAGGACATGAGGGAGTAGGAAAAACCAATAAAAGCTCTATATCCTGCTGTGAAGATGTGCTTTCAAATCAGGCTGACCATGCTCCATGTCCACCTCTGCTGCCTGTCCTGAGGTGCTCACAACCCCCACCACCGTGGTCCTGACTCAGAGCAGTCACTGCTCCTGCCTTTAGCAGCAGGTGTAGCCCAGGCTTTGGCCATCATGGCAGATATGGGTCATAGGAGGACCCGTGAGGATTGTCAGTGTGTTTTAAGTTCTGTTTTCAGATTATTAAAGAAACGCAACCCTCCTTCTCTTCACATGGATGCCTGGGAAGATGCAGGCTGCACTTTGAGAGATGATGTCCTCTGTCCTTGATTCACAGACAGTACATAGCAGGGCTTTTCTTGTGCTAAGACTGGAGTGTGACCTGGAAATGTTTGGAGAACCAGTCTGGGGAGTCTATCCCTGTACCCCAGCACACAAGCCCCTGCTACAACAAAGTGGAACTGCACCTTAAAACACCTCAACACAGCCAGGTTAATCCCTGCAAGGCAGAGGCAAACAGATCTACATGAGTTCCAGGACAGCCAGTGCTACACAGAGAAACCAAAACAACAAAATCAACATAGTAACCAGCCGTGGTGGTGCACACCTCCAATCTCGGCACCAGGAAGGCAGAGACAGGAGGATCTCTGTGAATTCTAGGCAAGCCTGATCTGCAGAGATAGTCCAGGACAGCCAGAGCCGCATAGAAAGATCCAAACAACACAGTAAATGTAATACTATCTATGGAGGATTCCTGTGGATGCCCTCGCCACATTGGTTGACAGTCTCAGGAGTAGCTTTGCCAGGGTCCCCAGCATTCACCTTTCCAGCATAAGGTTTTGGCTGAGTCAGCATCAACAACCTTTGTCTCTTCTGTTTCTGAAAGCACTGGAGTCTGAGCGCCTGTTCTGGCTCTTGGGGGCACTGGTGATAAGAACCAGCTAGCTTATCCTCAGGCACACCGCTCACCCCACTCTGAGTACCACAGCTTTTGCACCAAGTCAGTAGTGAAAACTCACCTTTGTGTCAATTTTAAGCTGACTTTAAGGGGTCAGGGGCTTGCAAACTCCCCTGTAACTACAAACATGCTCACCACTATTAGACCTTGTTTCCCAAGTGTCTTTATTCTTTTTAAATTTTATCTTTTTAATTTAAGACAGGGTCTCTCTGTGTAGCCCTGGCTGTCCTGGAACTCACTATGTAGACCAGGCTGGTCTTGAACACACAGAGAACCCCCTGCCTCTGCCTCTCAGTGCTGGGATAAAAGTGTGTGCCACCATGCCCAGCATCTCAAGTGCCTTTGAGTGCTGACACTCAGCAGACCTATATTTCCATTCCTTACAGCATCTTGGAGAAGATGCAGTGTTATGCCAGCTTTCCAAATGAAAAATCCAGCTCAGAGAGGTTAAATGACTTGCCGGGGGTCACACAGCTCTTGCCAGCAGAGCTCAGCCTACACACCTCCAAGAAGTAGATGTTGGGTGGGCAGTTTTTTCTTTATTGCCAGGGCTCCAGGCGTGGCAGTGGAACATGTCTGTTTGGCATTGGAGAGCTGACAGCCAGGAACACCCAAACATGGTGCAGCTTATGAGACACGGGCACATCTGTGATGAAGTCCTTTTAGCTTTAGCTGGAAAGACAGAAGAGGCTCTGTGCCTGTCTGTTCCAGGGACTCACCTCTTAGAGCAGTGCCAGGGCTGGGAGGCTTCCCTGGCCCTGGGTCTCCAGGCACCCTCGGGATTCCCAGATAGACAGAGTGATTGGCAGGAGTCTGGGCATCCCCAGGGAAACCCATCTTCATGCTTGGGTGACCCCCCACTGCTGCCTGCTTCTTATCTTTGCAGGAAATCAGAGCTGGCAAGCCTCCTGTGGGAGGATGAGCCAGTTTCCATGGCAACCCCCAGTTGCCTCCTCATGGCTGGAAGGGGAGGAAGAAAGTGGCAGAAATAGCTGCTGAAGGTCTCACAGGCTGAAGCTGGTGTGCTAGGGGGAAGCCCTTCAGAGCCCCATCCTAATTGAATCAAGCTGGACTGTCCCTAAGATGCTCACCTGTGCTCAGCAAAGGGCTAGTTATCTTTAAAGGTGGCGCCTCCTCAGCCACAATATGAGGAAATCAAGTTTAGGGGTGATGGTGAAGGTCGGGCAGCTCCGGTAGGGACCTGAGGTTCCAAAGCAGCGCTCAGAGGATAGTGTTCATGCTTGTACCCATTTGAATTCCTCCCTTTCCCATTTCTTTTCTTCTTTATAACAGGCTGGGAATTTAGCTCATTGGTAGAAGGGTTGGCGAGCATGCACAAATTCCCGAGTTTATCACCAGTTCTGCATGAACTGGGTTATAATGGTGCACGCCTGTAATCCCAGCAAGAGGGATGCAGGGGGACCAGGGACTCAAACGTCTTATTGGCTATACAGTGAGTTTGAAAGTGGCTTGGAATCCACAAGGCTGTCTGAAGAGAAGAGGAAGAGCCTGAGGAGTTGGCAGCTTAGAGAGGAGAGATGAACTAGCCACCTGCATGGGCAGGATCTCAGCTCTCCATTCCTGGCTACAGGCAGGGTGTGTTAGTGTTTTCAGTTTGATCTCATGAGGTATTCCCTGGGCCATCTCACTGGGTTTCTGCTATTATTTGCTGTTCATCAAATGTTCTCCTTTAAGCAGATTGTCTTGATTTTCCAATGCTGGCAGGAATGGGGCCTATGTCATCCATGCCCCATAGAACCGTGAGGAATAAACCGGTCGTGGACAGTGGAGGTCAAGACTCTGGGCCCAGAGCCTGTGTTCTTGGGTTAGATGAGCAACTGTGGTGGATGCCTGAGGCCTCATCCATGTCTCTTCTCAAGTTTCTCATTGGTGGTCACACTGTGGGTAAGGGGGTCCAAAAGAAGGGTGAAGTGCTCATGGCAGGGGCTGGTGGCCCCGTCTCTGGATAGAGAGGCCTATTCTTTTTTTTTTTTTTAAAGATTTATTTATTATGTATACAGTATACAGAAGAGAGTACCAGATGTCATCATAGATGGTTGAGAGTTACCATGTGATTGCTAGGAATTGAACTCAGGTCCTCTGGAAGAACAGTCAGTGCTCTTAACTTCTGAGCCATCTCTCCAGCTCCCATAGAGAGGCCTATTCTAAGCATCTATTCCAGGCATTGGTTTTGATGCTTTTATTATTTTTTAATAAACATAGCATCATAGTGTGTTTCATGAGCGGCATGATGGTTACACCTTGCCATTTCAATACAGTGCTCTGGTTGCATGTTATACGGTCAGATAGACACATGCCTGTTAAAGCGGTCTTGCTCATGAACTACCTGCCTCTGTGTGATTTGGGGTCTGGAGGTGAGGTCGTCTGCTGGGAGGTGAACAGGAAGTATTACGCTACCAGGTCTCATCCTGGGAGCTTGTTCCTTATTGTGAACTGCTAGAGTGAAGGGCTCTCAATAGGGGGCGCTGGTCAGGCGGGTTGAGAAGAGAGATGGGAAGGGAAGGCAGGAAGGAAGCACTAGCCAAGGACAGCAGAGAGGGGAGGAGGTGGGAGAGGCACCAGACCTGAAGGACAGGAAAGCTAAACTCTCTTGAAAATATTAAGCCAGGAGCTTGCTAGCCCTTGATCTCTGCGGCTTTGGTTTCTTCTTTTGCTGACTCTTGTGTGTCTTGGAGTCCCTGGCCCCTTCGAAGGGAAGAGAGATTAGCTTACCTTTAATTGCTCTGCTGGAAGCCTGTGCCTTGGTTCTTCCTGCATTTCATCATCTTTTGGCTCCATACTCTGGAAGTCAGTGCTTTCAAAGTCCTGGCCACAGAGAGGCTCCCTCTGTGGGGACTTTCTGGTGACACTCATATTTATTCTCTGGAAGAGAACCCAGGAGACCACGCTGGGGGTCTCATGGAACACAATGTGCACAAAGCCCTAGCCCATTGTTAGATGGTGAGTGGGAAGATTTAAGAATGGATAGGTGGGGGGGGATGGGTAGATTGGTGGATAGGTTAGGATGGATGAATGGAGTGATACATGAATATCTGGAGTGGACGAGTGGGTTCATAGGTAGACAAATAATACAATGTGTGTGGTGGGGGAGGATGGATGGATGAGTGTGAAGTGGGTGTGTGGGCAAATGGAAGGATAGATGGGTGGATGAATGGCAGATGAATATGTTTAAAGGTAAGTGGTGTATTGGTAGAAAGACAACTGGGCAAGAGGTTGGGTGAATGGGTGCGAAAGTGGTCAGTGTGAGATATGGGACTGAATGGGCTGAGGAGTGGGTGGGCAAGTGTAGGGTGGAGAGATGGCTGGGTGGGTCTGATGACTAAGAACAGGGATGGGGAATGGCGAGGCTAGTAGATAGGTAACAGACTAAAGATGAGATGGAGTAAACCAGAAAACAAGCTTTGCTTATTCGCAGGAACTTGGACTGGGAAACCCAGGGTTTGGTAAAGACAAATGGACTCAGAAAGAAAAAAACAGGCATTGAAGTCTCCTGGTGCAGGTCCAGGATCCCAGCTACGAACTCAGCTGAGGCAGGAAGATGCCAAGAGTGAGGCCAGCCTGGGCCATGTAGGGGAACTAGAATCAGACACTGGGTCACTCAGGGTCATCCAAGAGTTCAATGGTCACATTTATTTTGCTGTCCTCAGCAAGGGGGTGATAGGATCTTTAAAGGAGCAATGCACTCAGACACCCCCACAGTGTCTAAAATATAGTGCACAGTCAACCAGTCCTGTCATTATTACTGTGGTTCTGTGGTTGTTGCTTCAGTAAGTACATCTCAGCATCAGGTCAGATGTGTAGCACCTCATGTATTATCTCATTCATGCTCCCAGGATCCCACCAGGTAGAGCCATTATGGAGCATGACAAAGTGGTGGCCAACAGAGGACAAGTCCAGCTGATGAGATGATCCCTGGGGCAGCAAGGACCCCATGCAAAGTGCATTCTGATATGGAATGATGCATTCAAGTCCCCTGAGTCTCTGAGGGTCCCTTTGTCCATTGTCACCAAGCCATTTCTCTACCATGGAACTGGAAAACAAAAGTGTGTGTACTGTGTGTGTGTGTGTGTGTGTGTGTGTGTGTGTGTGTGTTGAGGGGGTTATCTTAGTTAGGATTTCTATTGCTGCAATGAAACACCATGACCAAAAGCAAGTTGGGGAAGAGAGGGTTTATTCAGTTCACTGCTATTCATTGCTGAAGGAAGTCAGGACAGGAACTCAAAAAGGGAAGGATCCCAGAGGCAGGAGCTGATGCAGAGGCCATGGAGGGGTACTGATTATTGGCTTGCTTAGCCTGCTTTCTTATAGTACCCAGGACCACCAGCCCAGGGATGGCATCACCCACAATTGATCACTAATTGAGAAAATGCCTTACAGCTGGATCTCATGAGGCATTTCCTCAACTGAGGCTCCTTCCTCTCTGATGACTTTATCTTGTGTCAAATTGACACACAAAACCAGCCAGTGTCGGGGGAGCAAAGGAGTACAGTATTAATTAGCCTAACTCTACCCAGAAACTCCAAGAAACCTGAGCAGGCTACCCAGTGGGACATAAATGATGGATGGTATCATGGAATCCAGAGAAGGCCAGACTGAACTGAGGAGCCTCTTTCCATCAGGGTCAGAGGGAGCAGCATGGGTGGTTCTCAGTTCCTCCAGTCAAAACACTAGGCTGAAGCCCCAGCAGACATGTTTTGAGGGAGCAGTGGCCAGGAATCAGGCAGTCTGATGTTGGAAATTGACTGCACTGGGATGCTGTCCCCTCCACAGATGCTGTGGCTTGTCTTTAAATCAGAGGGCTTTTGTAGTGTCCCTTTCGGTTGTAATTCACCCCCCCCCCATCTCTTCCTATTTGTTCATTGAGACAGGACCTTACATAGCCCAGGATGGCCTTGAACTAACTACTTAAGCAAAGATGACTTTGAACTTTGAATTGAATTAATTAATTAACATGTATGGGTGATTTGGTTGATATATGTATGTCTGTGCACCACATGCCCAGCGCCCACAGGGCATCAGATCCCCTGGGACTGGAGTTACCAGAGTTGTGACTTTGGTGTCCTGCCTCTGCCTCCTGAGTGGTGGGAATACAGGTGTGAGCCATCATACCAGGTTTCTCCCAGCTTCTCTCTCTCTCTCTCTCTCTCTCTCTCATATATATAAGATTTATTTTATTTTTTAAAAAATATTTATTTTTATTTTATGTGAGTTGATGTTTTGCCTGCATGTATAACTGTATAAGGGTGTCAGATCTTGGAATTATAGACAGTTGTTAGCTGCCATGTGGATGCTGGGAATCGAACTCAGTTCCTCTGGAAGAATAGTCAGTGCTCTTAACCGCTGAGCCATCTCTCCAGCTCGATTTATTTTATTTTTTAATTGTGTGTGTTTGTGTATGTGTGTGTGTTTATGCACGCGCACGCGTGCATGTATGTGTGTGCGTGTGCATATAAGTGAGGGCACCCCACGGAGGACAGAGGTGTCAGATCCCTGGAGCTGGAGTTAACAGGAGGCTGCAAAGCTGTCCAGTTTAGATGCTGAGAATGGAACCTCAGTCCCTGAAATCATCCAGTGAGACACCTCCAGCCCTCCTTCCTGTTTCTACTGTCTAATTTCTCCTAGAACTAAGAAAATGTCTGGTCTATGAAGAGAAGACTATCCCTGGTTAGATCTTTTGGATATGGTGACAGAGGGACAGAAGGAGTTATTTCACAGCACATGTAACTGGGACCCTAGGAGCACTGGCTTCAGGAGTAGTGGCTCTGGGAGCCCTAGTGACAGACTCCATTCAGCGCCATCTTACCCTGTGATGACTTTATTTCCAGGTAGAGGTGGGTGGAGAGGACGAGAGGCCTGTGGTCACCTTTGAATGTGTTTTCAGGAAGGCTGATGCTTTGCACAGCGGTGGTGGCCCTTTTGTAATGATCAAGCGCCATGCCTGGGGACAAAGAGCGTCTAATGCTGAAGGAAGGCAAAACAATGGTGGAGGCAGCTCCCTCCTGAGCCCCCCCAAACTTATACATGGATTAGTTAAACATTTAAAATTCTTACTTACTTATTCTGTTCCCTATTTGTGTGTGGTATGTTTTGTGTATATTCACATATGTTCATGTGTATGTACATGTGGATGTCAGAGATTGATACCGGGTGTCTTCCTAATCACACTCCACACGGGGTCAGTGTCTCTCATTGAACCTGGAGCTTACTGACTCTGCTAGGCCAGATGGCCAGTGATCTGCAGGAATTCCCCTGTCCCTGCTTCCCTAGTACTGGGATTACAGTGACATCACTAGCTTTTTATGTGCATCCTGGGGATCTGAACTCAGGTCTTCCTCCTTATACAGCAAGCCATTTACAGACAGAGCCAGCTCACCCACCTAAGCATTCTGGTTACTTAGGTTGAACTGGACACATAAGCCCCTCCCTCAGCAACACTCAGTTGCCTTAGTGACCTGCAGTTGACCAGGCAGAGCCATTGAAGGAAAAGGGCTTTAAGAAGGTCCTCATAGGGTCTGAAAGGATGGCTCAGTGGTTAAGAGGTCCTGAGTTCAATTCTCAGCACTCACATAGTGGCTCACAAGCATCTAGAGTGTGTTCTGATGTCTTCTTCTGGCATGTAGGCATACACACAGATAGAATAGTTGTACCTAAAATAAATAAATCTTTTAAAAAATATTTCTTATAGACACCCAACATCAACCTGTGACCTCAATATACATACCCACATATGCACAAATATACACAAAAAAGACATTTTTTTTTTTTTAAAATCCCCTCAGAGCCTAATAGAGTAGATGCCATAACTACTCATTTTAGAGATGGGAACTCGCAGTTCAGGGAGGCTAGATCACCACTCTATACCAGCCATTCTGCCCATAGGCCCTCTCTCTTTGCCACGAAGCCACACCTGAAAGAACTTCCCACAACTCTTGGTTGAGGAAGCATGCAGACACATAGCCACAGGGCTGGATGGAGCCTGATGGAGCCAGCCCCTCTGCCTTGCACTTTCATGTGCATGGGGATCTGCACGTTTCTCCCCTAAGCTGGCAGCTAGACTTTGGAGGTGTGGCAGGATGACCCAACCACCCAGGGGCTGGGCAATGACCATGGACTTACAGAAGAAGCTCTGCAGATGCCCATGGTCCAGGGATCATTACATTTGGTCTGGACAGTTGCAGGAGCCTTCTTATGAGTCTCCTGGGACCACCTCGCATTGCTCAGTTCTCCCTGGTGTCCTCTTCAATGGCGGGGTCACTTGGAAACAGGACTGAACACCTGGGATTCCTCTGTGGAAAACTGACAGGGCTTCCCAATACAAGGAAACTCAGACTCCTTCCTTCTTGAAAATAAAAGGGCATGAATCCAGATGTTCTCGAACAGTGCATCCATACTCAGGGCCCGGGCTCTTGGTACACCCCAGATGTACTTCCTTCCTCAGCATTCACAAGGTTGATGTTTTCCTGTGATACTCAGTTTTCTTGTACCTGCCTCCTCAGGAAGCCTCCCTGGACCACCTCATCCAGCACTGCTGATGTGCCTTGCTCTCCCTCCTGGCTGCTTTTCATCACTGTACTTATTGCAGATGGATGCTCTGACTGCTTGGCTTGGATGTTTATTAACTATATAGGTATTGAATGGTGTCTGTTTTTCCGGACCTGTATCTTCAGTGTGTCACAGAGGAGGTACTTACTGTTGATGGAGAGAAAAGCAGTTCTAGGTTGGAAATGCCTTTACCTTCTGAGAGACTTAAGTGGGGTTTCTCAGGTGTGGCACTACTGACTTGCAGGGCAGCAGCTACAGTTAGTATTGACGTGGAGAAGCACGGAATGATGCTTAGTTACATGTCTTTGCCTTCACCAACTAGCCGATAGGAAGATGTCCCCTCCCCCAGAGTTGTGATAGCCAAACCCCAGTGTGGATGTTGTCACATGTCCTCTGGGATAAACAAGGAAACATCTGCCTCCTTTTGGGGGGAGAAGCGCTTTCCTGGGCTTTCAAGGAAGGTTTCTTCCTAGAGACTGTGGTTTTTAAGGGTTTCCTGGGCAGGTGGGAGCTCTGGGTAGGAACTGGTGACAGGCTGGTGCTTGGGAATATGAAATGGCAACCATGGTTGCATGATTGTCCCTTTGGGACTCACTGAAGCAGGAGGGAGATAAATGCATCCTAAAAGAAGAAGAGAGGGAGAAGCCTTGTGAACTCAGCATGTAGAGCCCCATGCTCCTCAGATGAGGGTCATGTGGGCAGGCCTGAGGGGCTGCAGATGGCAGAGGCAACCTCTCAGACCAGTGTGGGAAAGTGGCTTGCCCCAAGGATGGTTGCTAGAAAACAACCCACAACCAGGACTGGGGGGTTCAGGCCTGTCATCCCAGCTAATAGGGAGTCTGAGGCAGGAGGATGGTTGTCAGGTTTGAGGACAAGCATTGCTGAGCCATCTCACCGGCCCCTCAAATAATGTTCTGAAAACAAAAGATACTACAAGCAAAAAAATTAATGTGCAAGTGACAGAATAGAAGATGTTTACAACATCCCAAGTCACAAGGGACTTAGCATCTAGATCATATACAGAAGTCCTGTAAACCAACAACTACAATAAAAAGCATGACAATAGCCATAAAACAGCCACAACCATAACAGCAATCATGGCAACAATCACCAGCCATAACAATAGGCACAACCACATCAATAATAATTAGCCATAATAACAAGCACAATCATAACAACAACCACAGCAACAACTACCAACCATAATAACAACCACAACCATAACAATCACAGCAATAATCATCAACCATAATAACAACCATAACAGTAACCACAGCTACAACCACTAACTACCATAGCAACCATAATTATAACAACAAACTCAAATCATAACAATCATCAACCGTAACAACCACAATTATAACAGCAACCACAGCAACAACCAACAACCACAATTAAAACAACCACAGTCATAACAACCTCTCAATCATAACAACTACAACCAAAACTAAAACAGCCATTACCAACACAACTACAACAGCCACTACCACTACAACAACCACAATCATAACACCCATAGGAACAACTATCAAACAACCATAACAGCAACCACATGATAACAACCATAGCAACACCCCCCCAACTATAACAACAACTAGAGTTATAATAGCTACCACCATAACTATAACAATAGACACTACTACAACCATAACTATACCTATAACAACAGCCACCACTATAATAGCAACTGTAACAATAACTACCACAACAGCCACCCACAACAATAGCTCAAACATACACACACATCAATGCCTATGAAGCAAACCTGAGCTCCATCAGTAGTCAATGAAAGGAACATTTCAATGCACTGAGCTGTCTCTCTTGGCACACACTGAACATTCAATGCTCCATTCTCTGGAAAAAAGCTAATGGAGGCTGAAGAACTCCCAGCACTTTAGAGGAGATGCCACCAGAGGCAGCGGAGTCTGGATGCACTTAGTCAAGAGTGTACACACCCTGGGACACACTGTTCCAAAGCCTCAGAAAGTGTGTTTACAAAGTCACTGCATCAGGCCTGAGGGCAAAGCTTAGTAGAGAGAACCCTGACCTGCGTGCACTGAGCACCGGCTCATCTCCAGTGCTGTGTAAATCAGGTGCGATGGTGCACACCTGTACTCTCAGCACTTAGGAGGTGAAGGCAAGAGAATCATAAATCCAAATTCATCCTTGGCTATGTAATTGAGTTCAAGGCCAATCTGGGCTACAAGAGACCCATCTTGGAAAAAAAAATCACTACATTGGTCTGTGAGTAAATATGAGAGGACTTTCTCAGGTGCCACTGCAGGGGGACAGTGAGTGACTTTGAGCGGCTCACAGTGAAGAAGAGGCACACATTGTGAGGACCGGTGGACGGGTGAACTCACATCAAAGTGAGTCGATCTCTAGAACAAGAAACAGCATCAGAGTCACAGCACAGGGCACATGGGCGAGTGTGAGGCAAGCCTGGTGATACAGGCAGGTAGATGTGTAATCCCATACCCTTCAGAAGGACAAGACAGAGCACGGTGAGTTAAATCCAGCCTGGGCTACATACTGAAGTATTTTCGGGGGGGGGGGAGGCAAAACAAAACAAATAACAAAAAAAATATGAGTTGAGACAAACACACAAAATATCATTTTCTTTTTTATTCAAGATCTCACACAAACAAAAAACCCCATAATGTCCATTTAAGCAGGTAATGAGTGCTGCCTATGAGGTAGGAAGCAGTCTCAGGGGGAGGGGGAGGGGTGAGGGATGAGAAAATGAGCAGAGACTGGGGAGATGGCTGCCACGAAGGAGCTTGCCTCCCAAGGACCTGAGTTCAATCTCTAGAGCCCATGTAAACAAACAAACAAACAAAAACAAAAACCAGGCACTGAAGTGTATGTTTACAATCCCAAGGCTAGTGGCAGAGACAGGCAGATCCTGGGGCTCACTGGCTAGCCAGCCTAGTGTAGTTAGTGAGTTCTTATCCAACGAGAGAAGCTATCTCTAAATAAATAAATAAAAAAGATGGATGCCGCCTAAGGAACATACCCAAGGCTGACCTCTGGCCTCCATATGTACACACATGCACACGAAAGCTGACACCAAAAATCTGGAGGTTCCTGGGGACTTGACCTTAGTTCATGATGGAAGCCTGAAATTACTGGTTCTGATATCAATGAAGGGCTGGTCATCACCACCACCACCACCACCACCACCACCACCACCACCACCACCACCACCACCACCACCACCACCAGCAGCATCAATCAACTCTGCAGCAAGAGGCAAAAGTCAACCCCACAAAAGCAGAGGATCGTCCTGCTTTCATGCCCTTTATTCTGGGCTCCTACCAGTAGGTGCTGCCCACATTTAGGTAGGTTCTCCTACATCAATTAAGAAAATTAAGACAATTCCTCAAGTGAGGCTCTCTGCTCAGGTGATGGTAATTTATGGCAAGTACACACACACACACACACACACACACACACACACGGGCACACACGGGCACACAGGCACACACACGGGCACACAGGCACACACTAGGGAAGAAAGGCAAATCGGTATTTTCTGTGCTGATTTTGTTGTGGCCAAGGAGGCATGTGGCTGTTCCTCATTTGCCTTTGACGTCTAACCTGGTCACACTCTGCCTGGAACTCTTATCTCCCCATTGCTGCCCCCTTCTTACCTGTGGAGTCTGTCTTCTGCCTATGTGAGGCCCTCCCTGACCACCCAGGTAAAGTTCTCAGTGTAACCCACCCCTCCCCATCACTGAACTCATGATTTCCTGTTAGCACTCATGATTGGCTGAAACCTTCTTATTGAAAAATAAAAATATGTTTAGTTACTTGTCTTGCTTCAACAGTGGGCAAGCTCAGAAGAGGGAGGGACTGAACCAGATCTATCAGGCCAGAGCAAGGAAAAACCCTGGGAAGACTTTATTCCAGTGACAAGCACTTTCAGTTCAGGAAATGGAACATTCATTCTGACAGCCGTGGCTATCATCGTGACCTGTGGGAGGCAGGGAAGGGTGGGGGAGCTCAGTCAGAGGTCCGCAGGGAGAGAAGGCAGTGGCAGCCTGGGCTGCGTCATGATGATGGAGAGTAGGTATTGTTTTTACAAACAGTGCTGGGTGACGCTTTGGGAACGGAGCCTAGAGTGGAGAGGGGAAGGAAGGGCCTTATCTCAGGACACTAAGTCTCATTAAGTTTTCTTCCTCCAGGACAAGGGTCTCGCATGAGAGAACAAGCCAGCAAAGACCAGGCAGGGCCCAAGTGTGGCCGATCACAGGGAAGCCAGGCTCCTTCTGCATGCAAACCCTCTCACCCCACAGTCCCTCGAGATGGCCTGGTAGAGACTGCCCGACCCACTGCACAGTGAGGCAGGAGCAGGGGAACCCTTGGTTGATTGAACCTGACACTTAGCTGCTCTACAGAAGCAGCGGTCCAAGCTAGCATGAATGGGTGAGTGACTGATCGGGCCATGCAAGCTCTGAGTCTTCATTGCCCCCTCACCTGGCCTTATATTTCTCTTCAACAGCAACCACCCACCTGCCCACTCGTTTTGCATGTTTGTTTGTTGATAGATACACTGTCCACCTTCCTCTAGAACCTAGAATCTGATTTTAGAATCTGGAATGGAATAGCAAAGGCTATTTAAAATTGCCACCCGCCTTCTCCAGCTCTCCCATCCTCCCAGCATCTAGCATGTCTGACACAGCCCCCTACTTGTGTTTACAGTCGCTCTCCCGGCAGCCCCGCGACCCAGAGGCTTGTTGTCTTCGCAGCTGTATCTACGTGCAGAGCCTGCATGCAGTAGGCGCTCAGCCTCGTGGTGGCCCGGACGCAGACAGCCCATCCGGGTGGGCCCCGCGGCCTGGGCCAGGGCCGGGCCGGGCACGGAGGGGTTAAGCCGCACGCGCTTCCGACCCGCAGGTGGCGCCGTCCCGCCTCGGTGCCACTCGCCGCGCTCCGAAGTGCGGGACAGAATCGCAGCGAGCGCGGAGCCGAAGCTCAGCCCGACTTGTTGATCTCGCGCAGGCAGCCGCGGCCGCCGCCGAACCGAGCCGGAGCCCGAGGTGGAGGCGGAGGCGCCGCCGATCGCCCGGGCCACGCAGTCTCCGCGCCCCGCAGAGCGCCCGCTCGCGCCCGCCCGCGCCCCGCAGCCCCGGTGCCGCCCGCCCGCCCGCCCGGCTGGGGTAGGCCCAGCCTGGCCCCGGGACCGCCGCTGCCGCGGGCGGGGGCGCGGGCGGCCGGCGAGATGCCCGCGGCGCGGCCCCGGGAGGCGGCCGCCCTGGGGGTGAGTGTGGCGGGGGGCGGCACGAGTCCACCCCGGGGCGGGGGGCGGGGCGTGCGCCTGGCGTGCTGTGGGCCCCGGGAACCCCCCGAAATCACCGGTGCGTGGCGGGAGGAGGGCACGCTCCGAAAGGCCAGAAGATTCCGCTGGTTTCCCCGCCTCCCACCTCCCCCACCCCTTCCCTCCCGAGCCCGGGCAAAGGCGCAGAACCCGGAGTTATAAAAAGCCTCGCCGGGAGGAGCGAGGAGGAGGAGGAGCGGGAGGAGGGGGAGGAGGAGAAAGGAGGGGGGAGGGGGCGGGAGGGGAGCATCGAGCAGGCGGATCCCGAGGACTCTGCGCCCCTCCTGCGCTAGGGTGGGGGCGCACAGGGAGGTGCAGACCCTGCTGGCTCGGTTCCTTCCACCCTCACCTGGTCTCATGAACGACCTCAGGTCTTGATGTTGTGAGCAGTAGGGTCGTCCCAGGACGGGGTTGCCCGGTGACCTCCGACAGGTGGGCATCTGGTAGCCTCCACAATTCCCACTCGGCCCAAAATCTTTTAAGATTTAGGAAAAGCAAACCTAATGCCATCGCTGTGCTCTCACCCCAAAATTCTGACTATCTTGGGGTGGGAGGAGATGGGAACTCACTAAAAAGAGAAAAAAAAGAAAGTTCTCCCTGCCTCCTCATTGCGGGGCCGGGTTGGGCATTCCATCCCAAGACCCGCAGAGCAAGGAGTTTCAGCACTCGACGGGGCGGACAGCGCCCTGGGCGGCCGGATTGCGCCAGGGCGGGGGTGGGGCTTCCTGGGCGCCTCCAGGGGGCCTCTCCCGCCCAGAAGGCCACCCCTCCCCTCGTCATGGGGTGGGGCTGACTTCAGCACCGGCGGGAGGGACAGCGGCCATCAGTCCTCCCCCTCCCTCCACCCCCCTCCCCTTGAGCTGCTTAAGCCTTGGGAAGGTCAAGGCCAGCGGGGACCCTGGGGGAGGAACCTTGCAGCGCGGCTCGCTGACCGGCGTCCGCTTTCATTTTCTGCCTTGCAGCCGTCGGGATGGAGGTGAGACGGCAGCCGTGACGTCCGCCCTCGCGCATCCCTGCACCGCAGCGGCCCGCAGCGCTCCCCGCCCCCCGCCCCCGCGGCAGCGGGCCTTGCCGTCGAGTGACAGCGGCCTGGGGGGGCAGGGGGGGCGGGGGCGGCCGGACCAGCGATGCCGGCGGGCATGACGAAGCATGGCTCGCGCTCCACCAGCTCGCTGCCGCCCGAGCCCATGGAGATCGTCCGCAGCAAGGCGTGCTCACGCCGGGTGCGCCTCAACGTCGGGGGCCTGGCGCACGAGGTGCTGTGGCGCACTCTGGACCGCCTGCCCCGCACGCGGCTGGGCAAGCTCCGGGACTGCAACACGCACGACTCTCTGCTTCAGGTGTGCGACGACTACAGCCTCGAGGACAACGAGTACTTCTTCGACCGCCACCCGGGCGCCTTTACCTCCATCCTCAATTTCTACCGCACTGGCCGGCTGCACATGATGGAGGAGATGTGCGCGCTGAGCTTCAGCCAGGAGCTGGACTACTGGGGCATCGATGAGATCTACCTGGAGTCCTGCTGTCAGGCCCGCTACCACCAGAAGAAGGAACAGATGAACGAGGAGCTCAAGCGTGAGGCCGAGACTCTGAGGGAGCGGGAAGGTGAAGAGTTCGACAACACGTGCTGTGCCGAGAAGAGGAAGAAACTCTGGGACCTGCTGGAGAAGCCCAACTCATCGGTGGCCGCCAAGGTGAGTCTGGGGTCTGCCCCGCTTCATGGAGGCCTGTGCTGCGGCTTCCGACTCCTCATGATGAGTACTCGTAAAAGGCAGGGACTTCGAGCAAGTTCTCCAAGGACCATCAATCTTGCACACTTCCCATGTGTCCTAAGACGCCACCTCCATGATTCAGTGCTGCGTACCCCAACTTTGTTGGGGGGAAATGGTTTATAAGATTCTAAAATGCTGCAGCCGCGATGAGAGAGCAGAGGCAGGCCTTGCTGGGTAGAGTCTGGCATCCTGCCCTCCAGGCCCCAGGTCCGGGCCAGAGTAGCTAGCCCCGCAGTTGTAGTATACAGCCCCATCTTATAACCTCTGCCACCAAGGAAGCACGCTTGGTGGAGGCTGAGGCACACAGGGTATTTTAAGAGATGACAAAGGATAGGGAAGTCTAGTCGCAAGGACAGGCCTGCCCGAAGGCTGCGGGACTGTGGTGAGGGGCCTGCTGGCTCCTTGTTTATGTACTTGCAGGGTGGTGCAGTTTCAGTTGGCTGTTGGCAGAGGATGTGATTTTCCAAATCAAAGCAGAAGATAAGCCCAGAGAAAGACACAGGAGTGGATTCGGTCACACAGGGTGGGCTGCTGGGCTAAGGTGGAAGCCTTGGGGCCAAGAGGGGGTTGGGGTAAGGACCTGGGCAGGTGCAATTCCTCAGAGTCAGACTGGCACCAGGGAGTGTCTGGAGGGTGAGGGCTGTTTCACGTGGCCTGTGTGCTGAGCGCCAGGAGTAAATGACAGGGCAGGCTGTGCAGGGCTGCATAGGAGGTTGGGAAGAGGTCCAGGAAAGAGGTGTGTGGGAATCCAGAGAGATCAAGTTCAGAAAAGAGACAAGAATGTCTCTGAGAAGAGCCCAGGAAACAGAAGTGAATGGCTGAGATTGCCCGTTCAGTCAGCCATAGGTTAGTAGTAAGGCCTGGCTCTTGACGAGTCTGGCTTCCCAGTATGGAGTCTTGGTGGCTCAGCTGACTCCTCACTGGTCCCTTCTCTGAGGGGACTCTGGAGTTATTTCCAGAGAACTGATGCTCCAGGGGGCTACAGGAGACATAGGAAGGAATGTCTAGTCGGACAGTATGAAGAACCTGCAGTCATTTTTCCTCGACTCTGGGCTCAGAGGACATAGAAGCCCCTGGGCCTGGTCCTCCTCTGGAAGACTCTGACCATAATCCTTCCCCAGTTTCCGTGTCCAGAAAGCCTCCCTCTAAGATGGAAGTTACTCACCCTTAGCCGGCTTAGGATCAACAGACTTATTTTGCTATTTCTAGGCCTGACACAGGTTCCCCCACTGCTCAGCCCATTGAGACTCAGGCAGGCCCCTCCTTCTTCACCTGCTTGGTTCTTAAGACACTAGATCCAGGGGCAGGAAGTGGGGATTTGCCCTCCCTAAGAAGAACAGGCAAAGGACTGCATTTGAGTTGACATCTGGCTGCAGGGCACAGTCTTGCAGAAGGCAGAGTGTGGGAAAGAGCAGTCTCTCCTCTTTCTCCGCTTAATCGGCTCACCCGGACAGCATCATGACCTCACCTTGATCCTGGGCCGGGCTGTCAGCTCACATTCAGCCAGTTCTGCAGCCAGAGCTGAAATGGAAAGGCTCGCTGGCTGTCAGCATAGAAACTTTGACAGCCACAGAGCAAATAAATGCCTAACAAATGCAAGGCTCAGAGAGGTGAAGTGGCTTGCCTAAGGTCACAAAGCACACACCTAGAAGTAGCCAGAAATGGACCCCTCAGTGAAGTTTGGAACAGCCTTTTTTTTTTCTTTGTGGTGACTGGGGGGGGGGGGTCACAGATGCCTCCTGGAATCTTCTCTCTGCTTCCCATGACCTCTTCCCCAGCGGTTCAAGGTGTAAGTCAGGTTGCATTATTTATCTGTTTGAAACCCACGGAGGTTCCTGTCACATACAGCATGAAATCCACATGCCACCATGCATCTGAGGTCTAGATGCTGGCCCTTGGAGCTCTTTGGGTTCAGCTCTCCTGTTCTCTTCTGGCTCATGTGGACCTAGGTCACGCTGTCTTCCTTACTGTTCCCCCAAAGACCGTGATCTGTTCTACCCCAGAACCTTTGCACTTACTTTTCTGGCTGCCAACAGTTGCGTTCCTCAGACTGTTCCATGGGCCCCTTCTCTCCATGTCCCCATTTACTTCAGTCCCTACTCAGTACTTCCCCCGGAGACCTCCTGGACTCCTGTCACCTCTTTGTACTCTGCCCTCTCATGCAGTATCTGTCCTGCATGAGCTCTAAACATTATTTGGAGTCATACTTGGTCCACATGTTTCTATTCTTCACCCACAAGGATGTATCATACACACTGCTGTGTTCCCAGCATGCATCATGGTATTTGGCACTGAGGACTCCAAATATATGTAGGATAGAGGGGTGTGTGTGGCTGGATATTCTGACAGATGGGGAAATGGATGGATGGGTGAATGGCTTGGTAGATGGATGGGTAAGTGAGTGAATGGATAGGTAGATGGATGGGTGATAAGATGAATGGATAACGGATAGATTGGTAGATGGATGGATGGATTGGTGGATGGATGGGTAGATTGGTGGGTGGTTGGATGAGTTGTGGGAAAATGGGAAGATGATGGGAGGTGGATGAATTTATGGATTGGTGGATGAATAGATTGGTAAATGGATGGGTGGATGGCTGGATTAGTGGATAGATGGATTGATGCGTGAATGGCTGGATATATCAAGCAAGCAGTCAGGCACCATCTCAGGGTCCTGGATCCTGTCAGCCACGTCTTTCTCACAGCCCTCCTGTGGTTTAATTTTCTGAATCTCAGTTCTCTCTGTCACCTGGCCCAGCCCATCTAACAAGCTACAGATCAATGAGGCATGGGAGGGGGCTGTTCTCAGAGAACACACAGACTGAGAGCCAAATGTGGGATCATTTCAAGGTGCCTGTGAGGTGCAGAAACAGCCACCTCTCACATACTCTGGAGAGAGGACTGATCAGGGGTTGTAGGATCAGCTGACTCCTCACTACTCTCTGGCCTGAAGCCGGTTTTCACCTTTCTTCCCTGATTCCCATCTGTAAAACTAAGATTGAAGGCTGCTTTGCAGTGGAGTTGTGTTTGTGGCAGCTTAGTGCTCAGCCCTGGTGGGAGGGGGCTGTTAGCATCAATGCTGAGTGGCTGCATCCTTTCTCTGGGTGGGGTGGGCAGCAACCACTTTCCTCCTGATAGCATCCTGGGGACACTGAGCCGATGTGGTGAATAATTGATGGGCTGTTCTGCCAAGTGAGGGACAAACCAAGGCAGAGGCCCTGATGCTCCATCGGGAAAGTGGGGAGCAAAACCCATCAGGCCATTTGGGAGGCAGGGTCAGCCCAGTCTCACTGGCGTGGCCTCTGAGGTTCTGCTCTCTGGGAATGCTCTCAGGCTTCTCTCAGTGGGGTGTGAGAAGCGCTAAAGCCAGAGTCTCCAGATTAAAGCTTTAAGACAGCTTCCAAATTGCTAGAGTGTTTATTGTGCCGGGCACAGATCAGTGGTCTCTGTAGCTGGTGTGATTCAGAAATTCCTTCTGCAGCCTTCCTGGGCAGTGGGGAGCCCATTAAGGCTTTTTTGGGTTGTAAGTGACAAAGCAGAAAACCCAAAGCAGCTTCAGTAAGGAGGAAGATGTGTCACGGCGGGTCTTCTGACATTTTAGGATAGCAGAGGTTTCGGTTGAGTTGATGGTTCAGTGATCTTACCAGGATTCGTGTGTGTGTGTGTGTGTGTGTGTGTGTGTGTGTGTGTGTGTGTGTGTGTGTGTAATTACATTTATTTGTTGCTTTATGTGTGTGAGGGCATGTATGGAGGTCAGTAGTTTGGGGGAGTCCATTCTCTCCTTCTACCATGTGAATCAGGCTTGGCAGAAAGGGTCCTTAGCTGCTGAGCCATCTTGCTGGTTCTAAGTGTTGTTGTTTTGAACTGTATGTATTTTGCTTCATTTATTTATTACTTGTTTATTTCACGTGTGTCTGTATGCGCATTCCATAGCACTGTTGTGGAGATCAGAGGACAATCTGTGAGAATTGGTATTCTCCTTCTACCATGTTGGGTCCTGGGAATTTCAAGTCATCAGGCTTGGTGGCATTCCTCCGCTGTGCCATCAGCGGCCCGGGATTCAAGATTTTCTCCATCTTTCTAGACCCTGAAAATGACTTGGCACCTATGCTTGATGCCTCATGTCAGAAGGTGGCCATCAGGTTCCAACCCTCAGATGTAGACACAATGATGTCTACCCCCAAAAAAGAGGGCTATTTCCTCCTGTGTCCAAAATGTGTTTCATTGTTTTCCTCTAAGAACAGCCTCTCCCAGAAGTACCCTAGCAGATGTTTTTTATGGTGTTGGCCACTGATTACGTACTCATGCTTTAGTGGTGAAGGAATCTGGGAAAGTAAGTGGCTAGCGTTTTCAGATTGTTGAGGGCATGTGTGATAAGTGAAAACAAGACCCTTATCAGTAGAGGAAACAGGCTCCATGTCGTGACATGTCTTCACTGAGCCTTGGCTAAAAACACCGATAGCCTTGTGTTGAGGAGTGGAAATGGCAGAATCCAGTGTCTTAATTACTGTTCTGTTGCTATGACAAAACACCATGACCAAGGCTAATTTTAAAAGAAAGCATTTAATTTGGGACTTGCTTACAGTTACAGAGGGTTAGTCCATGACCACCGTAGCAGGGAGCGTGGCAACAGGCAGGCATGGCACTGGAACAGTAGGTAAGATCTATGGGGCAGACTACCTCTGAGCTATCCCTCAGTGAGACACCTCCTCTATCAAGGCCACACCTCTTAATCCTTCCCAAACATTTCCTCCAACTGGGGACCAAGCATTTGAATGTATGAGCTGATGGAGGCCACTCTCGTTCAAACTACATCAAGGTTTAGACCCAGATTCTTTTCAAGCTTGCACGGACCAGTTACACCATCTGAATGGGTTTGTCTCCCCAGTGGCCACACCCATGCTTGGAGATATTCTAATGAGTCAAGGGATTTCAGATGTGAGAATGAAGCTTGAGAACAGAAATTATAAGGGTAAAGCCAGGAGTGATGGGTGGCAAATGCCTTGCTCTGTAGACCAAGCAGGTGGATCTCTGAGTTCAAGGCCAGCCTGGTCTACAGAGCAAGTTCTAGGACAATCAGGACTACCCAGAGAAACTCTGTCATTAAAAAAAAAAAGAAGAAGAAAGAAAGAAAGAAAAGAGAAAAAAGAGAGAGAGAAAAAGATATGATAAGGGTAAAATTTGGAGGCCGGGAGACAGGTTAATTGGTGCGGTGCTTACGTTGCCAGCATGAGGACCAGCACCCTAGTCAAAAAGCCAGGCATGGCTGCCAATGGCAGTGATTCCAGCACCCGGGAGGTGAAGACAGGAGGATCCCTCCTAATTGTCCAGCCACAGGTCCTACTGAGAGGCCCAGTTCCAAAAAACAAAGTGGTGAGTGGCTGAAGAATGTCACTTCTGTCCTCTGTATGCCCCCACATTTACCTACATATACACACACACTATAAGAAGGGTAAATTTTATTATATCAAAAGGGTCAGTGGCCATTAGCTAGAGACAGAGGCTAGAATTCTGCTGTCACTAACTGTGGGGCGCAGGGCACCTGGGTTTCTTTCTCATCATTTCTGAGGACTAAGCCTGTAGGTGAATCCCTTTGGGAATCCTACGTGGGAAATAAAAATCAGGAGGAGGCTGCCATGCAGGCCCAGGACGTGATCAAGTGAAGGGTCTAGCCAGTTCCTGGCAAGAGGCAGCACTTGGTGGATGGTCCACACTAGTTACTGGCAGGTCTTCAGACTCCCCCCTTTCCAGCTATGTGTCCTATTATAGTGCTGGATGAATGTAGCTTGATGAGGTTGCAGCTTTCCCCACCTGAGCTAGGGATTTGTGTGTTACCAGCAGATTTGAGGAGCTGTTAGGAGTCCAGGGCCCCCTGTGCTCTGTGCTGCCCAGCTGAGCCAGGCAAGCATCTCAGAGGCCTGTTTGACTTACGGGGATCGTTTGCCTGAGACCCAGCTGCCAGCTGGAGGTTCTGTTCCAGAGCTGGATGTGAGTCTTGCCTTCTCCTGGCTGTGGCATGTGGACACTTCCTAGGTTTTCATTCCACTCTGTAAATGAGAGTGCTATAAACCCACCCCTGAGGGTGAAAAATGATCATGTATGAAAAGCACTGAAGCCATGCTTGATGAATCCAGGTTCCTCACTAGGAAAAGGGAAACCCAGAGGCTGGAATGCTCCTTTGGCTTTGGCTTACCTAGTCACACTAACACTGGGGACATCCCCAGGTCTTTGCTGCCTCATCTGTGATCTAAGATCTCTGGTCTCCGTCCCAGGAGAGAGGTGACAAGGCTGGAAATTGGTAGAAGTGTCCTTAAGAAGGCACAGTGCTGGCAAAGGGAGCATGAGAGTGGAGGGGAACTTACTCCAAACCCAGCTCTGTGACACCCCCGCCCCCAACCTCATGGTCTGGATAGGAACCTCTTTGCAGAGCTGGGCTGTCTGGCTCCTCACCCTCTTAACTCTGTGAGCAAATCACAAATGTTATGGTTCCTCCAGGTGACAGCCATGTGAGATCTACAGCATTGGCTGCTTCATTGAATTGCCCCAGAAGTCAATGGTCACCCACATAAGGAGCACACAAGGTCTTACTGCCTCTCTTGATCCATCTGTGGGATAAACTCCACAAATTATTCAAAACATAATTCTGCGCAAATGCCACATGCTTGCTGCAAGTCTGCAGCTTTTTTCTGTGGCCACTGGAGCCCAGGAAAGTTGGGGACTCAGTGTCCCAGCAATAGTTGCCCTTAGCCACTGACTTGGAGGAGCAGAATGATGGGTATTTCAGCTGCTTTGCTCCTTGATGGAGCCAAGGCCCTGAGTCCCAGGGGTGTTTGTTTGCTAATAGCTTTTTGGGAGGAGGTCACTTCCCTTTTCTTACCACATGAACAAAGATTGTGGAAGAACTAACCCAGATTGGTCACTGGGCATCTTACTTGGGGTGTCCTGCGTTGTACTATGGGCTACAAGGGCATCTTACAACAGATCTCCTAGCTGGGGTGGTCTCAACAGCATGGATCTCAGACTGGCTGGATATACTTAATTTTGCCTTCATTTCTTGGATTAAAATAGAAGCCACAGCCACAGTGCTGACAGTCACTGTAGGTGCTGACCCAGTGTAAGCAAAGGGCATTAAATTGGGCTGGGAAGGTGTCTCAGTGAGTGAGGTGCAAGCATAAAGAGCCACGTTCATTAGAACCTACATAATGCCAGGCTCAGACTACTGCCTCAAAGGCAAGATGGGTTAGGGGGACAGGAATCTGGTGGGCAGCCAGCCTGGTGTATATAGTAGTAAATAACAAAGAGATTTGACGTCAAAAAAGTGGAATGACACCCGAGGTGGCCCTCGGACCTCCACACATACTGCGGCACACATGTACCCCACACAAACACACCAAAGAGGGTTCTGGCAGCCATATAGATCTGTTCTCCACTTACAACTGTGGAGACAGGTCCAGAGAGGTGGAGTGGCTGGCCCAGGGCTGCACAACAAATGGAGGCTGGGACAGAGACCACCCAGAAGGCTCTAACTAATGAGTCTATCTTGGGCAGTGGGAATGACCTTCAGAAGTACAGATGAGTCCCAGGGATGCCCCACCTCCCAGAAGCCACTTTTTTTTATTGGGAAGCATTAAGAGATAAGAGATGTGTCCAGTGTCTCCCTTTCCAACTTGGAAGTGGTTCTGGCTCTATCCCCAAAGGGTACTTGATGGACCAGATGGTCCTGGAGACACAAGAGTGACATTAACTGAGTAGTCCCTGTCTCCTCCCTAGGTTAGTGTTTCTGCTTTAGGTGTCTCTGAGGTTGGGCTTGTGACAGGAAAGGATGAGCCAGGATCCACAGATGAATGTCCAAGGTGCTAATTCTCATGTTTTTCCGTTGGTGACAAATTTGTCATGTGAGGCTCTCCTACAGGCTGGGATGTGTCCTGGGTTCAAGTCCACACTCTGGACTACCAGGTTGTGTGTGCCCCAGCCTGGCTGGAATTGGAAAATAACTGCAACCTGGGGTCACTGGAGCTCTGGTGACCGGGGCCCATGATGAGTTTGTGTCCCAGGTGATTTTTAAAAATTTTGTTAAAATGTTAGTTTTAAAAATAAATTTTTGTAAAAATCCACATAAGATTTTTCTATCTTCACCATTTTTAAGTATGCAGTTTAGTGCACTCTAGTACTTATGCAGCCAGCCTTAGAAATGGTCACTCCATCACCAAAACATCACATCAGTCTGCTCCCACACCCACACCTACCCCTGGTAACTACACTTGGACTTCCTGTCTGCGATTTGAGTCTTACAGGAAGCTACATACAGGAATCACACATCACTTGTCCTTGGTGCCTGGCTTCTTTTCTATCACACAATGTTCTCCGGGTTTATCTGCACGGTAGCCTGTCATAATGTCTTTCAAGACTGAGTGCTGTTCCTTTATGTGGATATCCTGTGCTTCCTCTCTAGCCTGATCTGTTGATGGACTTGAGGGCTCTCACCCTTGGCCACTGGGAACATGGGCATGAACAGTGTTTTGCAATCTACCCAGAAATAAATCCATTATTGTCACCCCCCCCCCGTGTGTGTGTGTGTGTGTGTGTGTGTGTGTGTGTGTGTGTGTGTATGTGTGTGTGTGAGAGAGAGAGAAAGAGAGAGAGAGAGTGTTTGAGTATGTACATGAGACAGCACACATGTGGTGGCCTCTTTCTGTACCAGGCTAGCCAGCCTGGGAGCTTCAGGGAGCCCCTCTGCTTCCCAATCACTGGGATTGCAGATGTGTGCCCCCCTCCCCCCATGCCCAGCTTTCATGTGGGTTCTGTCCCCTGTGGCGCTCACCTCTCTGGCTCGTGGTGCAGTTTTTAAGGAGGTATACCAGCTATACCCTTCGTTTTATATTCCCACCAACCAAGCGGAAGGGTTCTAACTTGGTTACACCTGTGACAGCTTCCCACTATCTTATTCTTTTGAGACAAGGTATCTCTGTGTGGTCTGAGCTGTCCTGGAACTGGAACTCACTCACTTGACCAGGCCAGGCTGGTCTCAAACTCAGAGATCTGCCTTCCTCTACCTCCTGAGTGCTGCTGGGAGTAGACATGTCCTTCATAATGATCCCACTGTGCAGGGCGGGGGGTCCTCAAACTAGATATACTCCTGCCTCAGCTTCTCCAGTGCTGGGATTCCAGATGTGCACCACTGCATTATCTGTATATTAGCTTTTTGTTTCTATGCAGTGACCATCAGATGAGCACCCTGTCACCCACCCCTAACATGGGGGAGGCTGATTGTCACACACTGGGACTCTTTGCTCAGGCACAATTTTTTTTCTTATTTAATAAACTTTGTGTGTGTGGAGGGGGCTGGAGTGTGTGTGGGGGTGGGGGGGTGGGTTGCACTTGTGTATTTGGAGGTCAGAGATCGACCCTGAGTGTGGATCCTCTGGAATTCCTCCTCAAGGAATCACCTACCTTGTTTTATGAGACAGACTCTTTCACAAGGAGCTTCGGCCTATCATTTTAGGCTAGGCTGGCTAGCCAGAGAGCCAGAGTGTGGGGTCGGGGGATCCCTTCTGCGACTCTCAGTACCTCCAGCATCACCACACCTGCTTTTTCTCTTGAGTTCTGGTGATTGGACTCAGGTCCTAATGCTTTCCCAGGGAGCATCTGACCAGAGATCGAGCCATCTCCCAGCCTTTAAAACCCTTCATATATTCAGGACATCCATTTTTTATCAGCTGTGTTGTGTCATTTGCAAATGTCTTCCCCCGCCCCGTGGGTGTGTTCGTTCTCTCAGCTGATGCCGACGTTTTGCAGCATAGCTCCTTTTAACTTTGATGAAGTCCAGTTTGTCTCCTTTTCAGGCAAGGTCTTGTGTATCCCAAGCTGGCCTTGAACTCTTCATGCGGTTCAGGATGACCCAGAATTTCTGATCCTCCTGTTTCCATTTCCCAAATGCTGTGCTTGGGAATCAAACCCAGGACTTTGAGCATGCTAGGCGAGCATCCTGCCACCTGAGCACATCGTCAGCCCACCTTTATTTTTTGCTTCAGTTCCCTGTGCTTGGGTGTGGTCCATGGCCCGGCTCTCCTATCAGTCTTGTGGCTTAGGTCTCACATTTGGCCTGTTGCAATGCTATAAGGAGTAAGTATCATCTTTCCTGTGGGTGTGCTGTTTCCCACCCTGTCTGTTTCCCTAGGTGACTCTGAGTGGCAAGGAGTGCCATGCAGGTGCAGCGGATGGCTTGGGAGAAAAAGGCTGATGCTCATGGGGCCCAATATTCTAGAAACTCTACAAGTATCTAGTGCGGCCATCTGGGTGAGGGGCAGCCAACATTGCTTGGGATAAGGGACATTTTCAGACACATCTCAGAGGTTCCTCTTACGCCTATGAACACTTGCTGGAAGAGGGGTTTATTTTGGCCGCAGTTGAAAAGGGCATGGCCATGATGGCAGCGGGAGCCTGAGGCCTCTGGACATGGGTCTGGAGTGTGGTCATTGCTCAGCATCTACAGCCATTCCTGTTCCTTCCTCTCTTACCCGGAGCCCCTCCCACCTGCTGGTTCCTCTACCCCAGTTCACACTTTGTCTTCCACACCCAACAACTGGTTCCTTCGCTTACCATCCCCCACGCAGACTGAGGCTGTAGCTGTCAGTAGAGAGAGAGCGGGCCTAGCAGGCAGGAAGCTCTGGATTCTGACCCCAGAATCAGTGCTGCACAGACCAAATGTGGTGGTGCACACTGATAACCCAGCACCCAGAAGGCAGAAAAGATTCGAAGTTTAAGGTGAGTCCAAGGCCAGCCTGGGCTACATGAGACTGTCTCAAAACAACAATAAGTCTGACAGGGCCCAGCTCCCCTCTCTATGCCCTGCACCTTCCCTCCCGACTAGCCATCCCAGCAACTCCTCAGTTCTCCTCTTTTCTCTCTTTATCACACAAACCAGGCATTTTCCTACCTCCAGGCCTTTGTACTACCTCTTGATTTGCTAGAGTCAGTCCTGGAGACAGCCACATGCCTTGTCCCCACACACTCTGTGTTCAGATATCTGCTCAGATGCCAGCCGTTCAGGCCGTCTATGTTTGGGGCCACTCTGCATTAGAGGCTGTCCCCAGCTCTGTCCATGCCCTTTCCTTGTTGGCTTCCTTCAGTCACACACACACACACACACAAAGGGGGGGACACACCTGAACTGTGGGCTCCTCCCTCATCCCAACCCTTGGATGTGGCTTTGTAGGACAGGACTTTGTCTGGTTAGGTTAAGGCTGCCTGTTCAATATCTGAAGCAATGACTGCCACAGAATAAAATCTCGACCTGTATGATGAAGGAATAAATGAATGAATGAATGAATGAATGAATGAATGAAGGAGCTGGCTGAGAATTCCTACTATTTGGAAAAAAAATTGTTGATATATGGAGGATTGTCACTGTCATTACTAACATGTGGCTAGAAGCATGACTATCAGCCACATTGCTGCCTTTCACTGAAGAGCCTGTCTGGAGCCTCATACACCCCCCAGCTCCGCACCCTCAGCATCACCCACACACCCAGCTCCTCACCCTCAGCATCACCCACACACCCAGCTCCGCACCCTTAGCCTTGCTTCTGTTTGGGAACCGATCTGGGATTCATAGTTGACTGTGTGCCCATGGTGCATCACAGGCTGCTGAGTGCCCTGTGGAGAGTGAGCCTCATCAAGTCAAGGGTAAATCCTGCTCACAGGAAGTAATGGTGGATTGTAAGAGGGCGGAGGCCAAACACTGAGTGGCTGGATCCTGGATCCAGAGAGTCTGTGAGACTGCCACTGCCTGTGAGCACAGATACCCAGTCTGTCTGTGGGAGTCTTGGGCACTGGTCAGTGTTAGCCTGGAGTAGTACCTCAGTTTCCCCCACTGTACAATGGAGCCAACTGCAACCCTGACCTGTAGGGAAGCTGGAAGGGCACAGATGGAGGATTGTGATGAAGCAGAACCATAAACAGACAGCCCCAGGCTGTTGCTATGGGGCCTGGTCATGCCCCTTCAGCCAGGATTTATTGCTCTCTCACTGCATGCCTAGCACCGTGCTGGGGGGTGGGGGGGCGCTGCAGAGAGAAAAACAAAGACACTGGCCCCATAGTCCAGGCCTTCTAGAAGGAGGGAGATTGAGAAACATACAGACCCTGGTGGGGCCATGGCAACCACGGGAATCGGGAAACAGTCAACAGAGACGGGTGCTCACTGGATGGGTGATGCCAGTGGGGAGCGACCACGGCCTGTATGTAGTGAGGAATGCCACTGCGACCGTTGTTATCATCTTCATCTGTCTAGGACACATAAAAATATTTCAAGATGGAATGCGTGCTCTTTCTGGCTTTTTGAGGCAAAGTTTCATGTAGCCCAGGCTGGCTTAAAACTCACTATATTATAACTGAGGATGACTTTGAACTCCTGATCCTCTGGCCTCCACCTTCCAAGTGCTGCATGCCCATGCTTCATGTCAGTCTTGAGTGCTGGGGTACTGGTGAGTGAGGGCTGTGGGGTAGGCACAGAGAGTGGCCCTTCGCCCTCATTTCCTGAGATGAGACGTCTTTGGACACTTGAGGTGTCCTAATGTCCACACTGTTTCACTTTTACTTGGCAGCGAGACTGGCCTCCACCTTCACTGGCCACTGCGGCCTGGCCGCAGGAACAGGCTTATGAGGACCAAGTTTATTGCCGGCTCCATGCCGTCACTCGAGAACACCTGCTAGGTGTGAGTGAATCACAGAGCTTCTAAAAGTAGACAGTCATACTCAGTATTAGCCACCAGGGCCAGCCTCGAGAGCGAGAGTGGCAGGCCTCCCCCCACTGACCCGCACACGGAACCCCTGCATCTGCAGGAAATCTCATATCTATTCTCACAGTAAATGTGCCTCTTTGTCCTTGAGGGACCCTTAAAGTAGTGGATGCAATTTGTCTTAGTCCCCCCCACCCCAGCCTGGGGAGAGTCTCTTCAGCTCCAAAGTTGCCTGCCAGTCCTTGGGTTAAGTAGATGCCACCTATTTGTGCAACAAGCGTTTAGTGTGTGTGACCATATGCTGGGCATTGTGCTGGGTGCTGAGAAGGCAAGTGTGAGGACCCTTTGGTTACAGGTGACAGAAATGAAGCTTAGAGTGTTGAAAGCAGAACTCTATCTAGAAAGTTCTGAGCTGGGTGAGGCTTCAGATTTGTTGGGATCTAGAGCTTACAGATGTCAAGCTTTGGTTCTCCATCCCTACGCTTCTAATTCTTACCTTGGCCTTCTCAGTGGGAGACACCACCATGGCCTCTGGCTTCCTTCCTCTGCACCAACTATGTCAGCAAAACCTCAGAGCTGATCTTCATTGGCCCATGTCTGAGCCAATCGATTAACTGTGTCTGGGTCATCAGTGGCTGGTGCTGAGATGGGCTGAGAATGGGAAAGAGAGGGGCCCCCAAAGGAAACTGGAAACACCCTGACCAAGAGAAGAGGACCCATGTAAGCTGGGAGGAGATGAAGGTGTTCTTAATCCCGTGTGCGGTATGTGAAGTATCTGACCCTTGCTCACTTCTGCCTTTTTCAGCCTGTTTCCCTAGCTGGAAAATGGGCACAGCCCTGGGAACAGAGTCGAGGTGGGGGAAGCCCCTAAATCCTGATGCATGCAGCTGCACATTTATGAGGTGTAGCCAAAATAAATTGGGGTACCCTTCTTCAAAATGCTATCCGGTGGGGACAAAGAATTCAAAACATGATGAACAGTCGTGGTGCACACCTTTGATCCCAGCACTCTGGAGGCAGAGGCAGGGGGATCACTGTGACTTCTAGGCCAGCCTGGTCTACAGTGCAAGTTCCAAGATAGCCAGGACTACACAGAGAAACCCTGTCTCAAAAAAACAAAAACAAACAAAATAACCCCAAACTCTAACCATAGGGTGGAGCCTTGGGCACCCAAATTTCTTTTAAGATAAGGTTTTTTTTTTTTTCCTTTCTTTTTATTTTGTATTGTTGGTGTGGTGTTTGTATCTGTATTTTGTATTGTTGGTGTGGTCACACATGGTGTATGTAGGGGCTCACATCACACCTGGCTTTTAGGTGGGCTCTGGGGATTGAACTTGAGTCTTGGTGTTTGAGCAGCAGGTACCTCACTAGCAGCCATTTCACCAGCCCCAGTGGAGCTTTGGAAACAGTGGACCCTGCACACCTGGGTGGTCCCTAAGATGCCTCTCACCATGTCACTCACCATGAAGAATGACTCCTTAAGGCTCCTTGGAATTATCGCTTAAGCTCCCTTTGCGGGGATGGGAAGGCTACCAGGGAGGGTGGCACCAACAGGAAGTGGCTGGAAGGGAGGACATCAGGGGCGGGGCCCAGATAGTTACCTCTCAGCTCACCTCTGACAGAAGTGGGTGGCAGAGACAAGTGTGGACTGTACTCGACCTGAGTATAGGCTATGGAGGTTGGCCACTGGGCTTGAGAGATGTGCTGGGCCCTGGTCAGCAGAGAAAGTGACATGTTACATGACCTACCAAGTTCAACATGAAAAAGAAGCGGTACAGTATAGAGACTGTGGGCCTATTGCACAATTGTTCAAGTGCCACGGACACTTTACAACTTATAATTTTAGATGGTGGGTATTTTGAGACAGGGTCTCATGTAGCCCAGGCTAGCCTCCAACTCTCTATGTAGCCAAGAATGACCTTGAACTCCTTATTCGCTTGTCTCCGCCCCGACTCCCACCCATGTTCTGGGATTACAGGCATGTGCCACGATGCACTCACTGGTTTGTGTGGTCTGACCTCATGATGCTAGGCAAAACTTCACCTTCTGAGTTAAAGTACCAGAGCCTTCCTGGACTCTTCCATGCTTAAGCCCTCAGCAGTTAGAGAGGGGTCTGAGGAGTCCCCAACTCAAATGCCCACCTCATCAATCTCACCCTGATGCTTCCTCTGACCACCCTGTGGCACAGCTGCCTGACATATGCCATGATAACCACCCTTTATTTCTTGTAGTACTAAGGATGAACCCAGGGCCTTGCACATGCTAAGCAGGTGCTCTACCTCTGAGTTGCACCCCTAGACCCTCCCTAGGGGATTCCAGGAGAATACTCTATACACTACTGCTGAACTATGGTACAGCTTCTCATTGGTGAATTCTAGGCCAGTGCTGTACTGTTGAACCAGGGTTCTAGCCCCTTATTTGTGTGTTCCTGGAAGACACTATAGTCCTCAGCCACTGCCACAGTCACAGCCTCAGCCACAGTCACAGCCCAATGCTTCATCTTTTTATTTTGGCATCAGCATAGCTCAGGATAGCAAGGATTTACAAAATGAATGACTTCTACCCAGGTGGGCGTTGGCTTTCTAGACCAAGTCAGCTTCTACCTGGCAGATGCCAATACTGGTCAGGGCAATTCATGGGTAAATTCTAAACCCATTAAGTAGTGACTTCTGAGCTCTTCGCCATGCCTTTGACCAGATCCAAGAGAGAAGGGTACAGCAGAGGCCAAAGCAGGCAAACCACAGATGTTGAGGCTGTCAGCTGAACTGGATCCAAGTTTAGGACTTTTGTCTATAACACAGGAGTAATAAAGTCCTCAGGGCTGTTAAGAGGCAGGAGGAGATGAAGCACAGGGCAGTACAGCATGCCGCAGTGTAAGCCTTCCTCCATCTTCCTCCTCACTCAGCATCTGAGCACCTGATGCAGACTTGAACGGTGGCAGAGGATGACCTCCAACTTCTGATCTTCCTGTCTCCACTTCTCCAGTGCTGGCATTATAGATATTTGTCTCTGTACCTGACTTTTGAGGTGCTAGAGATGGAGTCTTGGGCTTTGTGCATTCTGGGCAAGATTCAACCTACTGATCCACATCCCAGCAGCTGGAAGGCAGCATTCAATCATTCAGTGCTGTACCCTTATGGAGAACACCATCTCTGTTTCAGGCAGAGGGACCTGGATTCTCAGAGATTCTCCTGGGAGACTAGGGTGCCTAGGGTTTGATTTTTCACATTGAAATCCAGGCACTCATGCTTACTGCTGTGTGTCCTATATTGGAATGCCACCATTCAAATTCAAGGTCACTGTCACCCTTGGTCAGAACTCTATGATCCATAATTGGACCCAGGGAGTATGGCCAGAGCATCATTCTGTGTGATAGAAACTATCAGGCAAGGTCAGACAGCTGATGTTCTGGGTTGGACCTCATGTCCAGAGTTGGAATTCTGAGGCTCAAGGTCAGAACTCTGGCAGATCCATGCAGAATAGAGCTGGGGCTCTCCACTCCTCCGGCGCATGCGTGCTCCCCCTCTGCACGCCACTGAAACGCCATCATGTCCTCTTGGCAGCAGTCCTGGAGAAATGGAAACCACAGAAGATTCCCTAGCCTCCACTTAGCCAGCCAGCAGTCTCTTCCTGCCCTCATTGAGCCGTGGAAGCCTGGCTCTCCTGCCCAGCCCACCAAAGTCCCTGGAGTCTCTTGTCATCTCTCTGCAGTACCTCCCGGGGCTCTGGAGGACCTCAGCATGCTGTCATCCAGAGAAGGAAGATGGTGCCAGACAAGGATGTGCCAGAGGCTTGTGGCTATCCAGTGTGGGGAGGTGTGACTAGCAGATGGGAAAGTGGACTGGTTTGCTGTTTGCTGTGGTCACTGTGAATGCCCTGTGGTGCCAACTGAGAGTGCTTCATCCATGGCAGAGTGAGGGCCATTGAAAAGTCACCTTGAAAGTTGATATTTACAGTAGAGAAGTGGCAGGTGCTGCTGGAAGGGGCTGGTAGGAACCCTAGTTGGCACTACCCAGGGCCATTGTTTAAGCTCACCACACTCTCGGTTTTGCATGCCCAACTCTTCCTCTGAGTTTCTCGTGGTTTTTCTCACAGGCTGGATTTTGAGGTCTCTGTCTCATCCTCTGTGTCAGCATGTCCCCTGTAGAGGGCCTTGGCTGACCTTTACTCAGTTCTCCCCTAAACTGCCCAAATTTTGTTCAGCATGAAATAGTTACTAAGTAAATGTTTGTGAATGAATGAATGATTATTTCTCCTTCAGAGATGATCAGATCCCCTGATCATTTCATAGGAAGCGAACTCCTAGTCCAGTCACTTATGCATACAAGTGTCCAAGAGGATGACATCTCTCCAACTCCCAATGTCCAGCATGGAGGCTACTAGAGAGTCTTGTTTTCTGATTTTCTCAGGAAAAGCTCAGGATTGGCTCCTGTTGGACACTCAGGAGAGACAAAGGCTGGAGGATTGGCCTGGGTCTCAGGCCACTGTGAAATCTGCCCAATGTGAGACTCGATTCAGTTTCTTTCCAGCTCATTTATTTTAATGAAATCAAGTGGATGATTGGGGGATTGACTTCACAAGCCGCTTGCCAGAGGCCACACGGTGGAGTTGTGGCTAGAGCAAACAGGTACCAGTTGGCTCAGGTAATAGGAGTTGGGTCCAGACAGTTAGGGGATGGAGGTGAGAGTTGAATTTCATCCTGGGAACTGAGCTCTTCTGGGACTTGGAGACTGATACAGGTTTTCCCAAGACCCTGGTGTAGAGCATCCCCTGGGGACTAAAAGGGTGCTTTCCCTCTGTAACACCACCCCTACTAACCCAGGGCAATCCCTTCCTGCCGCCCCAGGGGTTTGTTTTATGCTTTGCCAGCATCAGACACACACCTCCTGCAGTGGATCCTTAGTCCTGACTCTCATTGGCCTTGCTGCCTGATAAGGTAACCTCAGGAACCTCTGCACCAATGACTCCTCAACCCCGAGCTTCAGATTTAATAGCTCTAACAGAGACTCGCAGAAAAGTCTCCCATGTAGACCAGAGCAGGTTAGCTTCCCAGAAACAAACAATGGTCAGCTGGTCCCCAGAGAGAGGGGACCACCCTCTCTGGTTCTCATTAGACTTTCCGTCTCCTTGCAGGAAATAGCCCCAGATGGAGGCAACTGAGATTTGAGATTCGCTAACACACAGATGGCCTCTTTATCCCAAAGAGGAAGCACCAGGCTCCTGTGTCTGGTGGGAATGCCAAAGTATGGTTGATGGTATATTCATCTCCAGAGGCCAAGAATCCGGTAGTTGTTCCACTGTTCAGTCCACAAGGCTGGATGGCCCATCAGTATCTGTCTGGTGCTGGAGCCGCAGAGGATTCCTACAGAACACTGGTCTTCAGTCTGGGTTGGAATCCAGAATAGGTAGATTCTAACTCCAGGGAATGAATGCCTCAGCAGCAGGGGAGATGAACTCTGAACTCTCCAATGAGTGAGGGCAAGTAGACAAAGAGCAAAAGCTTCCTCCTTTCAAGGCCTTTAATGTGGCCACCACCAGAAGGTGTGGCCCAGATTTCGGATGGATCTCCTCTCAAATGATCCAATCAAGAAAACCCCTCACAAGTGTGCCCGGCTGCTAGGGTTTTAGTTGACTGATTCCAGATGTAGACAAGTTGAGAACGAAGAATAGCATCACAACCAGGGTCACATTGCTGATGTAGAGACCTTCCGGTTATCTTTACTCTGGGGTCTGTGGGAATCACTGAGCAGGAAAAACCCACAGGCCCCTTAACTGAACTTCTGTCCCTAGAACAGGGCAATTCCCAAGCTCCAGACAGCTGGGGTGGCCTAGTCTCTCCCCAGACTACAGGTCATTGTCCCCAGATCTACAGTCCTCATGTAGTTCTTGGAACACCTAAGCACATTCTTAGTGCCTTGGGCTCTTTGTAAAAAGCACCAGTGGAGAAGCCTAGCCACATGTGTGTCAACCTTCCCTGTCTTTTTCCAGTGGACACTGGGGCCCAGAGAATCCTCATCCTCTGCCTAGGCTCTGCATGGAGTTCAGCCAGGCCTGAACCGCTGGGGCTCAGTGAACATGTTAACTCTGGAGCCTTTCCCCATCTTTGGAGCCTCGACAATAACCCTAAGCAAACCCCACCTGCCACTTCAACCTCTGAGAGGATTCCCCATCTTAGCAGCTAATGTAGGTACAGAGGTTGAATCCTGAGGGCCGTGCCATATGCCTGCTGCTCACACTGTGCTGGACTCTGATGCCAGGGCCCAGCTCCCCAGACTGTCTGCAGTCTGACCCCTTTTCACCACCCCATTAACATCTCTGACCAGGAACTGCCAGCAGCTTCTTAAGGGACCGCACAGTAAACACTTCCGGTCTGTGGGCCAAGGGGCAAAGTCAGGGCTGTTATAAAATCACTGAAAGCAGAACTGTATAAATCCGGGAGGGCTGTCTCCTCCATTACATTTTTATTTTCATATCTTTGTTGTTGGCTTGGATCTTGAGACACACTCTTGTTACTAAACTGAGGCTGAAACTGAAGATTCTCCACCTCAGCCTCCCGAGTGCTATGATTCCAGGTGTGTACAATGACACTCAGCACTGAGGTCATTTTGTGGTAAATTGGCATCTGGCTATATTTTCTCTAACAGCTGTAACTGGCTGACCTTTGATCCTGGGGTCATTTGCTGATGTCTAGACCCAGTTCTCATGTCCGGTGAGGTGAGGTAAATGCGCACATAGCATTTCATAAGTAGAGAGAGCGGCTCCCATTCCCACCTGAATGTGCTGGGGCAGGTAGCCTGTAGACCCACGTACTGTCACCGGGTCCACTCTTCACTGGACACCTGCTTCCCTGTGTCTATTCTCCCCACAGCCATCCTGAGAGAACTCACGCCATACCATGGGCCTGTCTCTCAAAACCTCTTCACTGTGCTCAAAAGGCCCTATGGGATCATTCCTCCATATGTCCCATCTGAGAACCTGACTCGGCAAAGGCTGCTCTTGCTATTGGCCTGCCTGGCTAGCTCCCTTCCAGGTTTATATTCAAAGACCTCCTTTGTAGATGTGACTCTTTCCTTCTCCACCCGCTTTCACACAGCAGTGTTCACCTCATCCCTTTTCCGGCTTGCATATTTTCACTTGTAGCCTCCTCCTGGACCTACACCCGGCACATCTGAATTTATAAGGTGTGAGACAGGGACTTTTGGCAGTTTTCTGAGGTGTCCCAAGAATCCATACCTGGCACACAGTAAACGTCTGATTAATGTTGGTTAATGGATGTTCTTAGCATGGTTCTTGAGGCCTCTGTCCCCAGGGGCAGAATCTCCATCTCAGTTCACTCACTCCAAAGTGTTGAGCGGTATGTAGGCTGGGTACTCACTGGAGAGTTCTGTGCCCAAGTCGGAGTTATAACTTGGTTTTGTATCATGACATTGTAGCTGTGAGTCCTTGTCACCTAGGGTGAAGGCTGCAGGCCAGGCCCTCAGGTACCGGGTTATCTGTGTCTGTCCTCTGGTGTCAAGCACATCTCTCCATCCTCTGTGGTCTGGGGCCCCCTAAACCCAGCTCTTTTGCCTTTCTTCATGTAGCACCATTTGCTCAGTCTGTTCTCTGGCTGATCCTGAGCCAGCACATGGGCTCAAAGCGGAAGTTCCATCCTGAAACCAGATCGACTCTGGAGTCGAGTACATTAGTACATTAGTGTGCTGCCAACCCGAGTGTGTATGCGATACCCTCTAGGTCTCAGGCTACTGTCGGTGGCCTGTGTTTCAGGCTGGGTGTCCCTTCCTGCTTGTGAGGTTGCCCTGAGTCTTGTTACTTATAAGGAACTTTTACAAAGAGTGGGCAGCTGGGATGGGGATGCCAGAGAATTCCCCTAACACCCCTATCAGATACAACCACACCTGACTGCCAAGAGTGCTGCACGTTTGTCCTTGACTGCTTGGGGGTTGCCACATCCCAGCTGTACCCTCATGCTTGCTCTTGGCTGCCTGGGAGGTTACCACAGGTACAGGAGACCTTGGTCTTCTGCTTCTAGGTGGACTACACTGTACCTCCAGAGTGCCCAGAGCTTTCATAGGGTCAGGTCAAGGTCAAGCCTGGCTCCAGCAGAGCTCCTGCGCTTCTCTGATTCTTCAGTGAATCATGGACAGCAGGACCCCTGTCCCTGCCTGGCTCTGCCTCAGGCCCCCTGGTACAACCTGAAGGGAGAGGAGCATGTCCCCTCCCCAGCATCTCCTTGCCTTTCATTTTCAGGGCAGGCTCACTGTCCCCAACTGGCCTAAGAGGTTTGGCCTTTTCTGCTGAGTTGGTGTAGAAACTGGCCAGAGGGGCTGCAGGCCAAACGCTTGTTTGCAGAGGGCTTTTAAAGGCTGGCCTGGTTTTCCTTCCACCTAGTCTGCCAGGAACGCAGCCTCCCCCGTCTCCAGCAAATGCTTTGGCCAGTTGGGCCTTGTTTCCTTCGGTGGTGGCGTTCCTGAGGTTTGGCTTGGCAGTCTTCCGTGTCAACCCTGGACAACTTAATGAAGTTGGGAGGAGCCTCCTGCCAGCTCCACATTAGCTCAGCTTTCAGAGTCCCACAGGGTTCCTGAACTTTCCTGCCTGCCCAGGCTGTGAGACAGAAGGTAAGCAGAAGGGAAACAAGAGGTCAGAGGTTCAGAGACACTGTGGGACCTTCAACAAGCCGCACCCCTTTGTAAATCCTCAGCTATGAAAGGAAGTCCAGGAGTCGAGGGATCCTCCCAGGCTCCTGCTGTACCCAATCACTGGAAAAGCATCCATCGACCACCGTGTGTATGGCTGGCACTCCCCTCTGTTTTGGGGACAGTGAAGGAGGCAAAGTCGTGCCTTGTGAAATAAAAATCCCTAGTGGAAGATGAGAAAAGGTGAATTTTAGAATGAGAAGGCCTGGGGTTTTGACACTCACTTTAATTTTTTGATATATGTTTATTTTTTAACCATGCGTATGTGCATATATATGTATGTGTATTCTGTGCGCAGGTGCACATATGTGTATGCATAAGGAGGTCAAGGGACACCCCTCGGTGTCATTCAGCAGCCTTCCCCTCCTTTGAGGCAGGATCTCTCACTGGCCTGGAGCTCACCAATCAGGCTAGGTTGGCTGTCCAGTGAACTCTGGGGATTTTTAAAAGCCAGCCTTTTAAAATGTGAATTCTGGAGATCAAGCTTGGGTCCTGATGGTTGCAAGGTAAACACTTTACCAACACATAGTCATGGAGTAGAGTATGGGATGTTGGTCCAAGTAGGTGGATAGCAGACACATCACACCAAACATTTCTCATCTCTGTAGTGAAAGCATTTGAAACCCTCTCTTACTTACTTCCTGTTGCTGTGATGGACCACTCTGACAAAATCAGCTTAAAGGAGAAAGTTGATTCTGGCTTACAGCTCAAGGTTGCGTCCATCACAGCAGAGAAATCAAGGCACGGGAGCTGGAGACAACTGGTTACATTATATCCACAACCAGAAAGCAGGGTGATGAACACATTCTGCCCAATGCCTTTTCTCTACTTTTACAGAGCAGGATCCCAGCCAGGAAAAGGCACCACCCACAGTGGGTGCATCCCACCAGCTCAGTTAAAACACTCAAGACAACCCTACCGGTGTGCCCAGAGGCCCATCTCCCAGGTGATACTACATTCTGTCAAGCTGGCAATTAGTTCTGCCATCTCTTGTCTTGTAGCGAGTTTGTAAGACACATTATGTTACTAACTCTAGCAGCCCCACTGCACAGAAGGACACCAAGGCTTCTTCCTCCTAACGCAATCATCCAACTTCAGCAGTCTCTGGACTTCCTCTTCTACTCTCGGCTTCTGTGAGAAGGACTTTCAGGTTTTACATCTGAGTGGACTATTTGGTACTTGCCCTCTGTGTCTGTTTTATTTCACTTTAGCATGATATGTTTCCTCCATGTTGCAAATGGCAAGATTTCACAGGTTTTGTGGCTGGATAATCTTCCACTGTGCATTATATACCACATTTTTTATCTATTCATTCATTGATGGACATTTGGGCTGATTTCATAGCTCAACTCTGTGGCTAGGGCTGTAATAAGCATGCAGACATTTCTTGGTCAAACTGAGTCCATTCCCTTTGGAAACATTTTTCAGAAATGAAATTTCTGTGGTGTTCTGTGCTTCTGTTTTTTTATTTTTTAGGTATATGGGTGTTTTGCCTGCATATATGTTTGCGTACTGTATGTCTTGTGCCTGGAGAGGCCAGAAAGTATGTCAGATCCCCTGGAGTTACAGCTAGTTGTGAGCTACCATGGGTTCTGGAATCCAACCCAGGTCCCCTGGAAGTGGAGTCAGTGCTATTAACACCTGAGCTATCTCACCAGCTTCCAGTACTTTTTTTGGGGGGGGTGGTTCTCTGTGTAACAGCTCTGGCTGTCCTGGAACTCAATTTGTAGACCAGGTTAGCCTCGAACTCACAGAGATCTGCCTGCCTCTGCCTCCTGAGTGCTGGGATTAAAGGTGTGTGCCACCACCTGACATAGTACTTCTATTTTTAGGTCAAGAGACCTCAATACTGTTCTCATGGTGACTGTACTAGTTTTCATTCCCAATGACAGTATGCACATGTTCCCATCTCCTGGCCCTAACCAGCACTTCTTATCCTGACTTTTTGCTCAAACCTACTCAGCGGCTACAGTCACCTGGCTGAGCTTCATCTCTTCATATGTAATTAGGGTTACTCTGAGACATCCACGAGGTAGTAGGCATAAATGGTTTGGAAGTAGCCACTTCTGACACTTATTAAGCACTTACTGTGTTCCAGGGCATAAACATCATCAACAGCTCCCATAGTCTATCCATGAGGAGAACATTGAGCTGTGCTGTGTTCGAATCCCAGCCGTGCCATCTCCTAACTGTGTGACCTTGGACAAGCAACCAGATGTTTCTGCTTCAGGTTCCTTGTCCATCACAACTGTTAACAGTTGTGAGGTTGCTATGGCCACAGAGCTAAATTAGGGCTTATACAACCCTAGGACAGGCCCTGCCTCATTGTGAGGCTCCCTGAAACACAAAGCAGAGGGATTCGCAGATCATCGTGTCCCATCGAAAGCTTAGTCAACTGTTGTGCATGTGTGTGCAAATGTGTAGTCACATGTGTTTGTACCCAAGCATGTCCCATTATCCTGGAGAAGGATGCACCACGTCATTCCATGCACATGAGACTCAAGGAGGCAAAACTGAACCTGGTAAGAGCCTGGAGCGGTGGGGCCTTTGACGGGAACCTTCTTCTCACTAGGGGATGGGGAGGCACAGGCATATTTGTTTATTTAGAAGCATTCTTGGGACTGAGTTAATGCTGAGTCAGTAAAGTGCTGGCTGCTCAAGCATAGGGACCTGACTCAAGTCCCCAGAATCCATGTAAAAAGCTAGGTGTGGTGGCACAGCAGTAATCCCAGTGTAGGTGGCAGAGACCAGCCCTCCCTCATACACCTATACCCCTACACACATACACATACATACAGAGAGGCATTGCAAAGAAAATGTGCATGCATAATAAATTGCATGTACATTTTATTATGCATATACCAAACCTCACTCAAACAGTGAGAGTGCATCCACTAGACTCTCTTGTGTGCCGGACCAGTGTCACAAGTGTGCAGGAGATCAGAAGCTGCTTCTAAGTGGATGTGTGAGTGGTTTACACATACACCCTCAGAGGCTTGGGCTGGCTTGCAGATGGGAGTGTGTGTGGCCACAGACACTGCACAGATGTCTGCTGGCACCTGGTACTCTGCTATCGAGGGTTAATAACTGCACACTCTGTGTGGCCCTGCCCAATAGTAAGGCACCAGCAGCGCTAGGCAGGGCTTCTGGTCTCTGCAGACAACTCAAATACTGGTATCAGAAGATAATGGCAGGGGATCGACAGCCAGCTGCCTGTGCCAGGAGGCTTGAGGAGGCCTGGGCACCAGGCAATTAGCATCTCCAAGGGGTGTCTCTGTGAATGGTAGCTAATGGGCAGACAAGGCCCCATTGGGTGCACACACAGCAGTTAGGAGTAGGGAATGACAGCCTTCCCCAGTGAAAATCAACACTGCTTGTTGGCCCTGGGTTTTGCCCTGGAGGAGGTTACATTTTGATAATTTTTAAAAATTATTCTAGCATATAAGTGGTTGCCTACCTGCGTGTCTGCATACCACATGCATGTCTGGTGCCCATGAATGCCAGAAGAGAGCATTGGATTCCCTGAGAGTCGAGTTGCAGATGGTTGTGAGCCACCATGTGGGTGTTAGGAATTGAACCCAGGTCCTCAGGAAGAGCAGTGTTCTTAACAGCTGGGTCCACTCTCCAGCCCCGGGTTACACTTTGAAAGGTACTCTGTTAGAGATGTGAGCAGACTCCTGCTTCTGACTTCTTTGATTGGCCAATGAACCAGGAAGGGTATGAAGGCTTTGAGAGAGTGATCATGTCCACACTCAGAACAGCCAGTAACTCAGGTCCAGGGCATAGATTTCCGGCCATTGTGTGTCTCCCATTGCCACACATACCCTGACCCACTCAAATGCAACTTTCATGAGTCAAGAGTCGTTTTCTCTCACCAAGGCTGCAATTGTTAGCTGTTTTCCCTTTGTGTGTGTATGGTGTGTATTTGTGCATGTTTCGCAAGTGTGTGGACACACATGTGTGTTCATGTGGAGGCCTGATGTTAATGTGTGTAGTCAGCATTCATTTTTCTTCTACCATATTCACTGAGGCAGAGGCTCTTACTCCAGCCCAGAGCTCACTGATGTGGCTAGTCCTGCTAGCCAGCTTGCTCAGGAGACCTCCATCCTAACCTCCACTTTTAGAGACTGGGATTACAGGCTTACTGCCATGTCCACTGAGCATTTCTGTGGACACAAGTTCTCAAACTTGCCAGGCAGGTATTTTAACTACCAACTCGTCCTCTGATCCCAACTCACTTTTTAAACGTCCATGTTGACTTAAGAAGAAACATGCTATTACTAAAGCCAGCACCCAACCTGATACTCATAAATTGAAGCAGGGGGACCAACCATTCCTGCCTCAAACACCAGGGACTGCAGTGGCTCGTGGCTGTGACCTTTGAATTTAAAATCTGAGTGATCCTGGCAAACCAGGCAGAGCTGGCCACCCAAGACAGAAGAAAATGAAGCCCATGAGAACCAAGAAGGTTCCTGAACTCCATCTGGCTACCATGGCCAGTTTTGCCCTAGTCTGGAAGTGAGTCTGCCTTCCCGATCATATGCCCAAACTGAGCCAATGACTGTTGGCATGCTCTCTAAATGTAGAGTTCTGATTGGCCTAGTGTGGAGAGGGAGGGACTAGAGATGTATTCTCCAGACATGTTAGAGGGGGTGTCACTAGAAAGGAGCCCCCAGAAAAACCCGGAGCCACCCCACAGTGGCCCTAGCCCCTGGTTCTCCTGGACTCCCCTCACCCCCTGTCATCTCTGAGTAGCTCTAGGCTGGTTGAGATAAGCCACCGCCAGGCTGGTGGTCGCTGGGGTTTGGTGGGTTTCTCATTTCTTTTCTCTTGTCCACTTGCCCAGAAATGGCGAGGGTGACGTCCCACCATTAGACCAAGCATAGGACATCACCAGGTTCAAATCCCGGTATGGATGCTTTGGCGCTCTATGCTTTTGGGACCGACCATTTCACATGGCTGAACCTCTGTCTGCTTATTCATAAAAAGAAAAAACAACGGCTTCTCTGTGAGGGTTAGGGCGAGGACTGAGCGGTCTTGTGTGGGTTCATTTGCATTCTAGAAGCAGGAAGCCACATGATGCTAGTGACTGCATCCCCCTTCCTCCAGCCCCAGGAGGGCAGTGTTGGGTGAAGTGGGAAGGTGTCCCCGGGTATCTCTGTTTTGTGCTGCTCTGGACAGTCAGTTTTTCTTTGGAGCCCAAAAGCTGTAGCTATTCTTGCATCACACGGCGTTAGCCGGAGACAGAGAGGACTCACTCCCTGCATCCCTAGCCAGCCTCTGAGGTCACAAACTTGGAGCAGGCCTAGTGCTTATTCTCTGGAGTCCTGAGGGACCCTGGCAGGGTAGGGAAGAGCTGAGAGACTAGTGCCCAGGAGTGACAATGGTCAACATCACGGGGAAGTCTGGGACATTGTATTCTCGGGACTGCTCCTGTTTAGGATGATCATTTTGGATGCTGAGGCTCAGAGATAAAGCACGTAGTGTCACCCAGAGAGTGGGGGCTAGGCTGCCTTTGGGTGACTGGGTGGAGGGCTGCTAATGATTGAGAAGAAAAGACTAGAATGTTTGACATACCTGCTGTGTAACTCGTTAGACCTTTGGCCACCCCCAAAGGGGCTTTTATTAATGATTCCACTCTGCAGGCGCAAATGTGTGGCCAAGTGCTGAGGTGACTGGCCCAGGAGGCTGTGAGCTGCCTCTGCATACTTAGCAGGATGCCTGCATTTAGTGTGCAACTACTGTGTGCTGGGTGCTTCCCAATCCCATTTCCTACCTGAATGTTCTGTAGAGGTACGCATAGGTTGTGGGATACATTCTCTAGAGGGACCCAAGGACCCCTCTGGGCTGTCGGGCATGGTCTGTTCTTCATGTTGTCTTGAGCAGATCTCTCTCTTGCTTTCTCTGTAATCTGCCTTTTTCCCACCTCTCTCCACCTCCAGTCCTTTCTAGCCTGGCAGCCTCACACTAAAAGTCTGGAATCTTCCTGGCCTTGGGAAGAGGAGGTGCACTGTACATGCCAGGCCTTTGTCTATCAGGGCCCAGGACTCAGTCCCACCCCGCTACCCCCTCTTGGGCCCTTCCCCAGCACTGATCCTGTGCCAGCCAGTGTTTGAGCTGCTGCAGCCCTGGCCAGGCTCGAAAAAGGAATTATTTCTGTCTCATGCATAGTTCTTAGCCTGATTCCCAAAACGGGAAGTGGCGGGAGGGATCCCCACCCCCACAGCACACAGCAGGGAAGGATGACTCTCCCCCCACCACGTAACAGGAAGGGATGGCTCCCTACCCCCACCCCCTGTATCAGGGAAGGACAGCTCTCCACCCCCACAGTACACAGGAATGAGGGAGGGCTGCCCACCCCCATACAATGCAGCAGGGAGGGAGGGCCGTATACCCCACATCTTCAGCTTGGAGGGAAAGGACTCTATCCCCACCTCCAAATTCATGTACACATGGGCACATGGCACCCACATCCACATGCACCCATGGGCATTCACATGCACTCGCATCCACAGAGCTAGCTGCCCTCCCCTGTGGCCCGTGGAAAGAGGCTAAATGCATCCAAGAGCGAGAGAGTGCCTGGAGGGGAGGGGAGAACACAAAGTCGGGTCAGATGTGTGGGCACCATTCCCCAGCTATTAGAGGGCAGTTACAGAAAGGCAACTGAGCAACCCAGAAATCTGCTCTTCTTTCCTCCCTCCCTCCCTCCCCCTCTCCCTCCTTCCCTCTCTTCCCCTCTTCTAGGAAGCTCCCCTGAGGGTGTAAGGGCTGTCATGGTTTTCGAGACATCCCCAGGTGTTCTGTGGGTACAGGATTATGTGTCCTGTTTCCGCACATCCTCCAGGGTCTCGTTATTGGCTCGGTCCAGTCTGTCTCAGTGACCAACTTTGTCACAAGCCAATAGCAATAGAATCCAACTGACAAACCAGGCGGGTGCCTGGGCATGTCTGCCTGGTATTTACGTGAAAAAGTAAATCATCCATCCCCGTGTCCATCTATCTGGCTGATAGACTGATGGTCTGTCTCCAAGGTGTTTTGGGAACTGTAAATAAGTGAATCATCAGATCTGGCTACCACTGTCATGGATCATCAATGACCAAAGCTCGGGACTTGTGTACAGCTAGGATCAGGACTCAGTGTGATAAGGTTGATGGGCAGGGATCATGGCTCAGTCTGAGACTGTGTGGCCAGGGTTGAGCAGAATAGGGGCTTGGCTTGTGCCCATTTCTGGAGCAGGAGGTCAATTTATTTCATCTTGAGTTCTGGGAGAAATCTGACAATGTCTCCCTGTAGGATTGTGGGTAGAAAAATAGTGTGCACTCAGCTGCCTCCTGCTCACCTTGTTCCTCCACCTCCTGGGCTCCAGAGCAAAGCCAGACACCCCCTGAGCACAGGAACCAGGAAGATATGTCAAGAATGAGGGGGTGTTCTTGCAGAAGGCCTTGATTTGAATTTGGGATCTACTGCTACTTGCTGGCTATAGGACCTGGGGCAGGTTATCCAGATTCTCTGTGCTTTAACTTTCTCATCAGCAAGAAATAGGATTAAAATAACTTCTATGGAGTCATAGGAAGGCTACTAAAGTGTATATGTAAAGTGCTGGCGATGTGGCTGGCTAATTATAAGTGTCTGGTGAATGTTAACTATTCCCGTGCCAGCGAGGCCATACCTTGTAAATAGGCAGAAGTCATATGGGGAGAGAGTAGAGAGTCTGACTGCTGGCCAGTCCCCAGAGCTGCAGGGCGTCCTCTCTGATGTATTTGGGTCATCATAGCAATGCTAGGGACTTCTCCAACATCTCTGTCACTCCACAGCCTAGCTCCCCTGCTCAGCACTGTGTCTCCAGCACCCAGGTAAGTGCTCAGAAAATCAAAGGACAGGTACCACCATGCCAGCAGCTGACCCTGAGCCAAGCCCTGCTCTCTGCTTTTCTTCTGAGACTTTACAAGTCTTTTAAAATCTGACACTTCTGATGAACAAGCCCCTTCCCCAGGCCCCCCCTTCTTGAAAGACTAAATTAACATCAAGCTATGAAGATGCACTGCATCTTCTTGTCTTTATAGAAAATATGCACAGACCTGTTCATGGTCATGTCATGCCAGCCTGCAGAAATGGTGACTTTTGTTTGTTTTATCTGTCACTGGCTGCTTAGAATAGCATCCAGCTTGTAGTAGGTCCTAAGTAAGAAGATGGTGAAGGTTCATTCCACACACACCCCTCATTCCAAATACTAATGAGATGTCGTCATAATAACATTCTGTGCTTTGGGTTAACTACTCACTAGTGAGATCTACCCCAGAGATCCAACTTCAAAAGGCCACATTGTCCCGGCTGAGGAGACTCCATGATTCTAACTTTGCTAGACACTCCACTGGGGCTGTTTCTAGTTTGATTTTCTTTCATCCGTGAATGTGACCCCTTTGATAAGCATCTCATTTCAATTCTCTAAGAGTTGTTGTTGACTTTGACTGAGGAGATCATATCTCGGAGGGGTTAAGATGTTTTCGGGAGGTCACACAGCCAACCTGAGTCCTCACCAGCTGCCCACCAGTGCTCTTCATTGGAGTACCTTCATTGCCAACTTCATAGAAGGCTCCTTGTTACATCGTTGTCATGACCTTAGTTAATGTCACCTCAGAGTGAAATTCAAGAGGGTCACGGTCCCTAGATGGACCCAGAATCCCTCTCCTCAGAGCTGTGGTAAGTTCTCTGTGTGGAGAAGGGGTGATTTTGATTTTCACTACAGAGGACTCTTCATAAGGTTTGAAATGTTTTCTGTTGTCATATGTAAGAACACCCAGGAGAAATCTCAGTCGTCACCCAATGCCCCACATTACCTAGGATGGCCCTACAACCAAACAACCCCCCATGTCCTTATAACAAAAGTGGGGTTATTTGATGAAGGATGCAGAACCCTGGTTCTAGACTTCCTGGGGCCAAACACCAGCTTGTCACCTCACTGTGCAGGTTCCTTGACTGTGAAATGGAATTGTCTCTCTTGTAGATGAGGTGAGGGATCGCTGGGGCTGTGTTAGGCTGTGGATCCATGCTCGGAGTCAGTGTTAGGAAGTAGAGAAAGCAGAGAAGGGTTGCCCTCCACACCCCTCCCACAGCCCAGCCTCCCCTAGGGAGTGTGACCTCAGCACAAAGATGGAAATAGAACCCCAGAGGCCGCCAAACTCACTCTGATGGGAATGGAGGAAATTTCCCTCCCAAAGATTTGTTTCCATTTTGGGGTCGAAAAGCAGTTCCCAGGAGACCCTGGGATGTGAGTTGTGAAGACGCTGAGCATCAGGAAAGTTAGATTTAAGAGCTCCAAGGCCTAGACTAGACAGAAGGGGAAGCCAAGCACCACCCCCAAATGGAGCAGCACCTCTGTCTTGCTCTGAACAAACCCTGCCCCCAGAGGCTACCCCATCTGCTTCTCTTTTTGAGCCCAGTCTAGACATTACCTTAGACACACACACACACACACACACACACACACACACACACACCCCTCAGTGGCCTTGGGCAGTTCACATCCAAGTTCCTGGGCCTTAGCAAAGCGAATACTTCTGTGTTTGCTGTTGAAGGGGTCAGAGACACTTTGGTAACCCCGACACATAGCTAGTAGAATCCAAGCAGGCTACACATCTCTGCAGGCGAGGGACAGCACTTTAGAATGTCAAATGGACACCTGCCCTTTGACATTGCTGTTCTTCTGGCCACAAATGCTCTTAAGAAGATGGGAGATTATGTTCCTGGCTAGTCTTTGTGGTGTTGTTTGTGATAGTGTGAGGTTGAAAACAGCTTCCCAGGAGGGACCAGCTAAGGACTCAGTGAGGTGTTAGCTCAGGCCTGTGATACAGTCACTAAAGCTTGGGGTAGACAGCTGATGTGGCCCCATCTGAGGAAGAGGAGACCAGAAGATCCCTGGGGTGCACTGGCTAGTTGGCCTAACCTAGCTAAATCTGAGCCCCAGGCTTAGAGAGAGACTCTGCCTTAAAGAATAAAAATAAGGTGGAGAGAGATAGAGGAGGCTGCCTTCCATTAACCTCTGACCTCCATGTGCATGCACCTGCACTGCAAGTACAAACACATACACACACACACACACACACACATGCACGCATGCACAGCTGAGCAGCTCTGTGTGCTAATGTGAGAACCTCTAGAATCTTTCACTAAGTGAAGATGAAAGGTCCTAAGGGTGAGCCAGTGAGGGATGTGCTAGATGAAAGGTCCTAAGGGTGAGCCAGTGAGGGATGTGCTAGATGAAAGGTCCTAAGGGTGAGCCAGTGAGGGATGTGCTAGATGAAAGGTCCTAAGGGTGAGCCAGTGAGGGATGTGCTAGATGAAAGGTCCTAAGGGTGAGCCAGTGAGGGATGTGCTAGATGTGCTGCATGCAGTATCTGTGGGGAATGTGCAAATGTATGCTTGGCCACAGCGTATCTCTCAGGAAGGAACAGCTTTAAGGGTGGGGGGACCCAGCTCCAGGCCTTCCTGATGTTCTGTTCTCAGTTTGTGGTCTCCAGCCATCAAGACCACATTCCATAAAGAGAGGGAGGAGACATGGTAGAGGTAAAGGCCAGAGGAGAACATAGATACCTTGTTTCCTTGCTTTGACTTTGGGATGTAGTGGGAAGGAATGCTCTTCCTGAAAGACTTCTACAGGACTGAGTCACGAGACTGCTTTAGCTGCAAGGGAGTCTGGAAACAGGAACATTTTCTAGTTGGGCACTTTGCAGTCTGAATGAAAGGGGGATTTGTTAAGAAAGAGTTTGCCATTCATATCCCTTTGCTTCAGAGTTCTACAGAGCAGGGGGAACAGTGACAGCTTCCACTTTGGGTGGGGTGAGCAAGAAAATCCCTTCTAACTTTGTACCTTTTAAATTTTATTTCAAACTTATGCATGTATTCCCTTTCAAAACATAGTAAGGGCTGGAAAGACGGCTTGGTGGTTAAGAGCACTGGCTGCTCTTGCAGCAGACCTGGGTTCAGTTCCCAGCACCACATGACAGCTCACAACCATCTATAACTGCAGTTCCAAGAGATCCAACACCTTCTTCTGACCTCTGTGGGTGCTGTTTGCATATGGGTGCATATACAGGCAAACAGTCATAATTAAACAGTAAACAAATTTTTAAAAAAAAAAAAACTTTATTTATTTATTATTTATTTATTTATTTGCCTTGGTGTTTGCCTGGAACTGGAACTACAGACAGCTGTTAGCTGCCATGTGGGTGCTGGGAATCGAACCCGGGTCCTCTGGAAGAGCAGACGGTGCTCTTAACCACTGAGCCATCTCTCCAGCCCCTAAACAGTAAACAAATTTTATTAAGAAACACCCAAAGAATTTTTAAAGCACAATTTACATATAAATACAGTCTTTAAAGTGGTACAGGCTCACTGTCTAAAGCTCAACGGTTGCCCAATGGCACCTGCTTTCCTTAAGTTAGATGGGGCTTCTTGCCCAGATGTGGACACAATGCTCTTGGCCACACCTGGGTCTCATGACTTGGGATAGATCTTACATATTCTAAGGTTTTCTGAGTCTCAAGAGGTGAGTGAAGTGGGAGCAGACCCTCTTCCCAGCTGCAGAATTCCTTCCCAACCCCAGTGGTGTTGGGAAGATGGCTGCTCCATGGCTCATAAAATGAGAATATCTGTGGGCTGGGGTGGGCGAGCTGAAGCTCTCCAGAAGGGAGTGGCCTCCCATGGATCCCTGGGCATCAAGCATGGCTGTGTCTTGATAAGAGCTGGGATGTTTCTGCCTTGGTTCTCTCCTTAATCCTGACCATGCTTTCATGAGTGGTCCCTTGTGTAACCTCTGTCTGAAGGAAGAAGCTGTCAGAATGTCACCGAGGGTGGGTGGAGGCTGAGACACCACCCTGATGCGGTCAAGACACTTGACATCAGAGACAAAAGTGGCAGGAATCATAAATCTGTGGATCCGTGGGCACTTTTGGAGCCCCATGAAAGTGCTGTGGGTCCAGGAATGACCTGTGAGTTGAGAAGGAAGGGTTCACGGACCATCTGCTGCCTGAGGAACCCCAGCTGACATCTGGTCCAAGTTCAATGATGACAAAAAAATTCCTGTCATCCTCGGGGTCTGGGAGTCTGGGTGAGAATTGTGCAAATGGTTCCATCAGGCCCAGCTGTGAGCACCTCAGACCTGGGTACCTTGTAGCACAAAACCCGATTGGTTTTAATAAAAAAACCTGAGCCAGGTAAATGCTGAAAGATCAGAGGAGCCTGCTGCTAGAGAGACTTCTTACCTCTACCAAGTCATTAGGTCAAAAAGACTGAGCTGTCTCCTCCAGCTTTATATTTCTCTTTCTTACTAGTCATATAACTTCCTGTCTTAACCTCTCTAGTGCTAGAATTAAAGGTATAAGATACCAAGTGCTGAGATTAAAGATGTGTGCCGCCATTGCCTGGCCTCTATGGCTAACTAATGGTCTGGCTCAGGCAAGCTTTATTTGTTAAAGCACGCACAAAATATCAACACAGTACCCCATCTGTTGTGAGCCCGGTGTGTCTTCCCCTGGTCTACTTCAGGAGACTTCTCAGTGGTCTCTGCCCAGATCCATCTCCTAGCTATAGTAAGGCTCTGAAAACCCAAGCCAGAGCTAAAACCCTCCTGTGGCTCTCATTTCACTCAGAATAAAGCTGCTGTTCTCACCAGGGTCCACTACCCTATTATTCCCCAGCCTCAGCTCCTTCTGGATCCTCACATTTCATCCAGGTGCCACCTCAGGGCCTGTGAGCACACACACACCCCAATTCTTCTGAGCATCTGTAGCTCCCTCTTTCCATTCAGATGTCCTTCTCCAAATATCACCTCTTCAGAATGACCTCCCTAGACCTCAGGGCCACTGACCAGTCTCTAAAGCAGTCCCTTCCTGTCCCCTTAGCAGCCCTCTCTTGTCCTCATTTGCTTCTCTGTTAAGGTGTGAAACACTGGCCACAGCTTGAGGTTGAAAGGGTTTCTTTGGCTTCTGTGTTAGCGTTTCCGTTGGTATTCCCCTTGTCAGGTCATGTTTGACAGCCATGTTGATGAGACTTACGGGTGTATCTTCTCTGACATTTCTAAGAGACACAGTCTCCCAGCAAACTTCCTGTTCCTCTGGCTCTTCAGTCTCCCCACCCCCTCATTTGCTATGAGCCCTCAGCCTTAGGTGCAGGAGTTGTGTTGTAGATGTATCAGCGGGGACTGGGAACCATACGGTCCTGTGTTCTCTTCATTTTGATTGGTTGTGGTTTTCTGTAATGTTCTGTCTGTTGCAAAGATAAGTGTATTTGATGAGGTGTGAGAACTATACTTACCCGTGGGTACAAGACAAATACTTAAAATATAGTTGGTTGATTATGCTTGTTTAATAAAGTGGTGGCTGTAGTTTCTCTCCAAGATTCATGACTTCCCTAGGCTAGGGTAGTTGTCTAGATTTCCAGAATCGGGAATGATTTCCTCTCTTCTTGAGAGGGTCTTTAGTCCAATTAGAGACTGTTGCTTGCCACCAAGGTGTGTGTACCACTACTGCGCCCTTAGGGTTAGAGTACATCCTGGTCTTTGTTGTGGTTCATAGATGTCTCAGCTTGATAGAACTGTTGGTTAACTCCCTCCTTTGGAAGCTTGCTCACTGTGGTTGGATTTTTGTTGTTAGTTAGTTGGGTTTTTTGAGACAGAATTTTACTATGCAATTCTGATTGTTATTATGTAGACTAGGCTAGCCTTGAACTCACAGAGACCTGTCTGCCTCTGCCTCCCGAGTGCTAGGGATTAAAGGTGTGAGTCACTATACCCAGCAATGTTCACTGTAGTTTTGATTTGCATATTTTCCTGCTGGCTAATCATGACTATGCCCTGCAAAAGAGGGGTAAGCTCTCTCCTGACTGGAAGGCCCACTCAGGGTCAGTGTGGCTGGAGCTTTGGAAGTCTTAGGAGGCCTCTGAGACTGGTTGGTGCCTTGGGTCAGGCCATACGATAGGTCCCCTCTGCTCAGGATGTGTATTTAAAGCACTGGTGGCCTCTACACTACACCACCTTCAGCTAACCTTGTGGTTGACCTGCATCTGCTCTTAACTTTGTGACCCAGGTCTTGGAAGTATGGCATCTGCCCTCCCTCCAGCCTGGCAGAGGTTTGCCCCTCTTCTAATTTCCCTTCAGCCCTTGCAGGGGCTGCTGGTACCTCACTGTGCACAAGAGGAAGAGAGAACAGGATTGGGACATCAGAACCGCTCCCCGGCTTCAGACACCCATTAGCTACATCTCCTTGTAGAGACCCAATGTTTACCCTGCTGCACCAATCTGAGACTCAAAGGCACTGAGCAGAGTCCTGTCCTGACAGAGCTGTATCTGCAGTGTTGACATTGGCCACAGCCTAAGGCTCCCTAAAGTCTCAGGAAGAAGAGGGGCTTGGAGTGACAATGAGAGTTATTCTGTTGTTCCCTGTTTGGCAGTCAGTCCGTTCTTGAATTTGGTGTACACTGGGTAAGCAGAGTTGTCTGAAGTCTCCCTCAGAGAGGGCAGACCACACACTTGCTCTTTGAATTTAAAGGAAAATAATAATGGTAAATCTGTATCAGGATGGCAGGATGGCTCAGCAGGTAAGCCTGGCAATCTGAGTCTGATGGCAGAAGCCATGTGGCGGAAAGACAGAACTGACTTCTGCAAGTTGTTCTGGGACCTGCACATTATAATGGCACACATGTGCCCCTGCCCCAGTACATAAATGTAATAGAAAAGTTAAGTTTCCCATGTGATTAGAAGTAACAGTGCAAAGGCCCTGGGGTGGGAATGCCCAGGGTGAGTTCTAGAAAGAAGATGCTGGTGAGGGCTGTGAAGAGAGGTGCAGGAGATGGTGTTGGTAGGTGGTGGGCACAGGTGGAGGCAGAGCCCAGAGCTTAGGCCAGCCCCTGGAGTCCCGGGGTTACATCCATGTTCTCCGTCCGTTCGTTCTGATCAACCTGTGCTGCCCGAGGAGACACAACTCTTATTAATCCAGGAGCTCCTGCCTGGAAACAGCTGCCCAGCTGGCTTGACACCCCCATACCTTTTCTTTTCTGACCCCACTGCAGCCCCACAGAGACCAGCTCTGCCCACTTCCTCATCGTTGGTCAGACTCAAATCATGTTGCTCCATGCCTCCGTTTCCCCATCTTCCCCATGAAGATAATGTTAGGACTCACCTCAGAAAGATAATTGTGAGAGTGAAGGTGGACTAAGACACGCAGTGATGACATCAGCGACCCCACGACTGCCTGTTAACTTGTCTTCTTTATTTTATTTTTACCTTTGGTCTGCTGGTTTAGATCAGCGAGTGCTCATGGCCAGCGTAAATTGAAGGCAGGGTCATTCTTTCTGTCTGAACTTGGAGGGAGAAAGAGAAAGAACCTAGAAGGGAGAGGGAGGGGGGCTCAGTGTCATCTTGAGCTGACAGTGGGCTCACTCCAGGGGGAGTGGGGAGCCCAGCATTTTGTTTTTGAGTCTCTGCTGTCACCCTAAAAAGTCCTCAGCTTGAACAAGGACCTGCCTTCTTGTGTCCAGTCTAGCCTGCAAGGGGGCGGGGCAGTAGGTCCCATGGCCGCTGTCTTTCAGAGGGAATTCTGAACTGGTCTGGTTTAATCCAGCCAGTTCTCCAAGAGGGACATCCTTTTGAGGTGTGGGAGAGCCCAGGTGAAAGGATCCAAGGCCACTTAGAGAGAATGGAAGGCCAGCTTCTGCCGGGGGCTCAGGACCCAGGAGCCTCCACACCCAGCCACGCCCCACTTAAGGTCCCTGAGGGTATTTGCAAGTGCTCAGTGTGGTGTCCCCTGGTCAGCACATGCGTGTTACAAAGAATGAGATGCCTTTGCTGTGACTGGAAGGAAAGCTAATTGCTTAGGTTCAGCGTGTGAAGAGGGAAGGGAACAATGAAGGAAGGGACGGGCAGAGGGGCTGGAGGTGAATGTGGGAACTCTCTGTACTCTTGACTTCTTTCATAAAAATGATCAACCCTGCTGCCTGTGGCTGCTTAGGTGTCAGGATCAAACCATGTGACAGATGACAGCATTTTCTTCAGCCTAAAATTTATAGTTAAAACCAGGAAATTGTGTGAGCCTCAGGCTTGGTGCTGCACACTGGTGAAGTCAGCCTTGAAGGAGACAGGAGAGGAAAGATCGAGAGGCTGGGGACAGCCAGGCATGGTGGTGCTTGGCAACACCGAGGAGGCTGAGACAGGAGGATGGACATCTGAGACCATCTTGTGTCAACAAACAGACAAAAGCAAAGACTGAGAGATGACTTAGGGGGTAAAGCACTTGTCATGGAAACTTGAAGACCTGAGTTCAAATCCCCAGAACTAACTTAAAGCCAGGCTTACTAGCATGTGTCCATAATCTCAGCATCCTAGTGCTGAAACTGGAGAATCTCCAGAAACTCAAAGGTCAGGTAGTCTGGGATACACAGCAATAAACAAGAGACCCTGTCTCAAACAAGGCTGGAAACCAGGGATAAACACACACACACCACTCTCTCACACATCAACACACACACACACAAAACACACACACACACTACACACATGCAACACACAACACTCACACAAGATAAAATGATGATGATGCCAGGAATGGTGATACAAATGAATTCACAGCTACTGGGTGGGACATTGAGGCAGGAGGATTATCACAGGCTAACCTGGGCTACAAAGTAAGCTTGAGGTTAGTCTTGGCTACAAAATGAGACCCTGTCTCAAAGCAGTGCCCCATAGGTTGAGCCTCAGTGCCGGCGCTCTTTATTGCTGCACCCCAAATCTGTCCCTGCTGCAGCCTGTCCATCCCCTGCAACCTACACTTCTTCCTCAGACTCCTCAAAGGGGTCTCTACTACATCCACTCTGACAACATGCACCCCACCATCCCTACCCCTGCATCCACTGGCCATGCCTCATCTTGGACCTGCCCTGGTGATTCATGTCTATCCTGGGCAGGTTCCACCCAGCCTGCTACTGGTAGGGATGCTGTCACCTGCTGTCACCTTTTTCTGCCACTAATGTGACTATTTACTCTTAAGAAAATGCCCTTAATTTACAAGGCATTAGTTCTAATGCTGGATGATTAGGGCCATTAATATTTATGCCTGGCAATCCGGAGGGGACCTGGGTTAATTGGCATTCTTTTCTTCTGTCTCCTTTCTCAATGAGGCTGCTGGTGGCTGCTGCCTCTGCCTCTGCCTCTTAGCTTCAAAGGGAAGTGTTTCATTGGCCATTTCCTCTTTGTTCACTTCTGACAGCAATCTAAAAGCACTCCCTAACCCCTGAGCTGAGGGGCTTCTGGGTGTCAGGCAGGCTTGGGACCTGCAGAGAGAAGTGTAACTACTCGGGTACCCTAGGGTCTGTCTAGGGAAGAGGAGGAAAAGGAGGCAGCAGGAATACGTATGTGCCCCCAAAACAGAGCCCCATCTCAGACACCCACGCCTTCCTCCATCTCTAGTCAAAAATGTTCTAGTGTTTTTATATAAGGTGGAATCTAAGCCAGCCACCCCAACACCCCAGCCCTGGGTCTGCTGAACAAACGGAGGTGTGTGGGGTGTCTGCTTTTGGGGCCCAGATTGGAGAATACATATCACACTCCGCCTCCATACTCTCTGGGTTTGGGGTGCCAGGAACACTCATTGCCTAACTGAGGAATGGGCTTCAGGTAGAAGATGTTGTATAAACAGCATCGGTTGCCACAGCAACGGAGGTGCTTTCTTTCTCCCTAAAGCGAGTGTCCTGCCTGGGGTCCTGGAGTGGCCTCACCCACTCATCAGCTCTGGAGCTTCCTGGACCCAGCAGAGCTAGATGTAGCCGAGGGTGACTATGTGCTTGTTTCTGGCTGCTGTCCGGCTTCAGGGAGTTCCTGACATGCAGAAAGTGAACAGAGGGTTGCCAGCCTCTGACTGCCTCAGAGAGATGGGCAGTGTGGTTATGGGCACACTACTACTGGCAAAGAACCCAGAAAAGATTTGTTCTATAAGAGCCACGAGGCCAAACCGAGTGTGGCTGTGGGTTGGCACTTGGATCTGGCTAGTCAGTCCAGCCGCCATTCAGGGTATGTCATTCACAGGCTGGCCACCCCCACTGCATTCCAGGGGTCCTGGGGTAAATGAATGAGAGTTGGCTTTGTGAGGGAAGCGGGAGGATAGGAAGTAGCCTCATTTTCCAAAGACTTGGGACCAGAAACTGGAACTTGTCCCATTGCATCCATGGTCTCAGTGATCACTGGGAATCTGCCATTGGAGCAGGTGTGGGGCACATGCCTGGAAGCCCAGCCTACAGGCTGAAGCTGGGGGGTGGTATTTACAGCCTGCCTGGGTTCCTCAGTGGGTTCTCGCCAGCCAGCCTGGACTCCAGAATGAGACTCTGTCTGAAAGAAAACCAAGATAAAGCAAAAAGTTTCAGCCAGTGAAGTGTTTGCCTTCCAAGTACGAAGATCTGAATTTGATCCCCAGTACCCAGGTGAGAAGCTGTGTGTTGTGGGGTACCTCTGTAAATCTAACACTGGAGAGGCGGAGAAGCAGAGAGACAGTGAGCGAGAAAGAGAGAATAGCAGATCCTGTTCATAGGTTAGGAAAGGGCCACTTGGATCCAGAATGTACCTGTCTGCTTGCTGAGTGACCCTAAGCTAGGCTCTCCCCTTCTCTGTGTCTCAGTTTCCCCATCTGTACAGTGATTTCTCGGTGACTCTCTCTCTCTCTCTCTCTCTCTCTCTCTCTCTCTCTCTCTCTCTCCCTCCCTCCCTCCCTCCTTCCCTCCCTCCCTCCCTCCCTCCTCCTCTCTCTCCCTTTCTGTTGGTTTTTCAAGACAGGGTTTCCCTGTGTAGCCATGGCTGTCCTGGATCTTGCTCTGTAGACCAGGCTGACCTCAAACTCACAGAGATCCTCCTGCCTCTGGCTTCTGAATGTTGCGTCACCACTGACTGGCAGCCATCATTCTTTTAGACTCATCCAGCATCTTTGTCCTCCTGGAGAGTTCCCTGTGTGACTTGCTAAAGCTTTGGAGTTGGCACCTCATCAAGAGTGGGTCCGGTCTTGGTCCCTTTGACAACAATGAGAAACTTTGGTGATAATGGGGACAGAGTATCTGAGAAGACTCCTACCTCTCTTGGGCTTATTGCCCTGGAAGAGACAGAAAAGGTGGTGGGCTTGTTTATACCTGCAGTCATGACTCACGCCTCATGGCCCAGAGGTGTAGCTAGGGATGCCCCCACCCCGCTGGCACCTCACTCCTAGGGTCTAACTATAAACAGTGTAAAGCAAGAATCTCAATCTTCCTGTTGTCCATGGCTAGACATTCTGTGGAGTATAGCTCAGTGTTAGAGGATGTGTTATCACAGCATAACTCCTTCCACCACATGCTAATAGCAACACACACACAGATACACACACAGACACATACATAGACACACACACAGACACATACAGAGAGAGAGAGACATATACACACAGATACATACATAGACACACACACAGACACATACAGAGACACACACACACATTGACACACAAATGGGTTAAAAAATCCCTTCAACTATGCCTGAAGGGCACATTCATCCTGTGTAAGAACTGCTGGAGGATGTGTGAGAGCCAGAGGTGATCTGTGTGTGACCCTGTGATGCCACACTCAGGGCTGTCGAGGAGTTCTGGGGAGGAAGGAGGAAAGATTCTGTTTCCTTCCTTTGAACAGGCATATTTCCCGTAATGGCAGTGATGGTCATGCTGGATCCAACGAGATAAGCCAGCCAGGAACAGCGCCAGGGCAGAGAGCTCAGAGACAGGGCTCTGCCATGTGGGCTGAGAGAGCCCCTGTAGTCGAGTATTTTACTCATTGTTTTCTCATCTGTAAGCCGAAGTCTTTCCTGACTGATATATCATAAATCATATTTCTAATTTCATCCTGTTCTCCCTATACTCACAATGGACATTTGGTCCTCATGTTACTCTAGACTTTTTTGGCGGCATCTGTCTCAATTTACAGATGCATCTGTATGTATATACCAAAGCCTGTTCCCCACTCGACCATGAATTTGAGGTGACAGAGACCTTCTTTCTCCTTTCTTCCCAGAGGCAATAAGCACTGGTGCAAAGCAGACTTCCAGTAATGATTGTTGCTCAGTACGTGTATCAGATGAGAAATGTGTGAATGGATGGATGGAATGGGTAGATGGAAGAGTAAATGAATATATGACTGGATGATGGTAAATAGGTAGATAGGTGGATGGTGGATTGATAGGTAGATAGATGGGTGATGGATGAGTCTACAGATGGGTGGTTAAGTGGATGGATAGATGATGGATGGATGTGTGTGGATAGATTGGGTGGCTGGATGATGGGTAGATGCATGGGTAGGCGAATGGGTGGACTGGATGGGTGGTAGATAGAAAAGTGAGTAAGGATAGATAGATGGGTAGGTGGATAGATGGATAGATGAGTGGACGGTGGATAAAGAGATGAGTAGACAGATAAGTGAGTGGATGGATGGGGAGTGAACAGATGAGTGGATGAGTGGACCTACTGATCCATTAATGCATCTCACGGGGATTCCATTCTCCTGCATATGTGCTTAGCCGTGGATTACTGGCTGTGTGGAAACTCTAACATTTTGTAGACCTGTTGGTTTTGGTCTTCTCAGTCCTCAAACTTTGCAGGATGATTCAGGTCTGTCTGAGTGACCCTTGTGAATGAAGTCTCCTGTCTCACCTCACAGGTAGACATTTCCAGGGTTTCTTCTTCAGGCTAAAGGTTCTAAAAAGTGTCCCAAGCCTTCAGCAGAGCGTCAAATCCTGATTCTGCCTTCTTCAGGCAATATGGTCTCAAGCAACTAGCCTTCTCTGAGTCTGTTTCTATGAAGACAAAAGTCAACAGAGCAGTAGAGATGTTATTCTTTGGTCTCATATGCATCCAGCACATGCATATTTGTGCTGGCACATGTTTATTTGCCAGGGCAAGATAGCCAATACAGATGAAGAAATACATCTGATGTCTGACTTCTGTTCTGTCTTTTCAGACATAGCTCTGGCCAGTGCTCTGTCATTCTGATCAAACAGGCTTTCTCTTTCTGCCTCAGCTGTACCACCTGGAAATCTGGGCTAGACCCATGCAGACACAAGAGAATCAATCAGCCTGCTGGTTGAAGGGGCACAGGGGTCAAACACAGTGCAGAGCACCCCCTTGCATGTGGCATCCTGAATGTGGGTGGTGCTTCCGGAGCAGATGGATCAAGCAGATGTGGGGATGGGTGGCCGTGTGACCTAGGATAAGACACCTGATTACTCAGTCACCACCACCTGTTCTGGCACCTTCTGAAAGCATCCTCACCCCTGTGGGGCTTGGGGCAGCCATGTGACATCTGCTAGCCAGTCTACAATGAAGGCCTGGTGATCTACACCTGGGTGGGGCTACAGCTGAGCAAGGGCACCCTGGGAGTGTACTCACAAAGAACAAAGACGTGGGCAGAACCCAAAATAGTGCATGAAACCCTCGGCTTTCTGTTTTCTCCCTGGGAGGGTAGCTGAGTGATTCGCGGCAGGGGGCCTAGGACATCTCTACTGCAAACACTGTTATTATGAACCAGCTAGGGTGGGGGCTCTGGGAGTGCCGGTGGAAGACACCACCTTCCTCCATCATGTGCATCCCAGCCTCGGGGAGAGTGACCCTGAGAGAACCCTCGCTTCCAAGTCCCTCACTTTTTTTTATGGCCCCTCACTTCCTCCAGAGTCTTCTGTGGAATACTCCTGGATTGAGGTGAGCTAACCCAGTAAGCCACCCAAGGCCATGCAGGTCCTAGTATCATGTGACACAACCAGCAGCTTTTCTACTACAACTACTCACTAGCAATTCCAGAATGTGTCCCTTGAACTCATGCCTCTGGACCACTGTCACCCAGCGCAGCCACCTGGGAAGCCTGGCTTTGTCTATAAAGTCACTTCTAACTCATTGAAGGAAAGAGGAGGAGATAGGGAGAGTGGTTGGCTTGAGGAACTAAAATCCCATGAGCAGGCTGAAATTCAGTCTTTTACATTACGTCGTGATGCCTCAGTATCCCCCATCTTTGGCCCTTGTCTCCTTTGCACTGGCTTCTCTGTTAAAGGCCGTGAGATGGCTCTCTGCAGCCTTAAGGCTGGTGTCTATCAAAGCGGCCTCAGTGGGTGCCAGTGACACACACGAGCCTGGAAGCATCAACCCCACAAAAGTTCTGACTGAGCAGGTGTGTTCCACATCCACATCTGGAGCTGTTTTCTGGAGACACCAACTGCAAAGGGTCTCAGAGAGATGCAGGGTATCTGGAAACAGCAGGCATCTGAACAGTGTCTGTAACTGGGGCTGCACTGAGATGATGTCACTGGGGTGGAGGTCTTAGGGAAGGGTGGACGGAGCCTGTCTTCAGGGCTAGCTGTCTCTTCTGAGATTCAGAAATGTGAACTCCAAGCTTGGCCCGAAGTCTTTCCAGCCTCAGTGAAGAGTTCTTTCTTCTTGGTGAGTCAGGTCAAGTGACTCGCCTTCCCCGAGGCCGGGGACTATGTCCTGCTCACCAGGCTCCTACTACATGCTTTATTGTTCAAATGACCACTCAGTTTGAAAGTTAGTCCTTTGGATTGCAAACCACAGGTGGAAACAGGCTATGTGTGATCACGTGGGCAAGGTCGACCCTTCAACCCTGATCCACTACATTCTCCATCATCTCCAGCCAGGGCACTCCACTCACTCAGTGAGTTGCAAATAGTCTCCTGGAGGCTGGACTGGTCCTGGTGAATGAAGGAGACCACATGGAACCTTTGGCACACTGGCAGGAAGTCTACCTGTAGTTCACTCTTTCAGAATTTAAAGTAGAAAAACTAGGAATTTAAAAATGTAATCTCCTAAATATGTGAATGTTAACAGCTGTGAATGTTAGTCATGTTAAATATGTTAACATAAGACTCTTAGTTATGTTAACAGTTAGTGATTGCTAGTGTAAGTTTTGGAGACACTGTTTAGACAAAGCAAAGCATACCTGTGGGAATAGACTCAAATTCCAGGCCACCATGCTACAGATGGAGAAACTAAGATGTGTATATATGTTTGCGGTATCCTTGAGGCTAGATTGGTAACTGCTCTCTATGGGGGGGTCTCGATACTGTCTCTCCAGAAGGTGGAGGTGGAGTGGAGACCTAAGGGGAGTAAGAGAGTCAGGTGGTGGTTATCTCAGGAGAGAACATTCCAGATATATGAGACTATGCAAAGGCCCTGAGGCAGGCCAGCACCTATCTGTCTGGAGCAGCAATTAGGCCATCAGGTTTTAGTGCAGTGAGCATGAAAGGAGATGAGGGTGAAGTTAAGAGAGTCCTGTTCTGGGCAGGACCCGTAGGGCCTGATTTGAATTTAGAATGAACAATGGATTAATGGATGGATGATGATGGATGGATGGTTGGATTCCAAACTGCTTTCACAAGAACATTCATATGTGATAGGGTGGGTATGTGGGTATGTCTGATGCCTCCTAGGTTTTGAAGTCTTCTAGAAGGTGTGGGTGGTTGCTGGTCTTTAGGGATTGTACGGTACTTGTTTTAAGCCCACATGTGGAGAGGGGTCTCTGTGAGAGTCAGGAGGTGGTAATAGTGGAAACACTCTGGGTACCAAAGGCAGAAGCAATGGCAGTCACTCAGTAGCCCTCACAGCACTGTGTCCATCCCAGCAAGCCGGGAACTCCAGCTACCATCAAGACTCTGGACTAGACAGGGAGTCTACAAGGCTCCTAACCACCCAACCCCACCACTCCAGTCAGCCGCTGTGTCCCCCATAGAATGCTGCAGCGGGTGGCTCTATCCTTGGCCGCACTCAGTCTCCAAGACTATTTCTGCCTTCGTTAGGTACTGGCATCCCAGCTGCTGGCAAGCAACTCGGGTGGGGTTGCCATGACGACCCTCGGGCACGGATTCCCAGAGATGCTCCTGAATCCTCCCCAGTCACTGCTGATTGCCGGGGGAGAGTGTGACTCACCGTTAAATATATCACGGTCATCCCAAATTGGCTGCTCAAACCCAGCAGCCGGATGTGGGGACAGGTGGCCTCTGGGGTGGGGGCAGGAGTTGGGAGACTGAGGTGAGACCTTCTGGGTACCACTATGGCCTTTAGATGCTCCTGTTCTTGGCTGCTCCCATCCCTGCTTGGAGTTCATGCCTCTCCCAGCCTGCCTGGGACTTGGCCCCAGATCTGTTACTGATTTTCTATGATCGCATGTATGTCTGTGTCTGTGTGTCTATGTGTCTGTGTGTCTGTGTTCAAGTGCAACAGGTAGACAAGCTCATGGCTCATATGTGCATGTTTGTGTGAGACCAGACATAGATGTCAAGTGTCTTCCTCAGTCACTTTCCACCTCATTTTATGTTTATTTTTTATTTTATATATATTTTATATTTATTTATTGTGTGTGGGGGTGTCACTCATGCCATGGCAGAGTATGGAGATCAAAGGCCAGCTTACAGAGTCCTCTCTTTCTTTCTACCTCATGGGTCCTGTCAATTGAACTCAGTCAACAGCCTGGCAGCAAGCCCTTTTACCCAAAAAAGCTATCTTGCCAGGTCCTTCACCTTATATTTTGATACAGGGTCTCTAGCTGAACCTGGAGTTCACAAATTGAAGTGAACTAGCTGGTCAGAGAACCCTAATGGTCTGTCTGTCTCTGCCTCCCCAGTGCTGGGAATATAGGCATATGCTTCCACCTTCCCCAGGGGTTCTTCATGTTCCCACAGCAAACACTTCACCAACTAACTGAGAGTTTCCTCCAGCTGCATAGCTGTGTGATCTTGGATAAGAAGCTTGATCTAACTCTCTGGGCCTCAGAGAAGTCTTCTATAAGTTGGGCCTGAGGTGTGTACTAACAGCCAAAGTCCTTGAGAACCCAGCTTGCACACAGCTGCTGAGTTGATCCATGGCAGGCCTCAGCCAGATGGTGAAAGTCTGGAGCCTCCTGAGTGAGAGATGCAGGATTTCACTGATCACAGTCCAGAAAGCACAGGATCTTCATACTGATTTCCTTTGTCCTCACATTCCATTCAAAGAGGTCCACACAGATACAGCACACAAACAGCTGTGGATCCCCAAGCTTAGGAAACTCCCTCTTGTGATACCTCTGGAAAGCCTGGCTAGCCTTTGCCCTGGTAGACATTATCTTCATGCTGCTGGCAGGAGCAACGATGCCCAGAGGAAACGCTGGCTCTGTCTTGCCCAGCTGCTTGGTAACCAGACATCCCAGAGGAGGCTCAGTAGACACACAGACCTTGGAAATCCACAGTTGTCCCCTATCACTTTCTGGACAAGGGGTCTGGGCAAGCACATGCATTTTGAATATGAGGCATTTTTGCTGGGTGCTGAGGCAGGGGCAGCATCCAACACTGTCATCCTTATTTCCTCCCTTTTGTGTGTCCTGTATGTCATAGCCCCAATCCTTTCCAGCCAGCATACACCCATCAACCTAACATGTCCCAAGAGGCATCCATAGCCCCATACTCCATCTCCTTTTGCGTCCCCTGGTTCTTTCAGAGGGCTACTAGATGTTGGACTTAGGACTTTGTGTGTGCTAGCCTAATGTTCTTCCAACTGAGGTACACCTCATCTCTCTTTCTACCTTTCATTTTGAGTCACAGTCTCCCTAAAACCTCACATTCATTCTAGCTCAGGTGGGCTTTGAACTTACAGTCTTCCAGGCCTAGCAGCTGGGATTACAAGTCTGCAGCACCACACCCAACTAGAGATATAATTTATATGTACACAACTCATTCATTTGAGTCTATGCATCAATGAATTTTGGTAAGTTTACAGAACTGAGCAGCTACCACTACAATCCAAATTGAGAACATTCTGGAAGGAACCTCATGTCCATATGACTTCTGTCCTGCTTCCCTACCCTTGGGCAGATGAGCACTGACTGGTTCATCCTGGATCTTTGCAGTAATATTTTTAGACAATTCATGTTAGCAGCATCACATAGTTACCACCCATGTAAGCATCAGTATCTGAGCCAGAATCAAGGGAAAGAGAGAACATGACCTCAGAGACACTGAGGATGACATTCTGAGACTCTTGTGACTACAAGTTCATGTCATGGAAGGGTTTAGATTTGGAAAGGCCGTACGGTATAGAACTGTCAGATCACAATGCTGCCCGGGAACAGGACAAGTCCCCCACACTCTTTGGTGGCTAAAGACAGGTAGAATCCAGGCCATCTTGCCTGCTAGGAAGAAGAAAATGCAACCCAAGAGTACATCTTCGGGCACCGGTCATTGTCCTTGCTGTGCCCTCCAGGACCTTCTTGCCAACCTCAGCTGTGTCTGCTTGGAGAGGGTCGAATGAGTCCACAGGGCACTGTGCACATGGCTGCCCCAGGGCTCTGGCTTTAACCAAATCAGGAGGGTGAGCATGTCTCCAGGTTGATGTCCCCTCTTTGGATCTATGAGATATTGGAAAAAACACTTTGTCACTCTGAGGCTCAGTTTCCTTTTCTGACAAGCAAGGGTAGTATTTGGAGGTTTTTGTTAAGGTATTTGAGGTTTAAGTAAGAAGGCACACGGTGTCCTCCATTCCCAACATAGCTGCTCTATTGATCTCCACCATTATCACTGAGGATGGTTATTTTCCATGTGATAAAATGTTGAGACTTTCCTGGAAGAGGGCTCTAGCAATAAGGAAAGCCTTACTTGTGATTTACAGAGACATAGCCTCTGCCATTCTCCAGCTTCCCTAAAAGCCCTGTGTCCCAGTGGGACATTTTATATTTCCCCGGGAGTCATCTTGGCTCTCACTTTGATTGACAGCCTTGAGGAAATGGTGGATTTTATCTCCAGCCATGAAGGACTCTAATGAAAGAACATCATTCCTTGAAGTCACTTGGACACATAGACAGTAGATACATGGGGTCCACCCAGAGAGGGAGGGTGGAGGAGAAAGGGAGAGAGGGGGGGAAAAAACCCCAAAACCACAGAGCCACAAGACGTTGAGCCCAGAGTCTGTATGTGCTATACGGGTGTGTATGTGAGCATGTGCACATGCATGGGCACACGAGTGTGGAGGCCAGAGGTTAATGTCAAATAGCTCCCCAGTCACTGAGCTCAGAACTCAGCTATTCAGCTAGGCTGCTGGGTGAGGGAGCCCTGATAGGTTATGTTTCCTCTTGCTTGGTGCCGGCCGGGATTGCGGGCACAAGCTCCACACCCAGCTTTTCTATGGGCTCTGGAACTTGACAGGTCTTCGAACTTGCACAGTGAGCACTTTACCACCAAAGCTGTCTCCGCAGTGATTCCAAGAAATCTTTCAACACCTACCCTTCACCAGGCCATCACTTCACTGGACCATTGCTAGGCTTCTGAGGAGAAGGTACATCCTAAAATGGGGAGAAAACTGGTAGATAAATAATAAGTTTAATCTGTGATACTTGCCTGTAGATGTGACATTGGAGGAGTAAAGGAACAGTCGAACAGACAGCAGCACTCTGGGAAAGCTGTCATGGGGCAGAGACACCTGAGTGGAGAATTGAAAGTGAGAACCGACAGGCGTGTCGGAGGGTTCAGGGTCGTAGGAGAGAGTCCAGCCAGTGCAAAGGCCCTGCGGCTCCAGAGGTCAGGATGCGGGGGAAGCTGTACAGGGACATCTGACCAAGAAGTGGGGAGAAGCCCTGTGTGACCTGCTTGGGAGTTGGGTGAAGGTTCCGGCTTTTGCCTTAAGGACAGTGGAAGATAGAGGAGCATTCAGAGCAGCAAAGGCTGTGTGCGGTGGATCCTGACAGGTCCCTCTGGATGGCAGTGGAGAAGGAACCAGCTGCCAGAGGGATTGGGGGAGGCAGCTGCGATGCACAGGGCTGTGGCCACACTCAGGTGTATCAGAAAGTAATAAGAGGTGGGTACCTTTTGAATGCTTCTGGAAATGAGGCCAGCAGTCTTAGAGACGTATTGGATATCCCAGGTCTCTAGAATGGTCATCCTTATGTCATTCATAAGGGGCTGTCACCGGGGCTGCAGCATCCAGTGTCTGGCCTCTGCTTCCATGCTCTGGACCAGAGACTTCTGCCGGTGCCCACGGCTTTCCCCGGGTGACTCTTTGAAAACACTGCAGAAGCCGTTTCCCAGCTCAGGGACCCCAGGTGAGCCCCCTCTCCAAACAGGATGTCTAGACATTAGGAAGCCAGCCACTGCCACCACTTCCCCTGATAGGTTGGGGATGTTGAAGGTCAAATTTAAGTTTAGGCAGCCAAGCTGTAGAGACAGGGGATAGGCAATGCTATCAAGCGGGCAAGACAGTTATTTTCAGCATGTTATTCTGCCATCTCTGCCACCATTCTGGCTAGCAGTAAAGTTTCACTTTGGCTCAGGTTGGCCCATGGTCATGGTCAGGTCAGCATCTCTCATTTTGACTTGGAGAGTAAAATACGAGGGCTAGATGGAGCCTCTGGCTGAGTGCTGGGGGTGGGTACCTTTTCCAGAAGAGGCAGCAGGCACCACAGATGCCCCCGGCATGCCCTTTCCTCCACATTCAGTCAGAACTTCATTCCCAGGGGCAGGCCCTGAAGCCCTGTGCCCGTGGCAAATTTATCACTGTCCCCCGGGGGAGGCTAAATGTGGGCCTGTGGTTGCTGTGCCTCCTGAGAACTCTGCCTTCCTCTGGCCCTTTGGGACAGGAGCCTGGAAGACTTCTATTTTCTGTAGCTTCTGGACTATTGATCAATGTAGAAAGAAACAAGAAAACACCTCTCAGGTTGGTGCATTTGAAATGCCAGGTCAAACCTATCTGCACAAATGTCAGGCCGTGGGAGAGGGGGCCCAGACTGTATAGATTCTGTGTATGGAGGTTCCTGCTTCCTCTGCTCTATGTTAGTCTTCGGGAGTGACTCGGTGATGAATACAGGAGTCTTTTCACACGCCATCACTCTGCTGCTGTTTGTATACGAAACTGCAGCCCATTTAAAGTTAAGGTCGGAATTCTAAAAATACTACAGCATTGGGTTTTGAATGGCAAATATAGTTCCCTGTTGAAAAGTCAGAGTGTTTAAAGAGACACGGAGAAATGCTCTCTCACCCTGGCTCTGGGCTCCTTGTCCTCCTTAGAGGCAGACACTGGCACCACTTCGTGAACCCTTCCAGAAATAGTACATTCATATGTTAGCAAGCCCATATACATGCATATTTTCCTTCTGTTTTGGCCAAAGTAGGAGCCTGTGTTTGTACAGTTCTTGCCTGATTTTGTTTGCTAGCTGTACAGTTGAGAACCTGATCCCCGTTTATACGAGAGGCCCTTCACCTTTACAGCTTCATAGTATTCCATTGTGAGTTTTAACTTCACCCATCATGAACAGAGAGCCTATTTCCAAACTCTTTGACCAGATATATAATACTGCTGCCAGGAAAACTCTTGTTAAAATCCTATGGATTCTGGTCTGGTTGGAGAGTGTGGTGCGCCCTTCCAGATGCCCCAGATCCTTTCTGGAAACTGAGGCTTGCTGTCACAGAATGAAGGGGGGGGCGCTAATTCTCGATAAAGAGAACTGTGGTGCAAAGGCCCTGGAGTATCGGTGAGCCTGGTATCGTAGGAAAGCAGCTGAAAGGTCACCAGGGCTGCTGTGGACCAGGTGTGGGGGAGCTCCGGGGAAGAGGTGAGACACCACCACAGACGGGTGGAGTGGGCCTCGAGAAACCACCTATAGGGTGCATGAAGCTGTTGTTTGTCAAGAGGCATCTGTGACCTTTGCCTCCCTTCTTGTCACTAGGTAGACGGAGGCCTTCTCCTGCTGCATTTTCTAGATCTTTCTTCAGTGCCTACCCGAGGAGGAAGGGGCTCTGCACTGCTACAGACCTCAGATGCACCGTCCTGCCCCCAGTGTACAGGCTTGGTGCTCTTGGCTTTGGCTAACCCTGGTGACCCAAACAAGGAAGACTAGGAACTCCCGGGGCCCAGAATCCCGCTGTGCTCTGTCCCTGCCCTTTTCTCCCACGAATGCTGCCCCTCTGTGCCCGATATCAAGTTGTCTCCTCTGTGCTGCCTACCCTCAGCCCCACCCCATCTCTGGTGGTCACTAACCTGAGCATGGGGGTGCCAGCCTGTTCCCTAGAAGCTCTGGACCAGCTCTCAGTGCTTCCCAGCACTGGATCTCCAGAAGCTCAGGGCTTCGTCTCTTCATCTTGCTCTTCTGCTTTCATTGTGAAACCACATGAGATGGTCTTGTCCCCCACCTTGCCCTCCCAGGCTCGAGGTCATACTGGTCAGCATTGTCTCCTACTCCAGAGGGATTGAATTGGATATTAAAGGCAGGGGTGAGGTTCATGCAACAGGAGAGGCTGGGCACAGCCCCGGGAAAAGATGGGAGAGGGGTTAGCAGGATTCGGGGTCTCCCTGGCCCCTGTCACAAGGAGGAGGATATGTTTGTCCTAAAGGCCCCGGAGACATAGAAGGCTCTATAGCAGGGGAGTGGTAAGATTAGGTGTTGGAGAAAGATTGGTGGGGGTCTCCAGAAGGTGAGGTCAGAGGAGGCCAGAGCAAGGCTAATGGAGACACTATTGACTCTCCCGTCTCCCCTGCCCTGCCTCCTCTCCTTCATCTCCTTCTCCTCCTTCCTCCCTCTCTCTTCTTCCTCCTCCCTCTCCTTTCCCTTCTTCTCCTCTCCATCTTTTTTCCCTTCCTGCCTTTGCCTTTCTCTCTTGCCCCGTCTCGACTCCCCCAGTCTCTGTCGCCTGTACCCACCCTGCTGTCTCTCCCCCCCCCAGGCCCAGCCATAATTTATCCTCTGCCATGCTGGCGCCGGTGCCCTTGTTCCAAAACAGTTCATTATTTTTGTTAAAGGCTGGAATCTATTTCCCTAACCTGACATCTTGCTTAGAGAAACCAAAAGAGGAGTTGCCAGGGCCTAGAACAGGAAACAGCCGGAGGGGCACAGTGATGGAGAGACATGTGCAAACACAGGTGCCACCGCCTCCCCTCGAGAGTGGCTAGCCCGTGACCTCCACCCGCTTTGTTCTCACTGTGTGATGGGCCTGTGGAGAGTTTCTCTGGGAGGGTTTGCAGAGATGGGCTGAACTAACAAAGGGGGACATAAATGGATCCAGTGGGTCCCAGCCATTGGTGAGAAACTGCGCTGCTGGATAGAAAGTATATTTCACACCCTGCTCCCCCGTCCAGAAAATACAAAGGTACTTTGGGAAATGCATACAGTAGGTGCTTAAGCTGTGTCTGTAGACAGCAGAAGCAAGAAGTGAGTTCCTGTTTTCTGGTGATGCCATGACTTCCAGCCCTGTGGTCTTTATTATAACCAGCCCCCATCATCTCATAAGGAGGGGCACTATTAGGAGTATGGCTTTGTTGGGGTGGGTGTGGCCTTGTTAGAGGAAGTGTGTCACTGTAGGGGCGGGCTTTGAGGTTTTCTATACTCAGGATACTGTGGTGTCTCAATCTACTTGTTGCCTGCAAGGTATAGGACTCAGATACTCCTCCAGCACCACGTCTGCTTATATACTGCTAGGCTCCCCACATGATGATAATGGGCTGAACCTCCAAAACTGTAAGCCAGCCCCAGTTAAATGATTTTCCTTTATAAGAGTTGCCGTGGTCATGATGTCTCTTCACAATAGAAACCTTAAGACAATCCCATTTTAAACATGGAGCCAGTCTCGGAGAGAGTCTATATTGCATGAATTCTATTGGTATAATAAAACCCAGAGCCAGATTTTGGGGGAAAGCTGAAATATCAGAGAAACAGGGAACAAACCCCAGCCACTTCCTCAGACAGAACGGGGTAAGTCCTATTTTCACAAGTCCTCAGACTGAGGGGGTTCAAAGGCAAAGGGGAGAACGTCTGCCTTCTCCTCCTCCTCATCCCCCCCCCCCCGCCAGCTATTTCAATTCTTGGATCAACTTTCCTAGAGCTAGGCTTAAAGGTGGTGCCACCACCTCCTGGCTCTGTTTGGCTTGGAATTCACAGGGATCCTGAGTGATGCTATTAAAGGTGTGGGTCACCACTCCCTGACTTGCATGGCTTGGTTCTGTGGGTGGCTCTATACTCTGATATTAAAGACTATTTTTATTAAATATACAATATATCACCACAAGCCTATCCCTTGGGACTCATCCATCTACTAGCTTTGGGGGAGGGACTAGAACAAAGGATCTCTGGACAGGGTCACCTTGTCCTGGGGTGACAGGAGACTTGGCTCTTGCTATGACATCCCTGATGCCCAGAGGGGAAGGTAGAGGATATTTTCCTCCTCCTCCTCCTCCTCCAGAAGTGTATCAGTGGGGAAGAGGGGGCTGAGACTGAGCAGGACCCTGAAGAGGAGGACTCTTGGAAGACTGGAGAGTATCATTTCTGAGGAAGGACAAGTGTCTGTAGAAGTGTAGGGAGGCACAGGTCTCAGCTGGGGACTGCGATGGCTGGACCGCTGTGGCATGGTCTTGACAGCTGGCTAGGCTCCATGACTACATCCATTCCTTTTCCTTCTGAGTCTTAGCTTCACACCTGTGCAATGGGTGTGGCTCCTCTGAGAATCCATAGCAACCACTCCATTCTCACATTCTGAAAATGAACCCGAAGTCGAGTCTGAGGTACTTCACTTTTGCCACTGAGGCAAGCTTTGTATTTACTCACCCAGTGAGTGTGTGTTCTGTACCAGTGTGCTGAAGCTGCTTGGTGGGTTTATACAGTGCCCTTAGAGACTCACAGGATATATGAGGGTTAGGTGGCTTGCTTTATTTATTTGTGTGTTTATTATTGAGACAGGATCTTATAGACCAGGCTTCTTTGGATTCTCCATGTAGCCAAGGTTGACCCTAGACATCTGATGCTTCTCTCTCTATCTCCTGAGTGGTGGGATGACTAGTGTTATGCAGTACTGGGGATGAAACCCAGGATTTCCTGCATGCTAGGCAGCACTCTGCCAACTGGGTCACATCTCCAGCACCTAGGATGCAGCCAGGAGTCCTCAATAGGGGTGGCACTGAGGGGTCTCCTATGAGTGGCATTGAGGGATCCTTTATATATATGGCACTCAGGGATCCTTTATAGGGATGGCATTGAGAGGTCCTCTATAGGGTGGTATTGAGCTAAAACTTGAGGCTGGGAAGAAAAGAGACTTCTGAGGTGGGATGGAGCCTTGCTAGAACAGAATTTGGTGCAAAAGCTCTGGGGCAGGGGCCAGGTAGACATGAAAGGCTGGGAAGAGTCCAGATGGGTGGAACGTCATTAGCGTGAGCAGAGGTCTCAGTGTCAAGGCCATGAAGGTCATGAGGGGCCAGGAGCTTCTGTTCCAGGAAAGTGGGGATTGAAGGTACACTGGGGACTTTTGAACATTTTGGTTCTGGTTCTGAGGAGTGTGGACTTAGAGATGAAGGAAATATAGAGATACAAGTGAGAGACACAGTCACCTCTGTTGACATGTGGATGGCTTGGGTCACAGTGGTCATGGGAAAGGAGTCGGCACATGGATCCTTTAAAGGAGGGGTTTATGAAGTATGCGTCAAAGACTAAAGAACAGAGGTCCATGGGAGCAGCCAGTTCGGCTTATGGGGAAGGAGTCAGGGCCTCCATTTGGCCTCAGAAAGTCCCCAAGACTGGACGTGTAGCAGATATTAACTCTCATGGTGCAGTTCTTCCTGCAGGTGGCTGTCTGGGGGACTCTGGGCAGGTGCCCTGAGCCGGCACCTGGTCCCAAGTCCTTTCTTATGCGGCACTGGGGAAGAGGTGGTGGAGCCTTGCTCTCCCATGCCTCAGCCTTGGCCTCTCACAGTCACAGCTGTGTCCATGTCTGCATTCAACAGTGCTCCCCTGCCTTCAGTACAGGCCTCCCTCCTCACTGCTTCCAGCTTCCTTCGCCTCCCAGCAACTTCCCAGTGTCACTTAGAATGGCTGGAAGTGGCTTCAGAGTGTCAGCTGCCCCCATGAGTGCTTGTTCTTCCTGACTTTTGACTTTTGTTGTCTTTGTTTTATTACAAGAAAGTTAAAGTTCAAGGACATAAAGTCACTGCCTCAAGGTCATAAGGAGACTGACAGTTTCAGACTCTGTGTGTCCTGTGCTGTTGTATAAAGCTACTTGGGTCCTCTCTCTCTCTCTCTCTGCATAAGAGACTCAGGGCTCCTTGAGGCATAGGGAGAGTTTGTTCAATTTCTGCATCCTTAGAACCTGGCATAGGCTCTCTGTAAATGCTTACCTGGTGGATGGGTGAGTGGATGAGTGGATTGGTGGATGGGTGAGTGGATGGATAGATTGATTGATGGGTGAGTGGATGGGTGGATGGGTGGATTGGTGGATGGGTGAGTGGATGGGTGGATTGGTGGATGGGTAGATTGATTGATGGATGAGTGGATGAGTGGATGGACAGGCAAATAGACCAGTCAAGAAAAGAGAGGACTAACTAGGCAGTGATGGTGCTCACCTTTAATCTCAGCACTCGGGAAGCAGAGGCAGGCCGATCTCTGAGTCTGAGGCCAGCCTAGTTCCAGGATAGCCAGGACTGTTTCACAGAGAAATCCTATCTCAAAAAAACCAAAGTGTGTGGGGGGGGGCTGAGGAATGACTCAGAATACTTACATAGCATACACAAAGCCCTGAGTTCAATCCCCAGGACCCCATTGAACTGGGAATAGTGGTTTATACCTATAATCCTAGCACCTGGGAGGTAGAAACAGGAGGATCAGAAGTTCAAGGTCACCCTTGGCTCTATAGAAAGTTTGAGGCTAGCCTGGGCTACCTGAGTCCTATCTCGAGAGGAGAGTGGAGAGTACAGCGTTAAGAACAAACACAGCTCCGCCCATCTACTCAAGGCTACCCCTGTCCTACAGGCAGAACAGAACCACATGTGTTTCTAGCTGCAAGGGAGGCAGGGAGCATCCTTACTGTGGGAAGCATTGTCTCCCTAAACATTGATGAAAGCAATAGGTGAATCACAAAGGCCATGCTCTGCTCCACTGGCTGCCCTCCTCCAGCACTGGCTTTCCTTGGTTGCTGCCTCTCACTGATGTTACTTTATGTGTTGATATCTCTGATGAAAAAATGTGGGCAACTGTCCATGACTGTCCACAATGTAAGGGAACAAAAATGAACAAGGGAACATAGGTAATTCTCTCTCTCCCTCTCTCACCCCATCCCTCTCGTTTCTGAGTGACAAGCATTGGCTGTCATTGTACATGGTGCAATGCTGAGAAGGTGACATATATCACAGGAAAATATGCTTCAGCTAGAATGTGTTTTCTGGAATGTTATGTCAAAATGATGCTGTAAAAATCTCAACCATGAGCAAGACAGAAAGGAGCATCTGTGTGTATGTGTGTGTTCTTGTTTGTGCATGAATGTGTTGATTTTAGAAATCACTGGGCTGCAGGCTGGAAGAGAGGGGCCTAGACCTGAAACAGGAGCAGCCTATGGGGTCTACACAGCAAAGAGCAAAGGCAGACCCTGTGAAAGTTCAGACGCGCTGACACCTAGCCACAGGTGGGATGGGAGCATAAGCATGGGAGCTGGGAAGGGTCAAGGGCACAGAGGCCTCGTGGCTCCCCACACCCAGTGCAAGTTCCTCCATCCGTGGAGACTTGGTTAATTCATCCTCTCAGTGATCATCAGACAATAAATACATATATAATAGAGATCGACTGTGCCTGTGATCCTGTAACACTTGCAATCTACTTACTATACCTGTAAATAAGTAATGAAGGCCGAGGCAGGAGGATCATGGATTTGAGAGCAGCCTGGGTTACATAAGGAGATTGTCTCAAAACAAAAACAGAACATGCTTTCTACACATGTAACTTTTAAAAAAGAATCAATATAATCCCTAATTTTATGAACCAGGGAATTACAAAGAGATGATGTGTATATGTGTTCATTTGCATATGCAAATGTATTCTCACAAAAATTGATACCAGAAAAGGCCACTGAGCTGCCAGGTGACTCTCTAAGGAGAGAGTATGACACGGACAGAAACACAGAGACAGGTTGTTGGCTGTACCACGGTTCCTGCATGTGAGATCCGAACTGAAGCAAAGGCAATTCTGTTCCCCTTTTTTCTCCAGGAAATTTTCTGGAAAGTTCAACATAGATTAAAACCACAGCAGTGCTGGGGATATGGCTCAATGGGTAGAGCACCTTCCTGGCTTGCACAAAGCTGGGGGTCTCACACCCAGCATACCTGTAATCCCAGCACTAGGAAGGCAAGAGGATCAGAAATCTAAGGATATCCTCAGCTACCAAGGGAGTAGCCTGGGCTACATGAGATCCTGTCTCCAAAAAAAAAGACAAATGGAAAGCCTCAGAATCTAGGTGTAATATAAGATGTAAGTTGTCACCTCTTGGAGGGCCTGTCACCATCAATACAAGGAAAGAAACTTTCTCTGAGGACCAGGTCCATCTGGTGTCTCCTAGATCACCGGGAGCCCCAACTTCTGCTCCCTCCTGTCTGTGGCATCCTCTGTCATCGTGGAACATCCTCACAGAGTTCCAGAACGTTTAGCTGAATTCTAGACCCAACCCAAGTGACAGCCAGCCCTGCGTGGATCACTTGGCTGTTAGCAGCTGGTAGCTGACTGATGGTTTATCTACAGAGCCCCTGTCAGGGTCCCTTCCTCAGCCCCAAACATCCATGGTTAATTAGTCTTGGGATTCGGCAGGTCTCAAAAACACCAGAGAAGACCCCCAGAGAAGTCAGCAGCCCTGACACAGCTCACTGTGGATGTCTCAGCAGCACTGTGTGCACTAGACAGCTAGGGGACATTGCTGTTCCCAGGTGTGTGTGGTGACAGCAGCTGGGAAGTTGGGGACCTCTGCCTACATCCCTTAGAAATGGTCTACAGAAGTTGCAGCTGACAAAGGCCTTTCTCGGGAGCACTGTGTCATCAGGCATCTAGCTTCTGAGAATGAATTTCCTCTCAGTTTAGAAAGAAAGGACTCTAAGATGGCTTCCCTTTCTTCCTTCCTTCACGTTACACCCTCCGCCCCGGCATGAGCCCTTCACTCGTCTGCCTGGAGGAGGGAGGCCACATGAAAAGGAAATTCATTGCTGGCTTTGAAGTGGGGTGAAGTAGAGTTCCATAAATAAACAGTACAAGGGAAAAAATGATTCTCTTTCTGTGTATGCCCTGTGAGGCCAGAAGGAGGCCTCAGCAGATACATCCCTAGGACCTGGAGTCACAGTTGGTTATGAGCTGTCGTGTGGTTGCTGGGAACCAAACCCTGGTCCTTTGGAAGAGAATCCAGAGCTCTTAACCACAGTGCCATGTTTCCAACCTCCAGAGTAAGTTTATGGAAAAGGATGGAAACCCTGACCTACATAGTTAGTTCAAGGCCAGCATGGGTTAAATGGTATGATGCTGTCTCAAGAAGAAGGAAAAATCAAACAGAATTGTTGACTTTTGACAGTTTCTAGGTCCTGTGTCCTCAGGATTTAACTTTCAAAACTGATTAACAAAGCTTCCTCTGAGGGCTGGAGAGGCGGGGCTCTGGTTCTCTTCCAGAGGACCAGGGTTTGGCTCCCAGAACCCACATGGCGGCTCATAACTGTAACAGAGCAAGTCAAGGCAAAAACACCTTCTCTCCACACATAACCACCTGTGACTCGGGGTCCTAGGGGTCTGCTGAGGCCTCCTTCTAGCTTCATGGGGCACAGAGAGAGAAAGAATCTCAATTTTTAACATGTACTGTTTATTTCTGGAACTAACCGACGGTGAGGTGGCTATGCACTGTTTCCAGCTTTCCCTGCCACTGGCAGATGAAAGGAAGCTCAGCAAAGGACCCTAATTTACCCAATGCCACACAGCAGTGTGGGGCAGGGCTGGGGCCTGGCACCCTGCCACGAACTCATTTTCTCTCTCTTGGGGCAGAAATAGCTGTCTGTGCCATTTTCTACCAGGAAGTTTTCAAAAGAGGTTTCTGGGAAGCAGGCAATAGAACCAGCATGGTGGGAACAGCAGCGCTTATTTGAAGCTCTGGTTGTGGGGCTTCACACCCACCAGCTGCCCGGCTACCCCGCACTGACAACAAACCTGTCTGCCTCCAGCCTTACAGATCCACATTGGCAGCAGCCTGGATTTAACTGAGGCCAAAATGGGGCTGGACTCCCAGGGAGGCGGGGGAGGGGCTGGTACAGAAGAGTATGCCTGCTGCTCACGCTAAGATGAGGAACTCACCCTGTGCACAAGATCCCTGTTCAGTTCCTACCTTCCTCAGACTCTTAATTTTTTAATTAATTATTTTCAGTTGGGGTATTTTATTCATTGTAAATTGTTCTAGTGACACGTGCGTGCGTGCGTGCGTGCGTGCGTGGAGACCAAACCCAAGGCCTTTCACATGCTGGGTGGGCCTTGTACTACTGCTCCAAACCCTTTGTATTTTGTGTTAAGTCTTATATGAAGACA
>PVIH01000295.1:102033-217192 GCA_004025045.1 Sigmodon hispidus
CCTCCTCCTCCTCCTCCTCCTCCTCCTCCTCCTCCTCCTCCTCCTCCTCTTCCAGCTTCTCTTCCTTCTTCTTTAATATTATACCAAGCACCATGAAACACATCTGACATTCCAGTACTTGGGAGGCTGGATCAGGAGAATTGGAAGTTTAAGTCAACCTGAGCTACATGCGGAGACCTTGTCTCCAAAACAAAGACATTGCCTTTAAAATATTTTGAGCATTCCCCGGCTGGGAATGGTTTGACTTGGACATTTTGAATTTGTGTGATGGTTGATGGTGGGTTACAGTGACTCATTCAGTCAACACTGTACTTAGAATTTTGAATCTTGATTTCCCCCCCCCCCTTCCAGGCTACTGATGTGTGTGGTGTGGCTTGACGGTCAATGATTCTGAGTCGGGCAGCTCCTAGTGGCAGAGACCCATGATCCCTGTTTGGAGGCTGGAGCAGGAGGATCACCATAGGCCAGCCAGAGTAGTTTAGTGAGACCATTGAAGAAGCCTTGTCTTTGGGGCTGGAGATGCATGTAGGTGGTAGAGTGCTTGCCTGGCACGTGTGAGACTCTGGGTTGTTGAACCCCAAGGAAGGGGTGAGAAAAAAAAGCTGTGGTGGGGTGCCCCACATCCATCACCCCGAGTCACTGGGAAGCAGCTGAGCTCTGCTGGAAGGTTTGTAGTTTTATCAGTAGAGTTTGGACTTTTAATCCTCAGGGCGCTGCTCCATCATGAGCTGAGGTTTGGGATTTCCCCCAAAATCTGCCTCTAACTTTTCCACTCTACTTCCAGCCCAGCTGTCAGTCACCAGCTTGTCATGTCCCCTCTCTTAGATCTGCAGCGTTGTCCCCATCTGTAAGGGGCTGCTGGTGCCCACTCCTGGGATTCAGCTAGCATTCAGTGATGGATACCACCATGAGAAAGGGAGAAATCTAGTGCACTGTTAGCATAGGACCCAGGATGTGACTTTGTAACTCAGGGCTACTTGTATAACCCAGGATGGGTCTCATTCCTGTTTTGCACCCACTGAAAGCTAAAGCAGAATCCTAATTAGCTTTAATCAATAAAACCCCAGCACCGGGCTGGAGAGATGGCTCAGTGGTTAAGAGCACTGACTGTTCTCCTGGAGGACCTGAGTTTAATTCCCAGCATCCACATGACAGCTAACAACTGTCTGTAATTCCAAGATCTGACACCCTTATGCAGTTATACATTCAGGCTAACACCAATTCACATAAAAATAATAATAATAATAATAATAAAAACAACACCAGAGACTTCTTACCTCAACAAACTCTCAGACTGAATATTTTGGGGGAGAGAATTCTGTCTCCACCCAATTTATCTTCCGATCTCTGCTTCCTTAGTGCTGGGATTAAAGGCTTGCACCACCATCTGGCTCTGTTTCTCTTTTAGACTGCTTCAATCTCCTGTAGCCCAGGGTGGCCTTGAACTCCTGATCTTCCTGCTTCCTCTCAAAACTTGTGTACCATCACAGCCTTGCCTCCATGGTTTGCTAGTGACTGGCTCTGCCCTCTGATCTATCTCCAGGCAATCTTTATTTGTCAGAACACAAACAAAATGTCATAAAACAGAAAGCTACCATGTTTCCAAAATGCCTCCCAGGGACAGTGCCACATCACTTGGGCTACATCATAGTCTTTTGAGTCACACAGCCTGGGCACAAACCCAATTTGTCACTTAGCTGTGTGACCTTGGGCAAGTTGATTAACCTCTCTGAGCCCCATGGTTTCCTCTTAATATCTATCTCCAGGGGTGACCTTAGAACCTTCTGCCATCCTGTGGCACCCTCATCTCCCTCCCCACTTTGGTGACTGCTGCCATTGTGTTCTCAGTAACAGTGACCTCTCAGGGGACCTGAGCTTGCTTGTCATAACTCAGAGGAGGGAGGGAGAGACACCCCACAGCAACTGAAGGTGTTGTGAGAGAAGGAAAAGGCATCATGCCTAGATGTACGGACTTCAGCTGAACTACATTTGCTCAAACTGGCCTCCAACTTATAATCCTCCTGCCTCAGCTTCTTCAGTGCTGGGGTCAATGGTATGTTCCACCAGGCCTGGCTTGGTCCACATAATTTAATTTATTGGCGTGTGTGTGTGTGTGTGTGTGTGTGTGTGTGTGTGTGTGTGTGTGTGTGTGTTTATATTATTTATATTTACAATAGCCTTCTTGGTTGGCTTCCATTGAGAAGCATGAAAATCAGGCCACACTGTGGACACCTCCACACCCTTGTGGAGCCCCTGAGAGCTGCCCACCCTTCCTGGCCCAACCCTGTGCACTTCCCACTTGGTCTCAGCAGAGCAGAAGGTCAAGTCTTCTGGCAGAAGAGAGAGGATAATCCCACCCCTTAGCCTCCGGAAAGAAATATGGCAGGAAACCGCCTGGGTCTGTCCTGTCCAGTGCAGGAGGGTTTGAAGACTTGAGATGTCTCCACCCTGGCAGGAGAGATCAGGCTAGGGATGGAACCCACCGTCTCCCCGCTGTGTGGCAAGCACTCTGCCACTCAGCCTCAATCCCTAACCCATAAGAGAGAGCCAGGAAGTACCCATTTGCCTGGGAAGGAGGTTGCAGGAAGCCAGTGCCCAAGTGAACAGAGAATCAGGGGCCAGCCTAACTCCGTTGCCCAAGAAAGCCAGAGCTGGACAGTACATATGGCCTCAGACCCCAGCTCCAGGCCTGACCCTGTGAGCTCATCGACAGCCCTTGCCCTCTGCTGACTCCCGGCCTCAGGCTGCAGAAGCCGTAGAGAAAGTGTAGCCTGAGAAGGAGCCTTGCTCACAGAAATCTATCGTCATTTTGTTCATTCTCCCCTGTTACGCCAGCACACAGTAGACACCCATTCTGTGCTACTCGTTATCACAGAGCTGGGCAGCAGTTTCATTTTCAAGGCAGGACATGTGTGTTCTCTGTAACCTGGATGGCCCAGCGCTATGTCTTCTGAAGGCAGAGGCCAGGGACAGGTGAGGAAGAGCAGCAGAAATATCGACACTCATGTGAGCGTCCTGGTGGGACTGGAGAGATGGCTCAGCCGTTAAAGGCGAGGCTCACAACCAAAGACATAAGAGTCTGCTGAGGCCGGAGCTAGACCTTGTGTGCCCAGATAAGACTGGGGTTCCCTGAAGGAAGGTTCAGAAAGGCTGGGAACAGGAAATGGGGACCACTCTGATGGTTCAGATGTGCTCTGTCTCAGAGGTGCTGGTGGTCATTTTACTCCCATCAGCTGATGTGGGGCCTCAGAGCTTGAAGGATCAATAAAAAAATTGCTAGAGAGAAACAAAATAGACAAGGAGGGCATAAGAGGGCACCGGATCCCCTGGAACTGGAGCTGCTGAACCTGAGCTGTCTTTCTAGAACCCAGAATATGATGTAGTCTGTTGTGTGTAAAATGCTCAGAGTGAAGCATGCACACAGTGAGTGGGTGCGCAGTAAACATTATTATTTCTACTGTCTACAGAATGGAAGTCATAGCACCAACTCATGCGACAGTGTGGGGCGTGCTGAAACCCCCTCCCTCTGCCTGGATGGATGTTCCTCTCCCCGGCTGCAGACAGCTCTATGGTCTAACTTAAGACAGCTGCTTCACTATTAGTCTGTTTTTCATAACTGTAATGAAATTCCTGAAGCAAGGAGCTTTATTTAGCTCACCGTGTCACAGGTTGGAAGTCGGAACAACATAGAGCAGGCTCTGGTGAGGGCCTCTTGGCTGCAAGTCTTCCTGGCAGGTAACATTGCCGTGGCTGGCATCTGAGTAAGAGAAGCCATCAATGGCCCATGGAGGTCTAGAAGTTGGGGGCCCAGAGACTGGGAGGGGCAAGAGGGTCAGCCTTTACTAGGGCTAATTCAAGAGTCTGAAAGACCTAAGACTCTACCAGATACCCCGCTTAAAGATACCCTCCCTCAACACTGCCACACTGAGAGCCGTTCTCCATCATGTGAAGTCTGAGAAGGACATCCAGTTTATATCAACTCCTCAGAGAAGCCCCTGGCCAACAGTGAACAGCTTCCTCACCTGGTCACCCCGTCACCCATCCTCTTGGCTTTGTAGCTCCTGAAGTGATGTGTGAGTGGTTGCTCCTGTGTGGCATGTCTGCTTTGTCCCAAAATGTGACACACGTTCGTGTGCACACACACACACACACACACAAGACAGGTTGTACCCTCCAGCTATGGGATGGCACCTGGAATGTGGTATGGTATTCTTTACTGAAGGGGTGAATGAACGAATGACCTGATGCATTCTCCGAAACTGTGCACAGCTTGACACCCAGCAAGAAGGACCCAGAGGCAGAGGTGCAGGGACAGAGAGGGTCTCAGCTGTGGGTGGTCCTCATTGTGCTGCGGGTCCTCCTGTCAAGGTGAGGCTAAGGCCAGCGGGGCATCTGTTCAATCTGGATAATGCTCCCTGACACTTCCAATGTTTAGTGGGATTAACACAGACATGGTGCCGGAGAGGGACCAGAGCATGTGTGACAAACCACGCTCTGAGTCTAGACTCTGAAGACCCTGGCCCCAGGGCTCTGAGCATGGCCCTGTCTTCTTTGCATCCATTGGACACCTGCTATGTACTGGATGTGGTACTGTGTCTATCTCCGTCCTTCACCATGACTCTGTGGCGCTCACTTATTTTGAAATTTTAGTTTTTCAATAGTTACTAAGCACCTCTGTGTACTGGGCACATGGGGTCAAAGAGGCTCCCACCTTTTCTGAAGCTTGTGGAGGGGAAGGTAGACAGTGAGAGAAGAAACACACGATGCTGTTCTGTGAGTGAAGCAGCTGCGAAGGGAAGCCTTTGGGAGCAGCTCAGGTCCCTGTATCCACCCTGGGGATGACAGGGATGTTCCCGTCATTACGCTGCTTCAAAGGAACTTAGCTGTCTGGGAGGGAAAAAAGACGAGCTGCCCTGCCTATAAATGTTTGGCAAAAGATGAAGTAGCAGTCACTGCTGCCTCAGGGTCTCAGCCAGTGTCCTCTGCCCAAGCTGTCCCTGTCTCAGGATATGCTGCCACTCTCCCAGGGGCTTAGGACAAAACCTGAGGAGCCACTGATTTGCTCTGCTCTCCCACACCCCACAGATCTGAGGTTTGCTGGGCCTCAGCTCCAGCCTAGGCCTTGAGTTTATCATCCGAGCTCTCAGCAGCTATTTCCTTCCCATACCTGTCATGGCCTCCCCTCTGGGATTGCTGCTTCAGGCCAGCCTACCTACACGTTGTCTTTAAATGCATGTGTGTCCTAAAGCTCTGCTAGGTCACACTACTAGCTTGTCAGGGAGCCCCTGGCTCTTGAAATGCACCTCAGCAGGTGTGTGAGGTCTCAGTGTCTGACAGCCTTCACCTAACACCCCAGTGTTTTCCTTCCTCTCTCTCCTGTGCATCAGTCTCTCACCAATCTCAGGACCTTTGCACTTGCTGACTGACATCTTTTCCTGGAAACTTTCCAGCCTCTTTGCTTCCTCACAAATCGCCTCCTCAGAGCAGCCCTTCAGGCCGTGTGAGCTCAAGTCCTGCCATTTTATTTGTTTTGTGTTACCTGTGTGTGAGCTTGGCATATAGAGGGGGCAGAGAGACGATTGGTATGTCTGGAGGAGTTGACACCGTGGATAAGAGTGAGGGATCTTAGAGACCAGCCAGCCAGGGCAGGCAGGCCACATGAGCCTCTGTGGCTTTGGACTGTATCTGAAGCATCAGGAAGCCACTGTGGGACTCTAAGGCATGAGACCTGGTCTGCACCTGCAAGGACCACAGTGGTGGGACCGGTGAGCGCTGGACACCACACGAAGAGTCCTTAGTTTCTGTTTCAAAGTTCCCAGAGGAGGTGACATTTCCTCCAGTGTGAACTGCAGGGCAAAGAGCCCCTGAACCAGGCCAGGGGATGGGGAGACACCAAAGCCTCCCCTGCAGAAAGGGAGGCGCCAACGCCTCCATTACTTCTCTTTGCAACAGGAAAAAGTGAAGGCAGGGGAGGATGGGGAGAGGTGCCAGTTTGCGCCGCTTGGTCCTGTGGACTGGAGGTGCTCACAGCAGCAGGCTACAAGTCTTCCGCCTGAGGTCTCTGTGCAGGCAGAGAGGTAGACAGTCCCAGGTTCAAGTAGCCCCCCATGGTCTCCATTTACTGGGGTGTTGCTGAGCTAGCCATAGTTGGTTGATTCTTCTGAGAGACATCTAGAGGAGAATGTGTATTTCTCTCACTCATCTGGACATAAACAGCCAAGAAGTGGGGTGGTAGCTTTAGAAGACTGTCACAGCCCCAACTTTCTGTTCAGCCTTTCCTAGAGAGGCTAGCTTTCTGCGTGATGGCGCAACATGCCTGCTGTGGTTCCCATCATCACATCATCGTCTCTGGCAGCAGGATGAAGAAAGATCTAGAAAGAGGAAGCAGTGATCTCTGCCTTAAAGATTTCTAAATGCCCACACAACACTTCACCCATCTAGCAGTAAGGAAGGCTGGGAAATGTGATCTTTAAGGCAAGAGTCTGTGTTACGCAGTTGAAAATTGGGGTTCTGTTGGTATGAGAGAATAGGACCTGGCCACCTACTCTCTGCAGCACATGCCTTTCCTGGAGCGGCCCTCGGCCCACAGGAGGCTCCCCACGGAGACTCTGCGAAACAGGAAATAGAGGTGGCTGGAGAGGGTTCCTGATCAGAGGCTGAAGCTCAGAGCCCTAGGACCAGAATTTCCCGGAAGCTTCTCCTTTTCCTGAATCAGCAATGCAGCCACTTCAGACTCCTGACTAAGGCCTGCCCTTCCCCTCAAGATTCAGACAGAGGGTTTGCACTCTGCTGCCCACAGTATCCCGTGGGCACAGCTGAACATTGCCAGCATCTCGCAAAGGACAAAAATGGCTGCCCTTCTGGAATGTCTCCTTACACTGCTTGCCACTGCTGCACTTAGTGTGTGGGGTGGGACCCTCTGTGTCTACTCCTTACCCGGTCTCCCTCCTCCCCTCCCCCACCTCAAACACACTTGCCCAGCAGCTTCCCACCCCAGGAGCTTTGCACCTTCCTTCTCTTCACCGGAAATACTTCCCTCAGGCCAGCTTCTCCTTACCCTGGCCAGGCCCAGCCCAGATATCACCTTTGCCTAGATGCCCCTCTGCTCCACCCAACTCCCAGGGCCACCCTGATAGTCACCTCTTCCCCACAGGCCTACTTCACCCTCCATAGAAATTATCATACCAAATCAATCTGTTTTATTATCGGTCTCTCTGCAAAGCCACCAGCTGCCCCAACACTCAGATTTCTGCCACTGTTGTGTCTCTAGGAACTAGAGATCTGACGTGTCAATGAGTGAGTGAGTGAGAAATGAATGAATGAATGAATGAGAAAATAAGTGAATGAGTGAAAGACTGAGGGGATGAGTCGTTATAAACACCTGAACCACTGTTTGAAATAACAGACATCATGACAACCGGGCAAGACTACCACCTGAGCCACATCCCAGCCCCAAGTACAGGTTAGTAACCGTCAGGCTCACTGCCTCCCTCCCACTGGATATAGCTCACCATTTATTCCAGACATCACTGATTCTATGCACAAGGCCCTGGGTTCGAAACCCAGCAATGCTGAAAGTGGTTTTCATTTGCTCCACTTTCTTGTTTTAAATGCATGGAGAACAACAGAGGTCAGCCCTGCACAGGCCCATCTTCCAGCCAGTCCAGAGGCTGAGCAGTTCAAGGCTAGCCTGGACAACTTAGTCTAGTGTCACCTCCTCCGTCACCTGTGCTATATGTGGAAGCTGCACCTGGGGTGAGAGAGACACTAGATCTTTGAGTCCTATGGAAGGGTACAGTGCCAGAGGCCCACAGACTCTCAGTGGACACTGTGCAATAAAAACATGAAGGCCTTTGCCTGAGGATACCCAGTTGGAAGCAGAAAGCAAGCGTCACCTGCCCGTTTTTGTGTCAGTGACTCTAGTGAGATGGGACAGTGGTGTGAGAAAGCACTGTTGCTCCACCAGCAGATGTGGCTGTGAACAATGGCCATCTTGAAGGCCTTGCTGCAGCTTTAATCATTAGCTGCACAGTCCCCGCTCCAGCATCTCTCCTGACACACAGGGTGCACTTCCAGCTGTGAGTCACCATGGCTAGACTCTTCAGGGACCATGCTCCATCTCCTGGCCCTCCATATCATGAGACAAAGGCGCCAATTTGAGGCGCTCTAGAACCTGTGGACACCATCTCTGCCTAGCCTGCCACATACCTCAGTGCTGCTTTCTTCAGCAGGTCTAGGGGACTGGCAGTCACCCAGCCGGAAGGGCAGAGTCCCTGGCTTTCCCTTTCAGGAAGGAACCTTTGGAACACCTTTTCCTCACGCAGACCACAAACCTCTGCTTCTCACAAGGTTGCTCAGGAGACAGGAGGGTGACTGTCCCCAGCCCCTGACCCCCAAAGGGAGCCTCTGCCTTCTGTGCATCAGTTACAGATTTTAAATTATATTTGATTGTGTGTTTTTGTACATGTGTGGGGATCACAGTGTGCATGCATGTGTGTGCACCAGTGTGTATTGTGTGTGTGCCACAGTGGTTATGTGCATGTGTGGAGACCACAGTGTACATGTATTATGGGAGCCACAGTGTGCATGTCATGTGTGTGCATGCACCACACTGTGCATCATGTGTGTACCACAGTGGTTATGTGCATGTGTGGAGACCACAGTGTACATGTGCATGTGTATATGCCACAGTGTACATGTATTGTGGGAGCCACAGTGTGCATGTCATGTGTGTGCATGCACCACACTGTGCATCATGTGTGCACCACAGTGGTTATGTGCATGTGTGGAGACCACAGTGTACATGTGCATGTGTGGAGACCACAGTGTACATGTGCATGTGTATATGCCACAGTGTACATGTATTGTGGGAGCCACAGTGTGCATGTCATGTGTGTGCATGCACCACACTGTGCATCATGTGTGTACCACAGTGGTTATGTGCATGTGTATATGCCACAGTGTACATGTATTGTGGGAGCCACAGTGTGCATGTCATGTGTGTGCATACACCACACTGTGCATCATGTGTGCACCACAGTGGTTATGTGCATGTGTGGAGACCACATCCCTCATGTGGAAATCAGAGGACAACTTGTGGCTGGCAGTCTACTCTCTCCTTGCAGCATGTGGGCACTAGGATCAAACTCAGATCATTGGGCTTGGCAGCCAGGGCCTTCCTCAGTGAGCAGTCTTGCTGGCCCAATGCTAGACTTTTTGTTTGATTGTTTTGTGGTACATGGAATTGAACTGGGGACCTCTGATATTCTAGGCAGGAATTCCCCATTGAGGTATATTTCCAGTCCTCTCCAATATTTTGTGAAACAGGGGTCTTGTGTAGTCTAGGCTGGCCGCAAACTCCCTATGTAGCCAAAGATGACTCTGAACTTTTTTTTCCTTTTTTTCTGAGACAGGGTTTCTCTGTGTAGCCTTATCTATCCTGGAACTTACTCTGTAGACCAAGCTGGCCTTGAACCCAAAGATCCGCCTGCCCCTGTCTCCTGAGTGCTGAGATTAAAGGTGTGTGCCACCACAGACTTTGAACTTCTGATCTGCCTTTTTTTCACTTCCCAAGAACTGGAGTGACAAGAGTACCCTACTACATCTGGTTTATGCAGTGCTTGGGGTGGAACCCAGGGCTTTGTGCATGCTGGATCAGGGCTCTAACCACTGAGCCACATCCAAGCCATTGACTGATGATTCATTCATTCATTGAGACGGGGTCTTGTTATGTAGTCTATAGTACCCTGAACCTGGCATTCCTCCTTGGTTAGACTGAGTGCTGGGATGAGCATATGTGAGTGTATGTGCCACCATGTCCATCTTTATCTGTGTTTCGGCAAGCTCTACCATGGGCCATGAAGACTCAAGTTTGAGACTCAGCCCATATCCACAAACTGGAAAGTATATGTAAAACCTCACCACTGAAATACCCTGTGGACATATCTGGGAGAAGGGAAGGAAGCCTATGCTTCTGGAAAAAAGTCAGGGTAGCTTCCCTGAGGAGGTGGCCTTGAGCTGAATCACAGATGAGAAGCAGTTTATCCTGGGCCCAAGCAACAGTGTAGACAAAGGCCCTAAGGCAGGGAGAATCAGGGACTTGGGGAGGGGGGAATAGGAAGGCCTGAGATGGAAGAGCAAAGGGAATGAGAGACAGATGCCGCTGGGTCCACAGACCAGGCTCGTATGGCTGTGAGATCCCGAACACTGAGGCTTAAACCACACAGACCAAAAGCCAACAGGCTTCTCTGTAAAAAGTCAGCCTAGTGCTGAGGGTAACCTCATTTATATCCAGGATGCTCTCAGAGCACCATCTGTCTCTCAGCCAGCAAGAGAGAAAGGAAAAGGGCCCACACCAATTCCAAGTGCCTTTTGATGCCCAAATGTGATCACAGGACCTCATTTAGCTGCAAGGGAAGCTGGGAAATGCAGTGTTTATTTTAGATGGTCTGTGCCCAGCAATGGAAGAAGGAAGAAGAGGCTGGGCTTTGAGGAGGCAGGAGAGACATCTGTTTACAGTGGTACCAATCAGAGAGGATGGTGGTTTGGGCAGAGTGGTGGTGGTACTGGTGGAGAGGACAGGTTTGGGGCAGGATACTGATGAGGAGAGGTCAGACCTGGAGATGTCTGTAAACAAGAATTGGCCAGATGTAAATATGGGGCAAACTGAGGCAAGATGATAGGAAACACACACACATACACACCACCCCATTTCTACCTCTGTAATTTCATGCACACCTCTGGAACATTCTTTACCAGAGTATCAGGTCTGTTAATAGCGATTGTCATTGTTATGGCACCAGGTAGACTCAGGAATACAAGAGCACATGGCTGCAGAGGCCTAAAATGAAGTGCAAAGGTCCTGGGTCTCTGCTAATCTTCCCCTTGAGAAGTGGTGGTTGCTCCCTAGCACCACCTAGTGGCCAGCACTGGAAGTATGGGTCAGTGGAGCCTCTCTGATTTGCTGAGGGAATCTAAACATCTGGATTTTTATGTGAGATCACCCAGTTTTAGCTAAATGTGGTGGTGCATGTCTGTAATCCTAGTACTTGGGAGGATCTCAAGTTCAAAGCCAGCCTGTTCTATATAGTGAGTTCCAAGCTAGCCAAAGCTACATAGTGAAACCCTGTCTCAGATAGATACAGACAGACACACACCAACACACACACACCAACACATGCACATCAACATACACACACACCAACTCTGTCTGTCTGTGTCCCCCCCCCCCTCTATTTTGAAACATGGACAACTAAGGAAAATGAATGTTCTCATCCTAAGGCTCTAGCTAGATGGGTGGCCCTGGGCAGAGTCCTGCACCTCTGTCTCCTTGTGACTGCTTCTCTTGCCAAGGCGCATATACCCGCCAGCATCTTCTGCTGTTCCAGTCTCTCCCAACCCTGGCAGCAGGCAGGGAGGGGCAGACCCTCAGGCTGCTCCCAATCCCTTTAATCGGATCTGCTCCAGTGACCCTCCCAATTAAAACTCCCTAATGTAATCCCCTCTGCACCCCACCCTCACCCGCTTAATGCCAGGAAGCGGAAAGGCCATAAAAGGAGCCCCTTCCTGTGTCCTTGAGCATTTCTTGGGGAGCCCCAGGGCCTGAGACCACATTCCAGATCCCCCACCCGCAGGCAAGCTGGCTGATGCTGGAGAGGCTGTGTCTTCCGGTGAGGCTGAAGCTCACTTCCTCCTCAGCTTCCTACCGTGAGGGAGGCAAACCCTGCCCTTGCTCCTTGACTGGCTTAAGCATGCCTTTGTCTGCCTTGACCTCCCTTTACCACCATGCTCCAGTACTTACTGTCCAGTGATGGCTGGCGGAGGTAGAGCATCCCAGAACTTCATTTGCAAGTGGGAAGCCCCTCCTTGGCAGCCTGTGATCCCCACTCCTAGGAGGCCAAGGCAGGAGGATCCAGAGTTCCGGTCCCACCTTGTCAACGTGGTGAGATCCTATCTGAGGACAGTAACAACAAAAAAGAAGCCCTGCTCCTGTGACATCCCTGAGGTCATGGAAACTAAAAGCATCGGATGTCCTTTGCAGAAAATGACTTTTTTTTTTTTTTTTTTCTCCTGAGACAGGATTTCTCTGTATAATCTTGGCTGTCCTGGAACTCACTCTGTAGGCTAAGTAGGCTGGCCTCAAATTCACAAAGATCCTCCTGCCTCTGCCCCCTGAGTGTTGGGATTAAAGGCATGTGCCACCACCTCCTGGTCAGAAAATGACTCTGTCTTATTTTATGCAAGTTTGTTTTACATATTACAATTTATCCACTTCTCATGTACAATTCATTGGTGGTTTTTAATTTTTTTAATTATTACTTGTTAACTGTTATGCCCATGTCTAGGAATTCCCACAACCACCAGGGAGATGGACACGCTGTAACATGCATGAGGGTTTTATTGTTACATACGGGTTCCAAAAAACCTGGATCGATAGCTTCATTCTGGCACATTGGAAAGCTAAGGACCCTGCAGTCCGGATGGGCATGCGTGGGGTGGGGGGGTGAGGGCTTTAAAGAAAAACATACATAAGCAAGGTGGACACATGTTGGCATTCGAGGATTGGGCAAAGGGGATAAGGTACAGCAGCTATTGGCTGAACCTTCTGGCGTGAACCTAACATTTGAATCTATTGGCTGCCTGGGCCCCGCCCTCAGGTACCAAGCATGGGGATGAATCCAGGTCCTCACATTAACATCTCCACATATGCTCACTTTAAATACTGATTGCTGTTCATTCACCTTCCTCTCACCCCCATCCACCCTACACATCTCTCATGGTCATGTCTGTCTACTTAGTTTGGGGATCCACTGAGAGGAAACAAAGCTGTCTGTGTGACTGGGCTTAGAGCTGTTGCTTGGAGCCTGCTTGGCTCAGCAGCAGGTTCACAACTGAGGATGATTCCCCCTTTCCCAGGAGCTATCAGTGACCAGTTTGGAGGTAAAGTCCCTTCCCCTGCTTTGAGCTTAGGGCAGGCACCAGCAGGTGATGTGTGGTCATGGTTGCAATGACTGCTGACAGGTCTCTGCTGTCTCAAGCCTCTTTCTCAGTGTTTCCTTTCTCTTTTGAGGGTGTGGTCTAAAGAGTTTGCTCAGGGCTATTCTGATAGTTATCCAACTGTCCATCTTTGGTTTGTCTGATCTTGGGTCTGTGGACATTGCCCTTAGGAATACACACACACACACACACACACACACACACACACACACACACACACACACACACACACACACGTATGTGTGCGCGCGCAAAGCAACTGATGAGCCAAATGTCCTAAGTAATTTGCCAGGGACCCTTGTATCGTGTATGTGCTGACCATGGTGGCCAGGTGACTGTGGATGGGGCCTCTCCTTTCTCTGCTGAGTCCCCTCATAAAGAAGGGTTGAGCCCTATGCTACTTAGAGACTCAATACCATCTCATCTACCGAATTAGAAGGGCAGGGAGGTAGCAGCAACAATGGGAAAAGTTGGCCAGGCTGAAACAGTTAAAGAAAACCTCATCCAAGCAGCCCTGGGTCCCTCTTTTTTTAGGATTTATTTATTTATTATGTATACAGTATACAGAAGAGGGTACCAGATATCATCATAGATGGTTGTGAGCCACCATGTGGTTGCTGGGAATTGAACTCAGGACCTCTGGAAGAACAATCAGTGCTCTTAACCTCTGAGCCATCTCTCCAGCCTCCCCCTCCCCCCGTCCCTCTTATACACACCCAGGGCACCCCAAGGCCCAGGACTTCCTCATGGGAAGAGAATGTGGGCATAGGTACCCCAGACTGGCCCCTTCCTCCAAGTCTGGAGCCTGGAGTCTGGCTCTGACCCAGTGAGGCCCACTCCCAGGAAAGGAGGAGCTTATCTAGTCCTGATCCAGGGCCAGGAGGGCCTTGTGTTGTGACTGGCCCTCCATGCCAGGACTTGTACACTTGACCTTCTGGATCTAACGTTCAGAGGAAGCTCACAGGGGTTGGTAATGGATTACCTGGATAATGACCTATTGACAAGATGGATTTAGTGACCGTCGTGGGCAAGTGCTCAGTCACTTCCACCCCATTCAACTGATGAAGAATTGGACGCTCAGGGAACATAGCTTGTCCAGGGCCACATAGCTGAAGAATAAAGCCACTGAGACTCAAACCTAAGTCTCCAGCTTATAAATGAATATAGAGCTGCAGAGAAGTAAAAGCAGTAACAGTTAAAATAGACTGTGCCACACACTGGTCTAAGAGGTTTTGGTGGATTCTACCTCAGTCTTGCAGGGATGGCCATTGTTAGGAAACTGTGGCACAGAGGACTGAACTAACATTTGGAAGTTCCCAGGCAAGAAGGGTGGCTCTGACTCTAAGGGCTTTGGTGGTCTGAAAGAAACAAACCTTGTCAGGGAGATTAGGGGAGCCCCTGGGCTGCCTGGATACACATGTACATATGTCATCAATGTAGGCACACAGAGAGGGAGGCTGGTACCTTGGGCTACCCATGTATAGCACGGCAGCAGACCCCCCCCCAAGGAGTGAATGCTCTTCCCTCCACCACAGCAGCACACACGCACACCCCACCCCACCCACCGAGAGTGAAAGCCCCTCTCTCTTCCCTAAGATCTGGAACTGGGACTCGGAGGCCTTGCCTCTAGTACACACACAGGAATCCAGCGTTGGAGCAACAAACTATGAATGCACAGCAGCCAGGTCTGCAAGTCACTCCTGTCACAGACCATTCTGTGGGGCTGGAAATGGGAGCTAGCTTTCCCTACCAGACTCTGAGAAAACGGAATCCCCAGGTCTTAAAGGGACAGACCACCAGCATCCATTCCAGGGAGCAGGTGCCAATAGGATTCAGCAGCCTAAGGCCTGTGCCAGCACTACCCAACCTCAAGACCACCGTGTGCCCAGCCTGGGTCAAGGATGAATGACACAGGTCTCTGCTCCAGGGCTACCATTGACCTGGCCCAGAGTTTCATGACCTCAGCACTATTGACTTTGGGGCTTGGATAATGCTATTTCTAGGGGCTACCTTGTGCATTGTGGGATGCTGGTCTTGACTTCTGCCTGTCTGATGCCAGTACCCCTCTCACGGGCTGTAGCAACCAAATACTTCTGAGAAACTGGTAAGTGTCAGGGCAAGATCCCCGTAGGAAGTAGCTCCATTGTACAAACAAGGACACTGAGGCAAGGAAGGGACCAGTGCTCCAGGCCAAGGGCAACAGAGGTGAACACAGCTGCCCTTAGGGAGTGATGACATATTTATCTGGACTGTTTAATGCATCTGTCACTAGGTAGGCAAGACGCAGGTTTGCATGTCATTTTTGTGGAATGTGGCTGAAATAAAGAAGGTGAGTGTGAATATTTCACAGAGAAGTAAGTGTAGGTAATGGGAACACACACAGTTTAGTATCAGGCTGAGAGAATCAGGCTTTGTTTGGGGGTCCTGATGTTTTGTGCCAACAGCTGCAGAAAAAGCCAAGTCATGGGAAGAGGTGACACCCCGTCTGTGGCCTGGTGTTCAGGTTCACAGCACAGCAATCAGGAGCAGGGTGAGCTCCTCACTTGGCCGCTGTGTGCTGGTCCTCTGCCAGTCTCAGGCACTCAGCTTGTCACATTGGATGCCAGCCCCTGAGCTGCAGCAGGGTACACAGAGAAGGCTGGGTGTCAGCTCTCTTTCCTGGCATTTACAGATTATGGGCAACAATGGACACATCTGCACATATGAGCACATACACACATATATACACATACACACACTCACACACACATATACATACTCAGACTACTACAATGAGGTGTTGGTATCCCGGAGGTACCGCAGTACAATGCAGAGCTCTGAAGATGGAGTGGTCCTTGTATATAGGGAAAAAAGATGATGTCAGAGAAGGGGAGGAGCCATACAGGCCTGGTTTCCCCATTTGCTTTTTTTGCTTCAGGAGAGTGAGGGGTTGGTTGGTAGGTTGGTTTTATTTTTATTTTATTTTTTGATATGTGTTTGTGAGAGAGAGAGAAAGAGAGAGAGAGGTTTCATGTAGCTCAGGCTGGCCTCAAATTCACTATATAGCCAAGGATGATCTTGAACTTCTGCCTCAGCCTCTAGGGTAATGGGATTCCAGGTGTTCACCACCACATCTGGTCCATGCAATGCTGGGGTTAAAACCCACAGCCTCCCTCATGCTAGGCCAACACCCTAACAACTGAATCCCCAGCCTGACCTTCTCTCTGATCTTCTATGGCCTCTCTACAACAGGGAGGCACCTGTGATGCTTGGAATTGCCACGTGACCATTATATTCTCACCCTGCCACAAGCCATTTGCTTCCTGGATCCCTGAGCACAGATTCTCCAGGCTGAGGTGACTGAGCCTGAATTTTCTGTCCACTTCAAATCTAGTCAGCAACAGGCAAGAACATAAACCTGTGAGCCACCCCAGCCCCAAGCAGAAGGGCAGATGGCCAACGAGAAGATACAGGCATTATGACAGAAAGGCTAAGGGTTTCAGTTTTGCACTGAGAAGTCTGGGGTATGTATTAGGCAGAAACTAATGTCTCTGGACATATTTTTACAGAAAGACTCCCAAAGTCATTCATTATGTCTACTTGAAGTTGGATTCATTACTCTTTTATATATATATATATTTTTTTAAAAAAAAAAAAAAAACACTTTTATTTATTTGCCTCGGTGTTTGCCTGGAATTGGAACTACAGACAGTTGTGAGCTGCCATGTGGGTGCTGGGAATCGAACCCGGGTCCTCTGGAAGAGCAGACGGTGCTCTTAACCGCTGAGCCATCTCTCCAGCCCCGGATTCATTACTCTTAACAAATATCCATCGAGCCTCTTCTCTAGGCCAATCCTCTTCTATAATCATTGTCAATGTGTGTGTGTTTGTGTGTCTCTCTGTCTGTCTGTGTGAGAGAGAGCGCTTGAGTGCCACTGTGTGTGTGTTCGTAGTTGAGTATATGCACATGAAGGTATTGATATCAGAAGTGTTTCTCTGTGTGTGTGTGAGTGTGTGTGTGTGTGTGTGTTTGGGTATATGAATATGAGGACATTTCTATCAGAAGGCTGTGTGTGTGTGTATGTGTATGTGAGTATCTGCACATGAGGACGTTGCTAAGAAGAGTGGGATGGGCATATGCACAGAAAGTATGCTAAACCACTGAGCTACCTGTTTACACCTTCTTGTGGCTTTTAACACACTTAAGCTCTCATACTGAAGAATCAGAGAAATCTGAGTCCAAATCCTGGCTCTGCCATTTGTAATTTTATTTGTTTTGTCTATTTTATGTGTTTGGGTATTTTGCCTGCATGTATGTCAGAGCCTCTTCTGGACTGTGGTTTTTCTGAAAAAGTAGTTACAGATAGTTGTGAGCACTGGAAATTGACCTGGGTACTCTAGAAAAGCAGCCAGTGCTCTTAACCATTGAGCCATCTAGCTCTCTGGCCCCTCATGTGCCCAGTGTCACTGTTCAGCAGAGCTAATGACAGTTTCTTTGGTATTACGAGCTGGGAGGTGGTGTCTCATGAAACCCAGGCTGACCTTGAATGTCTGACCCTCCTGCCTCAGCCTCACGAGTGCTGGGTTTATAAAGGTGTGTCTCCACATCTGGCTTCAATGGAATAAATACCATGTAATAGGGTTGAGATATAGGCTGTTCTTATTGGTATCACTGTTTATCCCAGGACTTGGGGTGTAAAGGCAGGAATGTCAAAGGGAAAGACTCCAGCCTGGGTAATGAGGTAAGATCCTGTCTGCAAAAACAAATGACAATTTGCTTAGGGCTAGAGAGATGGCTCAGAGATTAACAGCACTGGCTGTTCTTCCAGAGGACCTGAATTCAGTTCCCAGCAACCACATGGTGGCTCACAACTATCTATAATGAGATCGGATGCCCTCTTCTGGAGTTCAGGCAGAACACGGTATACATAATAAATAGATAGGTAGGTAGATAGATAGATAAATTTTTGGAAGTGCTTGGCTCAGCACTCAGCCCTGAACACCACAGTCACACTTGGCCCCCTGACATTTTTGTAAATAAAGCTTTATTGAGAGGCAACCATACACATTCATTCTCATTTTGTCCAGTCATTATCACTGCAAAGTTACATGGCTGCAACACCATGCACCAGCCAACACTTTACTCTCTGGGTTTTTGCAGAGAATGTTTGCTTGCTGACAAGTTTGAAATTGTTTTCATTTTCTAGCCTCCGTTTTCTCATCTCTGTCATAAATGGGTCTGCAGAAATTATCTTTTTAAACTTGGTCAGCCATGAACTAACTGTCGAGATATGAAAATGTACTCGAAGGCTGCGATGACCATGTATGAAGGTCATGTTTTGCTGGGTGCTAACAGAGCCCTCTCCTGTCCTCACAGGGAGTTGCTGGGTGCTGACTGAGCCCTCTCTTCTCCCTGCAGATCCTGGCCATCATCTCCATCATGTTCATTGTCCTCTCCACTATTGCTCTGTCACTCAACACACTGCCTGAGCTGCAGAGTTTGGATGAGTTCGGCCAGAGCACAGATAACCCACAGCTGGCGCATGTGGAAGCGGTATGCATTGCATGGTTCACCATGGAGTACCTGCTGAGGTTCCTGTCCTCACCCAAGAAATGGAAGTTTTTTAAGGGCCCTCTCAACGCCATTGACTTACTGGCCATCCTGCCCTACTATGTCACCATCTTCCTCACAGAATCCAACAAGAGTGTGCTGCAGTTCCAGAACGTGCGCCGTGTGGTCCAGATCTTCCGCATTATGCGCATCCTGCGTATCCTGAAGCTGGCCCGCCATTCCACTGGTCTGCAGTCCCTGGGTTTCACTCTGCGTAGGAGCTACAATGAGCTAGGTTTGCTCATCCTTTTTCTTGCCATGGGCATCATGATTTTCTCCAGCTTGGTCTTCTTTGCTGAGAAGGATGAGGATGACACCAAGTTCAAAAGCATCCCTGCCTCTTTCTGGTGGGCCACCATCACCATGACAACCGTTGGGTATGGGGACATCTACCCTAAGACTCTCCTGGGGAAAATCGTGGGGGGCCTCTGCTGCATCGCCGGGGTCCTAGTGATCGCTCTTCCCATTCCCATTATTGTCAATAACTTCTCAGAGTTCTATAAGGAGCAGAAGCGTCAGGAGAAAGCCATCAAACGGAGAGAGGCCCTAGAGAGAGCCAAGAGGAATGGCAGCATCGTGTCCATGAACATGAAGGATGCCTTCGCTCGGAGCATCGAGATGATGGACATCGTGGTTGAGAAAAACGGAGAGAACATGGCTAAGAAAGATAAAGTGCAAGATAACCACCTGTCTCCCAGCAAGTGGAAATGGACCAAGAGAGCATTATCTGAGACCAGCTCGAGCAAGTCCTTTGAAACCAAGGAGCAAGGGTCCCCTGAGAAAGCTAGATCATCTTCTAGTCCTCAGCACCTGAATGTCCAGCAGTTGGAAGACATGTACAATAAGATGGCCAAGACACAGTCCCAACCCATCCTCAATACCAAGGAGATGGCACCACAGAGCAAGCCAAAGGAAGAACTGGAGATGGGAAGCATGCCCAGCCCTGTGGCCCCTCTGCCCACTCGCACAGAAGGTGTCATTGACATGCGAAGCATGTCCAGCATTGACAGCTTCATCAGCTGTGCTACGGACTTCCCTGAAGCCACCAGATTCTCCCACAGTCCTCTGGCATCCCTCTCCAGCAAAGCTGGGGGCAGTACAGCCCCAGAGGTAGGCTGGCGGGGGGCTCTGGGTGCCAGTGGTGGGAGATTCATTGAGGCCAACCCCACCCCTGAAACCAGCCGCTCTGGTTTCTTCTCTGAGAGCCCCAGGAGTTCCCTGAAGAACAACCCTATGAAGCTCCGGGCACTCAAGGTCAACTTCATGGAGGGTGATCCCAGCCCGCTGCTGCCCTCTCTGGGGATGTACCACGATCCTCTTAGGAACAGAGGCGGTGCAGCAGCTGCAGTTGCAGGACTGGAGTGCGCCTCACTCTTAGACAAGCCTGTGCTGAGCCCAGAGTCCTCCATTTACACCACAGCAAGTGCCAGGACACCCCCTCGTTCCCCCGAGAAACACACAGCAATAGCATTCAACTTTGAGGCGGGCGTCCACCAGTACATAGACACGGACACAGATGATGAGGGTCAGCCACTCTACAGCGTGGACTCCAGTCCTCCCAAAAGTCTCCATGGGAGCACCAGCCCCAAGTTCAGCATTGGAACTAGAACAGAGAAGAACCATTTCGAAAGCTCCCCCTTGCCCACCTCCCCTAAGCTCTTAAGGCCTAACTGTGTCTACTCCTCAGAAGGGTTGACTGGAAAAGGCCCTGGAGCTCAAGAGAAGTGCAAACTGGAGAACCATACCTCCCCAGATGTACACATGCTGCCTGGAGGAGGAGCACATGGGAGCACTCGGGATCAGAGCATCTGAGCTACCCACCCCAGAGGGGAATTTTCAGAAGAAATCAAGGAGTGGGGGATGTTTGGCTTGCTGCCGCTGCTGAGTTCTATATGACCTCGGAAATATAAGGCCCACTGCAGAGTCCCAGCAACAGGAGACCCTGAGAGCCATGACAGGTCTGTGGACACCTAACCAGCCAAGCCACAGGGACCATACCTCCTAACAGCACCTTCCTGAGATGACATGAGCAGAGCTCACAGCCACTGAGACCTAGCCTAGGCAACCCACTTCCTAGTCTCTGCTTGAGGCTCTCCTAGCCTCTGAGGCACCATCTACATCTCTTGTGATTTCAGCTGGAGGATGGATTGACCAAGTAGTACTGGGTGTTGGCTAGCCACCTCCAAGAACACCTGTCCTCCACGGAAGGATCCTACCATGTTAGCAGGGTACAGGGGACACTTTGATCGTGAGGAATTCTCTGCTCCATCAGCCATGGTTCCAGTGCATAACCCTTAACCAAGCAAGTGGCTTGACTGATTCAGTATTCTGTGGTATCCAGGGCTTTATTCTGGGATGCCATCAGGGTGAGCTGACAATTTGGACTCAGTTTTTCTCCCCACCTGGCAATCAAGGAAAGGTTCAGACAGATGGGATGCAGCCAAATGGGATAAACCAGACCCCAGCTTTTAGGCCGTCACAGGGATGAGCGTTCCAAACAGCACTAATCTGAACTCAAAAGATAGACAAGCATCAAATATGCAAACGAGATAGATTATTCAAAGAGACTCTGTGACTGAAGAACAGCATTTAAAAAAATAATAAATTTCATTTTCTACATAAAAAAAAAAAAGGAAAACAAGCCCTCACTGAACTGCCCTGTGCAGGCTTCTGACTACCTGTTGCGGTGGGGACATGGGAACATTAAGTACTATAAGCGAAGTTTTTTTCTTTTCTTTTTTTTTTTTTTTGTTTCCTGTGGTATTCAAGCTAAAAAATAATAATAAGTTAATAAAAAAAAGCACTTTATGTTTTTCTAATCTAGGTTCTACCAGGGGCAGTGTCAAGATGATCTCGCACTTTAAAGCAAGCACTATTTCCCATGGGTCGCATGGTGGCCCTGCAGTTGGGGTGTTTCTTATGCCCATTTCTGGCCACAGTGGGTCTCACTGTCACCACATTAGACTCCAGGGCTCTTCCGTGGCCCCTCAAGTTCACCCCTCACCCCTCATGGGTCAGGAGGGGTTCTTAGCCCTCGGGGCATGGCTCTCTTAAAGTCCCGTGTGCAAGAGACACACATGTCTCAGAAGGGCACAGCAACTGGGGGTCGGGTATTGTACTGTTCTTCCTTGTCAGCCAGCCATTGTGTGTTCTGTGTCACTGTCTGTCCTGAAAGCCCGACGCTCTTTCCTGCAGCCATCTAGGCAGACTGGCACAGCCAAAAGCAATAAGTACCAATGTGTTCTGATGGACTTCCCGACGTCAGTCTTCCTGTCCTAGCGTGTTGACCTGGCATTGTGCTGCCTGCTTGTAACCCAGTGGCACAGTGTTGTTGGCCCTTCCTCAGAGACACCAGTCCACACAATGCTATAGTTAATGGCTTATCTATCAGTAAAGATGGTGTTATTGGCCAGCCTGTCTGTACAGTGGGCAATGTGGTTTTCCTACTATAGTGTTAGTGGATAATGTCCCAAATGCTGTAGTGTCCTCCTCCCTGTCCTCAGATCAGTGACAGACACGTGTCTTCCTGATGGAGCAGTGACATGATATTGATCACCTGTCCTCAGTATAATTTATGGCTGGTCTGCCCAATACTTCAATGGCATGACCCACCCATTAGCACAATGACATCACAGTGTTCTGCCTCCTGTTTCCATGGTGAGGGTTAGGCCACCTGTCAAAAGGGTTATACACTAACCTTAAACAAAGTGTTTTCTACAGTTCATGACACTTCTCAGCATCTCCAGGGACCAGGGTCCTCTCTCCACAGAGGGTACGGCCCAGGGTCCCCTCCATCCGGTGGGGTGTAGCCTAGGGTCCTGTCTACCAAGAGGATGCACCTTGGTATTTGCTGTGCATGAAGAAAACTGAGAAGTCGACTGTCTCACAGGCCTCAGAGCTTTCTCAAATCAGATGCGAAGGGGTTGAGACTGAAGGGCACCCTGTACAGCAATGACCTGGAGGCAAAACAGCAAGGAAGCCTCTAGAGCCCCTGCGGAGCTCAACTCAGTGCTGGGGCTTGTTGATATGACCGTGGGACCGTCTGCTGACCATCTTTCCATGTCTCTTCTTTGTTTTCTTCATCACCATAGATGTCACCCAGCAGCACAAATGTGAAAATTCAGGGAAAACAAACAAATGCTTTTTAATAAAAAGTAAATAGTTGTGATTTTCCGATTCAGATATTTTTAGAGCTATCTGTAAAAACTCCTACTGATGATATAGTCTATTTTACATATCGGGAAGTAAACATGTCTTAACATAGCCATATATAGCCAGAAGGAAGTTACCGCCCCCTTCTTCAAATCAAGGCATTTCATTTGTTGGTTAAGCCGACGGCCAGTGTACAGAATAGAAATGATTTCTTTCTTTTCTAAGAACCACTCGGTGCGACTTCTCCTTGTAACCAAAGGCCCCTCCTGCCTCGTGTCATGTAGGACCTGGCTGTCCCTTCCTCCTGTGTTTTGTCTGACCTTAAAGTAGCATTTTACAGAGTAAATGAAGATGGAATTTAGAACACCCCTTACTAGCTGAAAAAACAGAGTCCGGCAGAATTCCTATAGAAACAACCATCAAAATTCAGTGTATACTATGTGTAAAAGTTTTCCATTTTGTTTTGGGTTTTTGCTGGTTTTTTGTGGGTTTTGGTTATTGTTGTTGCTGCTTTTGTTTTTACCTCTCTTATATGTGTGTGTACTGTGGAAATGTAGCTCCCCCCCACGCACCTTCCCATCCCCCAACCCCCCTATGTCCCACCTCCCCACCACTGTATGACTCAAGTTTAGAGTACTGTAAATTTTCCTACCAGCCCTCCCTCATTCCTGCTGAGAAGGAATGCTGAGTTTCATTCCACACATCCCGACCTGGGTACCTGTGTTTGCACATGCACTGGGAGAGCTGGAGAAGGGTCACCAAGATGAAGATGAAGCTGAGAGATGGATCTCAGGAGTGAAGAGGGAAGCCAGGATGTGAAGGCAGAGGCTGCCTGAACTTGGTGGTCCATTTCCACCTGCCCTGAACCAACCAGAACAAACAGAAGGGTACCTCAACAACACCAGGCCTGGAGTGGAGATCTAGTTATGGTCCAGTTATGAAATCAAATGGACTGTCAAGAACCCAGCGGAACGTGAGTTTCAGCATTCACCCCATCATCAGAAAAGGTCAGGCATCGGGCAGTTGTGTGTGCCCATCACACCTGGGAAGCCTGACCTATGGGAGAGGTGAGAACAAGATAGCACGCTCACCTTTTCATCATTGGATGCCCCCAAAACAGCATGTCTGAGGCTGCAGACTTCTCCCTGGGATTCCATCTTAAGGTCATTTAGAGGAGAAAAAGAAAAAGAGAAGAGAACATTGGTCATCAAGGAGAGAGGAAATACCCAAATCATGAGGAAGCCACCCTTAACCTGCTCTGCTCACCCCCAACAGTTGCCAGGAATATGACCTTTTTCTGGCTGAGTCTTGTCTTCTTCAGCTCCTCCATGTTCTGTGGCTGCAGCCTCATCTCTGCTCCTTCTCTTGAGAAGATCCACGTTTCTAAGGAAACCAATAGCAAGAACAAAACCAAGATGTAACAGCATCCTCATCTATACAACTGTAACGTATTGTCAATATTTGTAATTATTGTGTATTTGTCTGACTCTGGTCATGGCTGGAATGTCTAGTCCATGAACAAAGGACTATTTAAATTCATCACAGACAAGGGTTCCTAAAGCCAGGTCTATAGATAGATAGATAGATAGATAGATAGATAGATAGATAGATAGATGAGATGTATAAATATCTCTCATTTCCCTATTTCTCTGCCAACTTGTCTCAAGCAAAGTAATCACAGGCTACACTGAATCAGAGGAAGACACACAGAAAAGCTTCTAGAACATGCTTCTTTAGAGATGTACTTTGTGTGCATGTAGCTGAGAAGTTGGTAAAAGAAGGAAGGGGCTCCCAGGTCCCCAAGCAGGACAATAGAACACTCCAGCCCCAGGCATTTCTTAACCTATTATTGTTTATATAACAACACTCAAATGCTTTTATGTTACCAGGCCAGGGCTACACAAACCAGCCCTGGCCATATCTGGAAATAAGAGTTACCTCTGCATTTTCTGTTGCCATTTTTTCTGGCTCTAGAAGCACCTATATCCACACATCTCAGAGTAGTCTATTTTTTTGTTCAGATAAAATATATATATATGTATTTTTTAGTATATTTATAATAGGACAATTTAGTCTGATTTCTTTTGTAACAGTTATATCTTGGGGGTTTTATCGTTGCTCATTTGCATAGCTGATATTTCTGCTCTCTGTCATTCCTTCTCACTGTCCCTTGGGCTGCTTTTTTCTTCTATTGGACTCTGGTTGTCTGGAGGTGAGGAAAGCCTGAGGTTTGACATTCTGGAAGACTGAGTTCCTGCCCCCTCAGGGGAGGCATTTTTATCTTTCCTCATCAGGTCTGTGTTCCCCTGGCTGTCACTCTTGAGAATCGAGGTGTGCAGGAGCAAGCTAGGTGAAGCAGAGGTGTAGCTGGGACCTGCACTGCCGGGAGTCCAGGCCTTCCCTTTCCCAGATCTTAAAGGACCGAGCTTTCTGGTTCCCCAAAAATACTGGAAACAGGACCCTCCTGCAACCAAATTTATCTCTGAGCAATCGCCGAGCTCAGGAACACACCTGAGTTCCTCTTGGCCAGACTGTCCCCATGTCCAGCATCCTGCTTCCCAGAGCCACTAACTGGATTCAGGGACCAGAGCATATGCAGTCTCTGGCAAACCCCACAGGAATGTGCTGCATCTCGATCCATTTCTCACAGTCTCACCAAAAACCAGTGGCCAGACAGCCTTTTAGCCAAAAGCTGAGGAGTGACAGCCCAAAGCTTCGATCTTCCTGCCCCGTTCTCAACAGCACCAGTGTGAAATTTGGGGTAAGGGCAGCAGTATTTTTCCAGCTCTCACTTTTTCAAGCCTCTAGCCCTTGGTCAGTCACATCTGTGAGGCGATTTTGAGACTGAGGGCAGGTGGTGGACAGATACCACATGGGGTAAAAGGGGTTCTCCATCAGTCACTTACACAGGACAACAAAGATTGCCTCTCATGCTCAGCAGTCACCTGCCTGCCTCAGCTCTGGGCTCTGAGCTCACCCGCATCAGTGATTTGAATCAAACCAGGATCATTTCCATCTCAGACAGTGAGGATACCCCCACTGAACCCCAGGGAGATGCTAACCCAAACACAGATTTATTGTCCTGGTGTTTGGATTTTCTTTTCTTCCCCTTGACTTTGTTCTGTTTTGTGGTGTTGGCATTATAACAAGGGCCTTGGCTATGTCGGAAAAGCACTCAGTCCCTGAGCTACATCTCCAGGCCCTGAATGTATTATTTTGGAATGTGATTCTTCTCAGTTTCCCCAGCCCTAAAATTCCTGATAATACAGTTTGTTCCAGAGCCAAATAAAACAGACAACATTGTGTGTTTGTGTCTGTATGTGTGTGTCTATGTGTAACTTTTGCATGAGAACAAAATTAAAAAGTGCTGTCCTGATATTTCCCAGATTTCCTATCCAGATAAGTAAACACTATCTTCTCAAGAAAGAGGAGGTATGCTCTGACTTTCTCTCCTTGCCTTAGAATTTCTCTCAAAATTTCCAAATGGCTATTTGAACTGAATATGGAAGGGGCTGTTAGTCAAGTGAGCCCTCCTCTCCATATCTAGCCCTCCCTCTGTTCCTCCCAGTCAAGGTCCTGAAGAATCTAAAAAGCTAGCAGGAGAGCATGGGCAGGAAGTTGGCCCAAAGAAGTAGTAAGGTCAATTTCTGCTCAAAGCAGGTAAGCCCTTTTTTATCAGTTATGTGATCTGTTCACAAAATGCAGGGCCTGGTGGTGGGTACGGAGCTCCAGACTACCCACTGTATCGCAGGTATTCACAGGGAGGCTGGATAATGCACAAATGGGCCCTGACATTACTACAAATTTGGACTGGAAACTCAAAGCATTTCTTTCTTGGGGTGTGTGTGTGTGTGTGTGTGTGTGTGTGTGTGTGTGTTCATGGCCTTGTATGCACATGTGGGTATCTGCATAGGTGTCTTGAACATAGTCTGGGCCTATGTTCAGGCCACACAGACAAGGACTTGGAGCATAGTTAGTAGGACCTCAGGTTATAAGATCAGGGCCATCCCAGGAGGCACCAAAGCAGGAGGGCTGCACCAGGGGACTCAGCTTTACAAGCCTGCTCCTAGAGATTTGTCTGATCCTGCCAATCATTATTTAATCCATTCCCAATGGCCTAACAAGGACCACTTAGAGATGAGATGCAGACTGCCCTTTCCCTGGCCAGCAAAGGGCCAACTCACAAAGTCCCACCTGTGGTTGGCCACCTCATGGTGCTTCAGCCCCTTCCCCTAGACCCTGTGCCCTCAAAGAGATGCAGTGATTGCCCCACAAGCCAGCCACCCACTGCCCAGGCCATCCCCAAAGGCGCCATTCCAAAAGGGCTTTTTTTTTCTTTGTTAAATAAATGGTGAACCTAGTCAGGATTTTCACAGTCTCTGCCCAAGAAATAAATCCAGAAAAATCAAAAAGGCCAAGGCAGCTGTAATTCTGCTTTACAAGAAACAAAGTTCCAGATGCTTCTAAGAAGAGATTCTCTTCCCCACATCCATCCCCAGAGGACCTGTTTCCTGCTATCTTCCTCCACTGGGCACAGAGATGGTGAGGTCTTTCTTCCTCACTGGCCATGATGGGTATGGAGGAGGTGGCATATGAACTTCTGGGTGAGCCCAAGTCCAGGTGCTTTCAGTGGTTTTTAAAGGCAAGGTAGACCAGTAGGCCAGAATTGCCTGAAGAACTTTCTTCAAATTAAATTAAACAGAAACCACTTTCCAAAATGTCAGCCCACAGTGGTATTGCCCAAGACTTTACTGCAGTTACTGCAGTTGGGGGAAATGTAGGGGATCCTCAATTCTGTTCCACTTAGATGTGTTACAAGCCACACACAGAGCTCAGGCAAATCCTACCTCTCTAGGTAAAGCGTGGTCTGAATAAACAGGGTTGCATATAAGAAGCTCCAAGGGTTTAGCTCAACTGCACAACTCCTAGCTTCTGGACATCTGAGATCAGTGGGCATCCAAGAGCCAGATGTGGTTACAGGTAATGCAGGGTAGCTGTCCTCTTTCTCGCTAGGCCCATTTGTCTTAAGTCTAAGCTAAAAGGCAGAGAGTCCCCTTTTTCTACACCAGAAAGAAACTCACGGTCATCTGCTAGTGTGATGTTGGCATACAATGATGTTCAGCCTGTGTTTGAGGCAAATGAATGTGTAAGTGGTAAGTAGATGGGTGCATAGTAAAGAGGACATTGCTGGAGTCTCACCTGGCTGGGGGTGTTGCTAACTGGGAGGAAGGAAAGAGTAGGAGTCCCTTTCTCTCTGAACTGCCTCCACTATACCGTGTCTTCTATGATTATGTTTGATGTCACGATAATACTCACATTTGATGTTGGTAGCCTCAAACTGATAGGAGCCATGGTCTATTCAGAACCTCCTGCCCTGAGGCTGGCCAGCAACTGCTGTCTTCCTGCTTGTTCTACTTCAGTTCACAGGAAGGTCACATGAAGACCACAGTAGCTATTCAGTAATTCAATCCACAGGTCCAAGGTGGAGGGAGTGTGAGACTTGACTGGGGTGGGAACATGAGAACCAGTGTCTGTAACAGGATCTCATTTCCTGTGTTGTAAGAACCAATGGTCTCCTCCTCTTAACTGAGCCCCAAAGACCCCCTTACAATGATAAGCATGCCAATGCCATCAGCTCAGACCTTCTGCCCCTTCCAGGACCCCACAGTGTAAGGCTGGGTTCTTCTACCAGCAAAGCCATTCTGATTGCCCCACCATTCAAGGGGGCCAAGCCAATCATATTAGCCATATCTACCAGGGTCCTCAGCCACTGTTCTTTGGGTTGTGCTCATGGGTCCTGTGCAACCTTCATCAGTGGAAGGCTCTAGTCCTTCCTGTACATGTAACAATGCACATTGGTGTGTGTGTGCTTATACGTGCACATGAGTATACACACGAGAAAACCAACCAAACCCCCGTGTTGTCTTCTGCATGTGCTGAGATGGACTTGTGACCTTTGTGTGACCTCCAGCTGCTGTCTTGTCTTGTAAAAAAAAAAAATGTTCAAATGTTTAAGAATTTCCAAGCAAATGGTCCCTTAATGAAGTCTGCAGCGTTCAATAAAAGATCCAGAGAAAACAGCCTGGTGATGTTTGGCTTCTTTCTGGGAGAGGGAGAAAGCTTGGATGTCAGAAAGGCTCTATGAGAGCCTGAGGACCTGGAAGGTTCATGTTGATAGCTTCACTTTCCCTGGAAGATTTAGTTAGTGCATGGAAATAGCACAGCCTTATCATCCCCAATATGTATGCCATCTTGGACTATGTTCATGAATTAAACCCCGGAGCTGGCCATGTGGCTGTCATGTCTACTCTACCTTGGTACTCCTTTCCCATAAACATGTTTCACCATAGAAGAGGCAAGGTGGTGCATGCCTGTCACCCCAGCACTTGTGGGAATGGAGGCAGAAGCATCAGAGCACTCGGCAACTATGTTCCAGGAGACTCAGTCTCCTGAAGCCCAGAACAAAACAAAAGCCATAGAAGGTAGCAGTTTATAACACGAAGCAACCTAGATTCTGGGAATAAGGGAAGCAGTGGGTGTGGCCAGCTGGAGGACACACCCACCATGCTATCATCTCCAGGGTTTTTATGTCCTAGGGACCTAGGATAGCAATGGCACATCTCACAAGAACCAGAAATCTGAGGCTGGCAAAATGGCTCAGCAAGAAAAATTACTTATTGCCAAGCCTGCTAGCCAGAGCTCGACCTCTGGGACCCACATGAAGGAGACAAACAAGTCCGAAAATCTTCTAACCTCCACTGGCATCCTGCAGCATCCCCCACCGCACCCCCACATACAACAGATAGATAAGTATAAATAATAATGGTGAAAAACAATCAGAAACCTGGATATTTTACAAGAGATCTGCCAGCTTATAAGTGCTGGTGATGAATTTTAGTTCCTTTACTTGTACTAGCCAATGGAGGTACATGTGCAGGCCAGCCACACCATTGACTGGCCACAGCCACAGACAGCCACAGGCTAACCACAGCCTCAGAGTGACAGCAGCCCCAGGCCAGCCACAATTCCAGAGAGTCACAGACTGACCACAGCCATAGACCAGACACACCTATAGAGCAGAAGCCTGGACCAGAAACAGCCCCCAGTGTGTACTCTCTGCCCTGTATACCAAAGTTGAGAATATCCATTTGTTTCCAACTGCTATGAACCAGATTACCTCAGTGCCCAGCAACCTGAAACACCTGCTTTTCCTGAGGTTTTTATGGTACTGAAAGTCAGAAGCAGCTATACCTGGTGACTCTAAGGTGACACTACATCAACGGCAGTCATCCACTCCATCAGCACTTGAAGTGCTCAGAAGCCTCTACTCTTAGCTGGTCATGTGGTTTCATCAGTGGCGTGCTTGCCTAGCATGTGGATTCTGTCCCCCAGCATTACATAGACTAGGCGTGAAGGCATATACTATATTCCCAGAATTCAGGAGGGAGAGGCAGAAAGGTCAGGAGTCATCCTCTGCTACATAGTAAGCTCAAGGCTAGCCTGGGCTAAATATCAAAGGTCATTTTCCATTTGGATTGAAAAAGTATATAAGCCTGGCTGGTAGTTTATTTCCTAAGTCAAGATGTTGAAGAAGTGAGCACCATATACTCTAGCCCATCTGTAGGGCGACAGATGTTTCAAACCCTCAACATAAAGGCCACCTTCTAGAAGTAAGACTAACCTTCATGTAGATCAGAGCATGACGGCCTTGGTCTCCTTCTCAGCTGGAGCCATCCTGAAGGCTGAGGGGTGCTTAACAACCTTGACCCCAACCCTGGATGCAGAAGCACCCTCCCGCAGTTACATCTCTAGCTGTCCCTAAGGATTCGGGGTTAGGGTTACTTCCAGTTGAGGTCCACAAGAACAGGACCAAACATCAAAATAAAAACCCCTCCCTCCTACCCCTGTCCTCCGTTTCTGGAGGCAGCCCTTGTCTATACTCCAGTCCTTGGGACATACATGTGCTTGTACACATATAAACATGTGCGGTGTTTTATTTTGCCTTCCTGTGTTTCCGCTCACAGTTAGCCATGATCAGGCTGCCCTGCCCCTCACATTCTTATTGGGTTCATCTTGAACCTCATCCCATATGAATCCTTCAGTGAGGCTGCCTCATGGGGTCCCTCTCATCTGTGGCAATGGCTAGACTCCTATGGCGAGGCATTCTAGCTGCCCCACCCTCAGCATGGTACTGAAGTAAATGGCCGGTGGGTGCTTCCTCTGGGATCTGTCTTTCCACTCCAACGCCACCTCTCTGGCCTCCACTACCTATCACTTGATGACTGACTGCAGCAGACCCCAGCCAGGCTCCTCAGTTCTGCCCTTATCCCTTCCAAGTTCTCCTTAATGTAGGGGAGGGATCCTGTCAAGCTGTCGGCCTGGGCATGTCGCTGTGTCCTCAGAGAGCCTGCCTGAGGCTTCCACTCACATGGTGCACAAAGCCCAAGTCCTTGGTAAGTTCTGTCAGGCAGTCTTCTGCCTCTGCTGTCACTGAGAGAGCTCCTACCCTGTCATCCTTCCTGCTTCTCAGACATGCCCACCTCACTCACCAAATGATGCCCTCCCCGCCCCGTTCCCACCCAGAAGACACTGTCAAAGAATGTTTCCAAGCCAGCCATGTGGCTCCCTGCCTAACCTCTTTCAGGTGTCAACTTGTCAATAACCTTTTGATTTGACCACACACACACACACACACACACACACACACACACACACACATTCATGCCCACTGTGCCTTTCTAGGTATAGCATCCATCACCTCCTAACACATTCAGTTTTTTCCCAATGACTTATTTTATTTTTTTAATCGCATGTATGTGTGTGTGGGGGTGTGTGTGCACATGAATCAGATCCCCTGGAACTGACAAGGACAGATGTTTGTGGACTTACCCTATGATGAATGTGGGGTCTGGGAACCAAATCAGGACCTTGTTGAGAGCAGCATTCACTTGTTACACTATAGTCGCTAACTGCTGTTTTTTGTTTTTTTTGTTTTTTAAGAGTAAAGTACAGTACAACATAAAGAATAAAACAGAAGAGAGAGTAGAGTTGAAGTCAGCATACATCACTCAGAATTAGGGAGTGAGACTCAATGAAATTCTTATTGATGTGCATACATGTGTGTGTCACAGTGGAAACTACCATTCCTGCAGCTCAAGATTAAAATTATCTGAGAAATGTAGACTGGCATGGTGGCACACTCCTTCAATATCAGTACTTAGGAGGCACAGGCAGGTGGGTCTCTGAATTCAAGGCCAGCCTGGTCTACAAAAAAAGTTCCAGAACAGCCATGACTACATAGAGAAACTCTGTCTGGAAAACAAAACAAAATCTAAGAAATTACAGTGTGGATACAGACAAGAGGCCCAGGTCAGCTCTAGCCAGACCACAGATATTTGGAAGCATCACTGAGCCCCCACTCCTGGCCCCTGGCCCTGCTCCTGCATTTTTCCAAGTATTCACTGAAGACCCGCTTAATAAAGGCCATGTTGTCATGACTGCCTAGCCTCCCTGCTCAGCCCAGGAGTGGGTGTGCCCATGCCCATAGCCTGAGCTCAGGGCCTGTTTAGAGACCTGGTTCTCCTGTTAGCAACAGAGACTATCCAGCAACTATCTGAAGAGTTGGTTATGCACAATCAGCTTGCCAAGTCTGGAGGTGCCTGGAGCTGATTGAAAGCCCCCAAAACAGATCCTGGCAGGCATGCCTACACCTTCTCCATGCTCTCCTGCATGGCATTCTCTCATTCCAGGTCCAGCCATTGACAGGATGGGAGACAAACCCTACAATGACAAAAGGCAGACTCCCAATCTATTCCCTCATTGCTCATGGAGGAAGACTTGGGCTATACAGACGAGAGATATAGGAACAAAGACTGTACTGTTTAAGTCCCAATGGACTCTGTGCCAAGCAGGGAGGGGCTGTTGAAGGGTTTTTGAAAGATTCCCAGCCTCAGTTCAGATAATTGGGGGCTTGCAGCAGCTGAACTCAAGTTCTGCCTACACTACATCTTTGCTGTGTGACCTAGGCTGCCTAGACCTCTTTGGATTTCCAGTCTATCAAATGAGAAAATGATAGTCACTGTGTGGAGTTCTGCTAGGGGCTTCAATGAAAGGTGTTTATCCCAAGAACAGGCATATAGCTCAGTTATGAGTCACGTGCTCAGTCATGCAGGCCTTATTGTATTATCTTTGGGTTTTTGTTTTGATTTGCTTTCTTTGTTGTTGTTGGTGGTGGTGTATGTGTATGTATATGTGTATGTGTGAGTATAATACCCACAGGGGCCAGAAGAGGGCACTGGATCCCTGGAGCTGGAGATACAGGTGGTTATGTGGTTATAAGCCACATGAGGCATGTGGGTGTTGGGAGCCAAATTCCAGGGTTTTTAAAAGAACAGTACACACTCTTGGTCACTGAGCCATTTATTTCTCCAGCCCCTGTCATTAATGTCATCTTTTATTTTTGGTTTTGTTTGACTGCTTTTAGGGTCTCTCTGTGTAGTCCTGGCTAGCTGTGCGGACCAGGCTGGCCCAGAACTCACAGAGATCCATCTGCTTTTGCCTCTCAAACACTAAGACTAAAGCATGTGTCACAATGCCTGGTGTCTTAGTTAGGGTTTCCATTGCTATGAAGAGACACCATGAGCACAGTAGCTCTTAGAAAGGAAAACATTTAATTGTGTGGCTTACAGTTTCAGTGCTTTAGTCCATTATCATCATGGCGGGACATGACTGCATGCAAGCAGACATGGTACTGGAGAAAGAGTTGAGAGAGAAGAAGGAGCTACATCTTGATTTGCAGGTCACAGAAAGTGAAATGAGATGCTGGGTGTGGCTTGAGCATATATAAGACCTCAAAGCCCGCCTCCACAGTGATGCACTTCCTCCAACAAGACCACGCCTACTCCAACAAAGCCTCTCTTCCTAATAACGCCACTCCTTATGAGTTTATGAGGGCCAATTACATTCAAACACCACACCTGGCTTGTTTTGGTTTTTTGAGACTGGGTTTTACCATCTGTTATTCTCACTGCAGCCTGGGGTGTAGAATTGTTCCCTAGAGAGACTCTATGCCCCAGGCCAAGTACTTCACAATGTCAGCAGTCACAGAAAACACAAAACCATGCTAGGAAGCATTTATTAACCACCTATTGCATGCTAGGCCCTGCTCCAAGTATACCATGCATGCTTATTAATTCAGAGCAACAGCCTCATAAGATACCAGAAAGGGATTCATCATGATCAACAACCATGAAATCATCATGTTTCCTTCACAGATGAGCCACCTTTGTCTATCACTGTAAAACGAGTGACTCTGGCCCTCGACAGCCTGGACAATAGTAAACATTTACTATCTGGAGTCCAAGATCTGAGAATGTCATCAATGGATCTACAAAGGGCCTTAGTGATATGCAGTAAGGGGTGGCCAAGTCTGGAACCACAAGAAACCAGGAGAGTAAAAGTTTCCCTAAGATGATGCTCAGTTCTCCAAGGGGTGGCTGTCTGTTTGGATCTGGGGACTGGGGGCCTCGGAACCTCATTTAATTCTCTACTACGAGAGTGTCCCTGTAACTGATGTTCCCCAGAGTGAACAAACCAAGGACAGAAGTTATGATGTCTTTCTCCAACTTTTCCACTATGGTGAAATACATATAGAATCAAATTTGTCATCCATTACTTTTTTTTTTTAAGAGAAGGTAGCCCTGTCTTTACACTCATGTAGCCCAGGCTGGACTTGGACTTCTGATTCTTCTGTGGCCCCCTCCTGGGTGTTGGGACAACAGGCATTAACACCAGCCTGACCATTTGAAGTGCAGAGTGCCAAGTCATTACCACCTCCACCCCCTGAATTCTGGGTGGCCACCCCTGGGCTGTGGTCCTGGGCGATATAAGAAAGCAGGCTGAGCAAGCCATGGGGAGCAAGCCAGTAAGCAGCATCCTTCCATGGCCTCTGCATCAGCTTGTGCCTCCAGGATCCTGCCCTGACTTCCCTCGGTGATGGAGTGCAGTGGTGATCTACAAGGTGAGACAGGCCCTTCCCTCCCCAGCTCTTGCTCATGGTGTTTGTCGAAGCATGAAAACCCATTTAGGACACAGACCCAGGGCTCCTCATTACCAGGATTGCTTTTCTCATCGCCTTCCATCAAAGCCTGGCTTCCTCTGGTACCCTGCAGCTTCTGACATCTCTACAGTCACAGCCCTGAGATCACTGGATTCTGAATTCCAACTTCCATCTCTTGCATAAGCTGACCAAGGAGGTGGGAGCCAGATGACTTGGGGTCTAATCTTGGTGCTTTGTTCTCTAGCTGTGTGACCTCAGATAAGTGACTTCACTTCTCTATGCTTCAAGAACTGGTAGAAGTAACAGCTGACTCCAGGGGGCTACGTTTGGGTTAAATGTATTGTCTTTTATTAAAAATTCTTGTCACACTCAATTGATATCAATTGGCACAGTTTGTCTCTTGCTCCCTCCCATGTTGTCTTGTTCCAAGAGCCCACCTCAGAGCCTCATTTGGAACAAATGCTCAAAAGGGCTCTGCTGAGTGAATGATGCTCCCTGTGAGATGGCCTTCCTAAGCCAGGCCCCAGAGAGGCAAAGGATGCTCTCGTGGAGTTTATATTCTCAGAGAAGAAGACAAGAAATCAGATTGCCATTTGGCACAGTGGAGAAAATGAAATGGATGGTGGGAGACACGCTGACTAGAAATTGTGGCCCTAGAGGGAAAAAGCTGCTTTGAGGTGGTGATGGTGAGATGTGACTCAATTGCCAAGATGGAGTTTGCCACTAGATGGGCAGAACAGTCTCTGGGCGGAGAGTATAGCAAATGCAAAGGTCCTGGGGTGGGAGCGCTCTGTGAAGGCAGTGTGGCTGGAGGGATGGATGAGGGGAAGGGTGAGGGTAGAAGAGAGGAGAGGCCAGGGAACCCTTCATGCTGCCTCTTGACAAGGTGAACTATCTATAGCTCTGTCCAAACAGTGAGCAGCAATAGCTGGAATCCAAGCCAGGTGAGGAGTCCCTCAGCCTGAGTTGCAGCCTCAAGCCAGCAGCAGCTGCTCCCCTGCCAGCATGGGAGTACCGCCTGGGTGGCTTAGAGGGCAATTGCCACCATCCATCCTTGTCTGGGCTCCCTGCAAGTCAGACTCTAGGCCCCATTAATATAAATGAGGGCCTTTGCTGACTCAATTTCCGAATGAGTGCAGACAGTCAAGATTCCTATTCCAGGAAATGTAGAATTTACATAATGAAAATTAAAAGAGAAACTTGTGAGAGACTCCATAAGTGCTGCCTGGATAGGAGCGCCAAGGCCTGGCATCTGGTGAAGATGGATGAGGGTACTGCCAAGGGCTACTGGGAGCCCCAGACCCCCTCCTTCCCTCAAAAGCAGAGCCATGACAACACCTCACATTCATCACCCCTTACCAGGCCTGTTCTGTGAACCTCACTTCTATCCATTACCTCATTTCACCCTATGGGCAGGCAGTACCATGTCCGTTATTTGTAGGAGGAAAAGCTGAGGCTTGTGTTAGAAGAGCACTTCCTGAGGTCACACAGAAAGACCATAAACACACACACACAGGCATAAATCTTTAAATATTCGGTCTTTTAAAAACTCGTTTTAGGAGCTGGAGAGATGGCTCAGAGGTTGAGAGCACTGGCTGCTCTTCCAGAGGTCCTGAGTTCAATTCCCAGCATCCGCATGGTGGCTCACAACCATCTATGATGACATTTGCTGACCTCTTCTGTATACTGTATACAAACTAAATTAATCTTTAAAAAAACAAAACAGGGGCTGGAGAGATGGCTCAGAGGTTAAGAGCACTGACTGTTCTTCCAGAGGACCTGAGTTCAATTCCCAGCAAAACCACATGGTGGCTCACAACCATCTATGATGAGGTCTGGTGCCCTCTTCTGTAAAACTGTATGCATAATAAATAAATAAATCTTTTTTTAAAAAAAAACAAAAAAAAAAAACTTGTTTTACTCTCTGGGGTTGGGGTTAGGTTCTGGTGACATGCCAGAACCAAAACGTAAATGCACCGAGAAGGTCAAGATCATTGGGAAACATGGGACCCACTATGGTGCCTCCCTCCAGAAAAATGGTGAAGAAAATTGAAATCAGCCAGCACAGCAAGTACACTTGCTCCTTCTGTGGCAGGACCATGATGAAGAGATGAGCTGTTGGCATCTGGCACTGAAGACAGTGGCTGGCGGGGCCTGGACCTGCCACACTGCTTTGCTGTCACAGTGAAGTCAGCCATCAGAAGACTGAAGGAATGGGAAAACCAGCGAAGCACTGCCATCTGAGATTTGCCTAGCCTGCAATAAATGGCTTAATTAACATAAAAATTCATTTTATGTTGTTCTTTGAATTTTATGCATTTTTAGGTGCATGGGTGGTTTGCCTGCATGTATATCTGTGTACCACCAGTGTGGCTATGGAAGTCAGAGAAGGGCATTGGATCCCCTGGAACTGGAGTTACAGATGGTCCACCATGTTGAGTGCTGGGAATTGAATCTGGGTCCTCAGGAAGAACAGCCAGTGCTTTCACTTCCTCCAGCCCTGTGGTTTGTGCTGTACTTGTTGATTTGTGACAGGGTCTCAAGTTGCTAAGGCTGGCTTCAAACTCAATAAATTCGTAGTTAAAAATGACCTTGAGGGGGCTGGAGAGATGGCTCATCGGTTAAGAGCACCGTCTGCTCTTCCAGAAGACCCAGGTTCGATTCCCAGCATCCACATGGCAGCTAACAACTGTCTCTAGTTCCAGTTCCAGGCAAACACCAAGGCAAATAAATAAATAATAAATAAATAGTTTTAAAAAAATGACCTTGAATTCCTTTTTTTTTTTTTTTTTTAAAGATTTATTTATTTATTATGCATACAGTTTTGCAGAAGAGGGCACCAGACCTCATCATAGATGGTTGTGAGCCACCATGTGGTTTTGCTGGGAATTGAACTCAGGTCCTCTGAAAGAACAGCACTGGAAGTCAGTGCTCTTAACCTCTGAGCCATCTCTCCAGCCCCGACCTTGAATTCCTAATCCTCCTGTCTCTGCCACCTGAGTGATTAGACATTATCCTCCGTACCCAGCAGTTTAAATACTGATATCCAAATATGTGCATTTGCACATCAGTAACATTCAAAAGATCCTGAATACATATAAGTGTGGGGGTCATAGGCCTGCCTGACCACTCACTCAGATGCACTCAGGCCACTGTGTGGTCTGGATCCAGGAAGTCCCCCTGCATGTAAATTGTGTGATACCTCTAAGTTACAAGTATAGGCATATGTATTTTACTACACATGTGTCAACATATAGCTACCATGTGCCATATGATGCCACACATGCAGACATAGAACAGCTGGGAGATAGCTCAGTGGTTAACAATACATACTGATTTTGTAGAAGATCCACACTGGATGAGTCATAATCACCTGTAATTACAGTTTCCAGAGATCTGACACCCCCTTCTGGTCTCTGTGGGCACTGCACTCATGTGCACAAACCCACACTCAGGCCCACATACAAATGTACAATTAAAAAAAAATAAGATACATCTTCGTGGGCTGGAGAGATGGCTCAGAGGTTAAGAGCACTGACTTCTTCCAGAGGTCCTGAGTTCAATTCCCAGCAACTACATGGTGGCTCACAACCATCTGTAATGACATCTGGTACCCTCTTCTGAATACTGTATACATAATAAATAAATCTTTAAAAAAGATACATTTTCTTTAAATTGGGTGTGGCACTGTTTGCCTTTAATCCCAGCACTTGGGCGGCAGAGGTAGGTGGGTCTCTGTGTGTTCAAGGCCAACCTGGTCTACATACCCTGTTCCAGGACAGCCAGGACTACATAGAGAGACTCTGCCTCAAAAAACAAAACACAAAGATAAATCTTCTTTATCTTTAAGGGAAAAATAATATAGATTCAAGCTCACGTTCCTGCCTCTATCTATTCACACTTCCTGTTCCCTCCACCTGGAAGGAGGTGGGAATCTCTTGCCCTAAATAACTTCCTCCTCCACCTCCTGCAAACTGGGCTCAGTGTTCATTTGCTCAGTGAAGTCTTCCCTCACACACTTGCATCCCTACCACTGATGGGGGATGTCTGTGAGTACCACTGGTTAATAAAGGGACTGTTTTGGCCTATGGCAAGGCATCTTAGAAGCAGGTAGGAAATCCAAGCAGAGACAAAGGGGAAGGAGGACGGAGTCCCGGTGAGGCATTGCAAGCTGCGGCTGAGAAACCAAGATGTAATGGGACCCAGGTAAGCTATAAGCCAGGTGCAAAACATAGATGAATAAAAATGGATTGATTTAAGATGCAAGAGCTAGCTAGCAAGAAGCCTGAAACATAAATCAGTTTGTAATTAATAAAAGCTTTTATGTGATTACTTGAGCTAAGCAGATGTGGGCAGGTCCAGACCTTGGGGCTAGGCTGGGCTAGAAACTTCTAACTACACACCACTGTCTAACATCTCAGCATCCATCACCACTAATAAGCACAGTTGCCAACCCAACCTACCCTTGACCCTTTTTCTTCTCTAGCATTTAATGCAGTTCGGTATGATACAATACGAAATTTCCTTTAATCACTTTTAATGTCTGCCTACCTGGGTTTCTGTCTACTTCACTCATTGTATGCCAGCCTCCAGGACCCTGCCAGCTGCACAGTATGTATTCAGTAGATAGTTGTTAAAGAAATGAGAGAAAATAGAGGGAGAGCACCCAACCCACCTTAGCAGGAAGACAGCCTCAAGCCAAATGCAAGTCCATCTCAAGAAGTAAAGAACAAGGCTGGAGGAGATGTCTCAGTTAGAAAGTACCTGCTGTACAAGCATGAGAACCGGAGTTTGAATCCCCAGCACCCATAGAAAACTACATACACGTCCAATGCTAGGGAACAGACAAGAGGATCCTGAGGAAGCTCAAATGCCAGGCAATCAGTGAGCCCCGTGAGAGGCTCTATCTCAGAAATTAAGGAGGAGTCCTAGAGAAATGGCTGTGTGGTTAAGAGCACTGGCTGCTCTTGCAGAGGACCTAAGTTTGATTCCCAGCATCCACATGGTGGCTCACAACCATCTGTAACTCCGATTTCAGGGGGTAATGCCCTCTTCTGGCCTCTGTGGGCACCAGGCATGTGGTGCACATACATGTAGGCAAAGACATCCATACACATAAAGTAGGTAAATCTAACTATATGCACATGCACAATTGATTTGACCTCAGGCCTCCATATGCACACACACATGCATGCCTACAAAGAAATGAAGAACAGAGTCAAGCAAGCATGGTGAAACACACCTATAACATCGGCACTCCAGAGGTTGAAGCCCAAGGAGAGAGAATTTCAGGCCAGCCTGTGTTGCTTAGTAAAATTCTGTCTCCAAAAGTAAACATAAAAGAAACTCAGGAGCCAATGCAAGCTACGTTTCCGTGCCATGGTGTCCCCACATGAGCCCTAGGATGCTATTACTGGCCATTCTTGCCTTATGTGGGAAGAAACTAAGGCACAGAGAGGTGAAGTCACCTGCTCAAAAGTCAGAGCACAGGAGTAGCGGAGCTGACATCCAGGCACCCTGGCTCCACACAGAGCACACACACACACACACACACACACACACACATTGTGTGGCATCACCAGGCTCTTCTAGCTCTGGGTCAACTCTAGAAAATGAGAATATCTTGCTTCACAATGGGCATTTGGGGTCCCCTCCCTTCTGCCAGCACCCGTCCTGGCTACCGTCCTCACGTCCCAGTCTTGCCTTGCCGCAAACCTGCGTCCTTGGTGACGCAGGAAGCTGTGGGCTGGCCGGTTGTCATGGCGATGGCCAGCAGCCCTTGTAAACAGTCTCGCTTTCTGACTGCCTGCCTAGCTCATTTTGTGACCCTCTGAAGTTGACCCTTTATGGGTGGCCTGTGGGCTGGCAGTCACCCTCTTGTCTACTCTGCTGATACCTGTGGGGATATAGGGACATATAGGGATATATAGGGACATGGGAGATATAGAAACAGAGAGTCTGGGTTCCTCCCTCCCTTCCTGCCGTCTTCTTGGCTGGTGACCTTCCCTTCTCCAAGCATCTAACCTGCTTCACAGAATGGCCACAGGAGTTAAAAAGCTACCTCTCCCTCTCTCTCACCTCCTTACCTCCCTCCCATTCAGCATGTACCAAGCAAAGGTCTAGATGCTCAGGACACAGCAGTGGTCAGGATAGATAGACCAGCCCTCTAAAGTAAGACAGACAACAGCATCTGGGAAGAATGTGTGCAGGTCGGGGCAGTCTTCCGTGGGCTAAGCAGGGGAGGCCTCCCTCAGCTACTCCAGCTGGACCAGAATGAGGAGGTAGAGATGCTTGAAAGGAAGCAGCAGTCTAAGTGAGCTTGACATCAAAGGTCCTGGGGCAGGCATGATTCAGCCTATACAGAAGGTCCTTCCTTCAGAATGACATGTTTAACCCTTAGTGTGAATCCTGCTGCTGCAGATGCAGGGAAAGGGAACAGAGACATGGGGCATTGCTCAAGATGGCAGGAGATGATGGCCTCACCTCCACCTGCTGCAGGTACAGCTCCCTGCCTCTGACATGGCTGTCCTCAGCCTTGGTGTCTGACCTGCTGTGCCAAGAGACAGTGAGGGACAAGCAGAGAGAGAGCAGATTCCAGAGCTTTGCTGACACAATAGCGTGACCTCCTGACTCTGAGAGCACAGAAGACAGAAACAGAAAGAGCTTTTGAAGGGCAGACAAGATGGCTCAGGAGGTAAAAGGGGCTTGAGTTTCCGTCCCCAGGACTCACCTGGTAGAAGAACAACTTCTGAGTGTTGCCCTCCGGCCATAACACCTGCACATGACACGTATGAGTGCTCCCTCCCTCCTCTCTCTCCCTCCTCCCCCTTCCCTCCCTCTTTCCCATGATTTATCTCAGCTTCCTGAGCTGAGAGCATGGACATATCATCATGCCCATTATGTTCTCTGTGTGTGTGTGTGTGTGTGTGTGTGTGTGTGTGTGTGTGAGATCACACACATATACACACAAAGTAAAAAAAAATGCAGTTTTTGAAAGTTTTAAAGAAAGGGCCCTTGTCTGAGGTCACATGACTATTGCCTGGCCAAGCTGAATCCATCTTGTGGCCCCCACTACCAGCTGATAACAGAGAAACTTGGCCGAAAACCCCCAGGAATGGGGACAGTGGTGGGTTGGGTCCCTCCTTGTGAGCTGTGTGAAAGAAAACTGGCCACAGCAAGGTGTTTTTAGATTTTTCAGAACAAGCCAGGCCTTTTCCATGAACTGATTTTAAAATAGTGACCCAGCTGGGTATGATCCCAGCACCCAGGAAGTGAGTGAGGCAGGTGAATTGCCATGAGAGGATTGCCAGCCTGGGCTAGAGTGAGTTCCGGGCCAGCCTGGGCTACAGAGCAAGACTCTTGCCCTCCCCCACCACCAATTAGTTAGAATCAAATGTTTCTTCTAGTGTTATTTGCTATGTGGCAGTCAGAGAGAGGAGGCATTGAACCCTGTGAGCTGGGGCCCCTGCAAACACAGAGGCCTATAGCTAACTCTGCTCTACCAGGGCCGATTCCTCAGCACTTGTGGAGTCTAATAGAAGGGAGAGGAAAATGGACACAGCCTGGGGGCTGGAGAGATGGCTCAGAGGTTAAGAGCACTGACTGTTCTTCCAGAGGTCCTGAGTTCAATTCCCAGCAAAACCACATGGTGGCTCACAACCATCTATGATGAGGTCTGGCGCCCTCTTCTGTAAAACTGTATGCATAATAAATAAATAAATCAAAAAAAAAATTAAAAAAAAAAAAATGGACACAGCCTGGTACCCACAGGCTTTATAAACCAGCTGGTTCTCTTGTCACTCAGTCACCACAGGCCTGGGAGCCAGGCCCCTGAATCTCACCCATCACCCTCAGGCCATGCTAGAGGATTCTTGTGTTCCAGGAGCTAGATATAACCCTTACTATTAGATGGAAAAACCAAGACCCCATTTTCCCTTGCTTAATTAGAGAGCATCTCGCTGGTGGCCTTGTTCATGGAAATTGGAACTTCTGGAGCAAGATCAGTGGATTATTGCCAGTACTGGAGAGAGCGACCAGGGACGTAACAAGGGAAGAAAAGGAGAGCGAGAAAATGGAGCCGAGTTGAGCCCTCTGAGACTGCTTCCCAGCACCAGGCTGCACTCAGGTGTCTGCCAAGACTGCCTGGAATCTGGAGAGGCCACACCCCGGAGAGCAGCCTGTGGCGTCTTTGAATCATGGTGCCAAATGCCCGGGCCTGGCTCTTCTCCGGCGATCCAATTACTAAATGCAGCAGCATTCTTGAAAAAATGTCTTTCCTCTTATGTAACTCGGCCGTGACAAACGCTTAGCAGATGGCGCAGTGACAGGCTTCCCGAAAGCCCATCTTTCCAAATTAATGTATGGGCATTTCAATGAGCCCAGGAATCTAGGAGGACTGCCACTGGAGGAGCTGGCCAGGCTTCCACCTCAACATTTAGGGCATGTTAATGGCCTTCATTGGGTGGAGTTTACTGTAAGCATCGGTCAGGACATACCTGGTTTAGACCCCCTGAAGAGACACCAGGGGTCTCCCCAAAGCTGGAAAAGGAGGCATGTCTTCCATCCCTTATGTCAACATTTCCCCTAATAGTTTTACATCGTCTTTGAAAAACGTGGACATCTCTCCCTGCCTCCCAGTGGGAAGTGGTTTTAGTCACAAACTGTGTCAGCTGCTGGCAGCCAGCTCGTCCACCAACCCCCCTCCCTGCTTTCCTTGCTCAGGGATGAGATCATGCCATTTGGAGGCGATTATAGCTAAAGAATGCTAGGGATGTGAGAAGCCCTCCTCAGAAACCTCCTTCCTCATCACAAGCTGTACCCTGTGGGATGGGCAGGGACTGGAGGCCAGGTGCAGGCCTCTGGCTCATCCTCATGGTCCCCAAAAGCTACATTCCCAGCCCCCAGCTCAGATCTGATGCACTGGGTTGCTGGACTGCTGAACTACCCAGTAAGCTGGCCTTCTGAGTTTAGGGCTGGGAGAGCTCTGAATTGTCTCTGCCCTGATGGAGAAACTGGGGCTCAGAAAAAGCAAGCAGTCTGCTCAGAATCATATGGACCCATGTGATAGGGCAGGACAGGTGGGCAGCCCCTCTGCTGTCCATGAAGACACCATTGCCTGGAACCCATCTGTCCATCCACCATCCCCTCTACTTCTGGTGCCAGGATCCTGAGTCCCTGTTGGGAATCAAACATTCAAGTCATGTGGTTGAACTAAAACTGCTTCTCCTGCATGTTCAAGGGGACACACCTGGCTCAATCCTAACCAATGAGAGCAGTTGATTCCTCCCACTGGTTCAGGTGGTTAATGCAAGATAAACAAACAGGCTGGTAAGCAATAACCCTGCGGCTTTCACTTTCCATTTACTGAAGTCATTAAAATGATGCCATTTTCCTTTGCTCTGAACTGGAGGGAATGTAACCGAGTGCTGCTTAGTGTTGTGCCCTGGTGGCAAGACCCCCTGAAGAGACCACCAGAGATGAGAACTCTCCAAAATGCAATAGCAAGGTTTATTGAAATGCAATTTGTATGGAGGAGGTACCTGCCCCTCTGCAAGCTGGGTTTTAAAGGCAAAACCACAAGGTTACACATCAATTAGGGGTCTTAATATGGATACAATTCTGATTAGCTCGTTTTGGGGGTACTTTCCAGATTTCCTGTTATTTTTGCCAGCTGTCTGTCAAACCTTCCTTCCTAGACCATCTCCTGGGTTGGGACATTCGGTGGCTATCAAATGGCCCCAGGACATTTCATGGTTAATTAGCTGCTATCATATAGCCCTAGGCTATCTCTCTATTTTGTACTTTGTTCTCAGCAGAACTCAGACCTGCTTCAAACTGGGGTTCAGGGACTTTAGTTCAAAATGGAGGTGCTTCCCTGGTTCTTCACTAGTAGCCACCTCTGCCACTATCAGGGTGTGTCCACTAAGAATGAAAGCCACCATAGAAAGCAAGGCCAAAGGAAAGTGATGCAGCAGGCTTTGACTCGTAAATCCCCAGAGCCACCAGTACCTGAAAACACCGTCACCCAGGAGTGCTTAACTATGTGAATTAGTACAGTCATCCTTTTGCTGTACTAAGTCTGCTGGGTTCTGTCGTTTATCCCCCAAAAGGTTTCAGCTATGAAACAAGGCTCCAAAACAGGGTGCTGAGTGACCCTCTCCCTATCCCCAGAAACCCCCACAACGCCCTGCCACACAGCAACAACACAGCTGAGGTTGTTCCCATGAGGACAGCAGCTCCCAACTGATGGACCATGACCATTTTGTATGTCCCACGGCCTCTGCTTCCTGCTTGATCAGGAGCAAGAGAAGTCATTTTCAAAACCCAGCTCCATTCAGCATTCCCTGCTCCGAGGCCTCAACACAGCCTTGTTTTTCCTGGTCCTGCCTTGCTTGTTTATTTACTCTTCCTTCATTCCTTTTTATACTTTTTAATTTTTTGGTTTTTCTTTTTTTTTAAAATATTTATTTATTTATTGTGTATACAGTTTACAGAAGAGGGTACCAGATCTCAGTATAGATGGTTGTGAGCCACCATGTGGTTTTGCTGGGAATTGAACTCAGGACCTTTGGAAGAACAGTCAGTGCTCTTAACCTCTGAGCCATCTCTCCAGCCCCAATTTTTTGGTTTTTCAAGACAGAGTTTCTCTGTTTAGCCCTAGCTGCCCTGGAACTCCCTCTGTAAACTAGGCTGACCTCGAACTCACAGAGATCCACTTGCCTCTGCCTCCTGAGTGCTGGGATTAAAGGTGTGAATCCTCACCACCCATTTCTCTTCCCTCCCTCCCTCCCTTCCCCCCTCCCTCCCTCCCTTCCCCCCTCCCTTTCTCCCTTCCTCCCTCGTTATGTGGAATGTCCTTCTTATATTTTTGGTTGTAAGCCTAGCCTTTAATGGCTGAGCCATCTCTCCAGCCTGTGGGATGTCTTTCTAAAAAGCCGAGATGGTCCTTCAGGTCCTGCTTCCCAAAGAAAACTGCCAGACATCCTTCAAGATGAAAAGTGATTGCCGAACTATGCCAGAATGGGCAGAGCAGTCATTCAAGTTTCCTGCTTCACTAAAAGATATGCCAGAGACTATCGGCCTCCAGGCTGAAGATGGATGCCCCAACATTAAAAGGAAAATTTGGGTGACTGTCCAGGGAAACACATCTCATCTCTGTCATTTCTAGATTTTAGAAGTTGCTTGCACTTCCTCTTTACTCAGTAATATTATATTCTTCTGTGGTCTTTGATATAGTTAAAGATTAGATAGTTATAGATGTGGTTTTCTTCATTATTATAAAAAATATATTAGATATAAAACTTTAGACTCACAAAAATAAGATAAATAATAAAATATTTTCTTTAATTTTGCTAAATACAAAGAGACTAGATACTGTATCTATAATTTCTGCTTGACAGCTGTTTTGTTATATATAATTTTGTTATGTTAAAATTAAAACCTTTTTTGATTAGACAGAAAAGGGGAAGTATAGTGGGATTATGCTGGTAATGTAAATATTTGTCCCCCCTGTGGGTTTAATAAAAAGCTGATTGGCCAAAGGCAAACAGGAAGTGTGGGCAGGGCTATCAGGCTAAGAAAACTGGAGAACATCTCAGAGCAGACAGACTCACACCAGACACAGATGCCAGAGTTGCTGGAGCTGCCAGGAAATGCTGCTCTGAGAAAAGGTACCACACATGGCTGAACAAGATGGGTTGAGTTGAGATGAAGGAGTTAGCAAGTTATAGGCCTGGGCCCTAGTTGGATCAGCACAAAATTAATATAAGCCTGTGTATGATTATCTGAGGCTAAGTGGGGCTGAGAGTGGGACCTAAACCTTTGGTCCAGGCCCGGAAAGTCCAGGCTAGAACCTGATACAACAGGGAAGTGATGTGGGATGTCCTTCTGCATGCTGTGAATATCATTGGATAATAAAAGAATTGTTTTGGCCTATGGAAGGCATCTTAGAAGTACACGGGAAACTGGAGCATAGGTAAGGGAAGGAAGGCAGAATCAGGGAGATGCCATCCAACTGTCCAAAAATCAACATATAAAAATAACACAAATAAGCCACAGGCCACATTGCAAAACAAATTAATAAAAATAAGTTAATTTAAGATACAAAAACTGGGGCTGGAGAGATGGCTCAGTGGTTAAGAGCACCGTCTGCTCTTCCAGAGGACCCGGGTTCAATTCCCAGCACCCACATGGCAGCTAACAACTGTCTGTAGTTCCAGTTCCAGGCAAACACCAAGACAAATAAATAAATAAATAAAATAAAGTTTAAAAAAAAAACAAAAAAAAACTAACAATCTACCTACGTCATAGGCCAAACAACATATAATTAGTATAAATGTCTGAGTAATTTTTTGGGGGCCTAAACAGTGACAAACAGGTCCAGACACTAAGACCAGGCCAACCAGGCCAAAAACCTCATATTACACCCCCTCCCTTTCTCTACCGTTCACACTGTGATTTTCTTTTTCTTTGTGGCATAACTCCATATAACCAAGGCTTGCCTTCAATGCTGATCCTCCAGCTGCCAGTGACAGGATCACAGACATGCTCCACTACTCCTGGCTTTACGTCTCTAGAGCCATATGTGGAAAGAATCACCTATTCTTCAGGCTACTTCAAGGAACTGAACAGGGCTACAGCCAGGCACTTATAGAGTTCATTTGAGAAAACAGAAACTCCACAGGAAAACAACAGCCAGTGGAGACAGGGTAAGTGACAGTCCCTTGCTGGCCCCTGGTGGTGCATCACTCTGTCCCTCTACTCCAGCCCCTGACCCCAGGCTGGTACACAGGTGCAGCGGAGATGCCCATCCAGTGATTCACTGCCAGAATGGGAACAGCCATGAGTCCTGATTCAGGCAAGAGGATCAAGTGTCAGTAACTCAAGCCACTTCCTGACCACAAGGACAGCTGGATGTGCCCCTCACTAGCATCTCAGGGTACCTGACTGAACCCTGACCTCCCCATTCCATGCCCACCAGAGCCCCTGAACTGGAACTGTGATGTGAGGTGACACCCCAGAGTGGACCCAACAAACATCTCACTGTGTCAGAGAAGCCAGTCATAAAAGGCCAAATGTCATAGGATTCCATTTATTGTTTGGTTTCTTTGATGGTTTGTTTCTTGAGACCGAGTTTCTCTGTGCAACCCAGGCTGTGATAGAACTCACTCTTTAGACCAAGCTGATATTGAACTCACAGAGATCTGCCTGCCTCTTGCCTCTCAAGTGCTGGGGATTAAAGGCATGTGCCACCACCGCCCTGCATATGGTTCCATTTATACAAAATGGCAAGAATTGGCAAATCTGTCATTTAGGATTGTGGGGGTCAGAGCACTAAGGGAGGGGTGACTCCAACAGGGTCAGGGCTTCTTTTGAGTGGGAGCAAAGCTGTTCCAAAAGTATTTTCTTGTGGTCTGAATAAGAATTCACACACACACAAAGAGCTGGGCAACGGTGGCAAATGCCTTTAAGCCTCGCAGGTGAAGACAGAAGCAGGCCAAGCTCTGTGAGTTTGAGGCCAGCCAGATCTATAAAGCAAGTTTCAGGACAACCAGAACAACACAGAGAAACCGTGCAGTGGAACAATCTTTGTACACTATAAATGTGCATTGCTCTCATTGTTAATAAAAGGCTGGCCGATAGCTGGTCAGGAAGAAATTAGGCAAGAAGCCTTACACAGAATTTTAGGAGGAAGAAGTAGGGTGGAGTTAGAAGAGTCACCAGCCAGACACAGGGAGCAGAAAATAATATGCTATACTCAGAAAAGTATTGCCACGTGGCAAAGAATAAATAGAAATATGGGTTAATATAAATGTATGAATTAGCTAGGAACAAGCCTGAGCTATCAGCTGAGCATTTATAATTGATAATCAGCTGGGGCTGGAGAGATGGCTCAGCGGTTAAGAGCACTGTCTGCTCTTCCAGAGGACCCGGGTTCAATTCCCAGCACCCACATGGCAGCTAACAACTGTCTGTAGTTCCAGTTCCAGGCAAACACCAAGGCAAATAAATAAATAAATAAAGTTTAAAAAAAATAAAATAAAATAAGTCATAATCAGCCTGAGTCGGTTATTTGGGACCAGGCAGTTGGGACAGGAAATGTCCAATTACAAAAACCTGTCTTGAAAAACCTAAAAAAAAAAAAAATCCCTAAAGACTCATATATATGAATGGTGAAAGTGTTTAGGAAGGATTAAGAGATGTGGCCTTGTTGGGGAAGGTGTGTTACTGGGGCTCAGTTTGAGATTTCAAAAGCCCTTGCAGGGCCCTGTCTCTGTCTCTGTGTCTCGCTCTCTCTTTCCTCTCTGCTGCCTGCAGATCTTTCTTTTTATTAAATATTTATTTTTATTTTATGTGAATTGGTGCTTTGCCTGCATGTATAACTGTGTAAGGGTGTCAGATCTTGGAATTACAGACAGTCGTTAGCTGCCATGCGGATGCTGGGAATTGAACTCAGGTCCTCCGGAAGAACAGCCAGTGCTCTTAACCGCTGAGCCATCTCTCCATCCCTGCCTGCAGATCTTCTGTAAACTTTCAATTACTATTCCAGTGCCCTGCTCCCTGCCATGATGGTCATGGAAGCACCCTTTGAAACTGTAAGCAAGCCCCCATGAAATGCTTTCTTTTATAAATTGCCTTGGGCATGGGCACTGTTGCCTCAGTCAGCAACAGTGACTAAGACAGCTGTAGACATGCTTGCAGAGTTGGTTGGTATGCAGGGAGGATTGGGTGGTGCTGTCTGCATGGGATCTCAGTAAGGCTGACATCATGCAGCTGACTCACAAAAACAGAGCTCTCTCACTGCCTACAGCCTCTTTGTAGTCCTCTGGGGGCAAAGCGCCCCCACCTCAGTGTTTGGTGGATCCTTGTCATCTAACTCTCACTTTTTTCTAGACCAAGAGATGTCCATGCTCAGCATCAAGAAAATGTCTGGCTGTGCATGCATGACATCCTTGTTTTGTTTTGAGGCAGGATCTAGGGCATCCCAACTGATCTCAGATTTGCTGAGGATAACCTCTGTGATGATCTCAGTTGTCCACTAGATAACACCTGAAGTCACCTGGGAGGTAGGCCTCTGGGCATACCTGTGAGAAACTATATCCATTAGGTTAATTGGTTGATTGAAGAGGGAAACCCACCATGCCTTGAGCTGGGACACTCTATAAAAAAGTGACCCAGGAAGCAATAGTCATTAGCTCTTTTATTATTGCCTGCTTCCTGAATGTGAATGCCAGGTGACCGGCTGCCACAGGTTCCCCACCCTGATGGGCTGCACCCTTGAACTGTGAGCTGGAATGAACCTTTCTCCCTTAAGTGGCTTTTGTCTGAGTATTTGCTAACAGCAGCAGGAAAGGTGAACCTAGAACTCCTGACTCTGATCCCCATGGCCTGAGTGTTATGGTTGGCATGGGACACCACACCCTGGCTGATCTTGGTCTTCATTTGATCTTGAGATAGTCTGGCCTCAACCTTTCTCTGTAGCTAAAAATGACCTTGAATTTTGGATCCTCCTGAGTGCTGGGATTCCAGGCATGGGCCAGCACAAGTGGTTTGTCTGATGGGACCCACACTTCCTGCACTCTGGGCAAGTACTCTTCAACTGAGCCCCATCCTGGACTATGTTTATTGTTGGTGCCTGGCCAACTTCATATCAGCAAAAGGAACAGTATGCCCAAAGACACATTCCGCTGTATCTCAGTTATATCAACAACAAAGTCCTCGTGTTTAGGAACTGGTGAAGGAGGCTGAGCCATAGACGGCTGAGCCATAGATCAAGGAAGACAGACTGTGCAAACAGGGGAGGTAGCAGGACCACCTAAGCTCTGATCTTGGGGGTTGACTGCTCAGGTGTGTCTCTTTTCCCAGTGTTCATTTTCTTTTCAGCCAGCATCCTATAAATATCACCCACGTCCTCAAAGAATCCCAGTCAGGAGGATCAAGAATTCAACTAGCCTGGGCTACATAGTAAGACTGTGTCTCAAAAAAAAAAAAAAAAAAAAGTCTGTGTAGGGCTGGAGAGATGGCTCAGAGGTTAAGAGCACTGACTGTTCTTCCAGAGGTCCTGAATTCAATTCCCAGCAACCACATGGTGGCTCACAACCATCTATAATGAGATCTGGTGCCCTCTTCTGTATACTGTATACATAATAAATAAATATTTAAATTAAAAAAAAGGGCATGGTGGCACAAGTCTTTAATGCCAGCACTTGGGAAAGCAGAGGTCTGCATAGCCTGGTCTATGTAGCCAGCAAGTTCTAGGCCAGCCGAGTCTACATAGTGAGACCCTGTTTCCAGCAAAAGCAGGGTGGGGTGGACAGGAGCTATTGCCCAGGGGTTAAGAGCACTCGCTGCTCTTGAAGATGAACTGGGTTAAATTCCCAGCACCTACAATGGCAGTCATAACAATCTGTAATCCAGCTCCAGGAGATCCAATATCCTCTTCTAACCTCCACGGGCACCAGGCACAGACACATAAATATAAAGACACCCATACAAATAGAACTTTAATGTGAGCACAGTGTCACACTCCTATGATCCCAGGATTCAGGAGACAGACAGGAAGATCAAGTCAAGAATTCAAGGTCACACTCAGTTACACAGCCTGTTAAGAGACTGGCCTGGATTTACATGAGACACCATCTCAAATAATAAAAACAGAATGAGTAGCCCTGGTCTCAAAAGGCCAGGATGGAGAGACCTGTGACATGCTTTCCGGCATCAGTATGCACCATGAGTGGCTCAGGCCTTTTTACCTTGTCCTAAACTCAAGTGCCCTGTTTGCATAGCAAACACTTGACCAACACGGCTATTCCCCAGCCTCTGTTTCTTAGCATCTGTTTAGCCCTCAGACAGCACCCAACTTCGTAAGATTTGCTGAACAAATCATTTCATTGGATGAGGTGGGGAAGCCTGTAAGGCAGGTGCGCCCCCCTGTGCCCCCCCCAACAGGGAACTAAGAGGCCAAAGTCACAAGGTTGATAAAAGTAGGATCCACTGTAGACCCAAATAGAAAAGAGCGGTTTGGGGGCTGGAGAGATGGCTCAGCGGTTGAGAGCACCGTCTGCTTTTCCAGAGGACCTGGGTTCAATTCCCAGCACCCACGTGGCAGCTAACAACTGTCTGTAGTTCCAGTTCCAGGCAAACACCAAGGCAAATAAATAAATAAATAAAGTTTTAAAAAAAAAAAAAAAAAAAAAAAAAAAAAAAAAAAAAAAAAAAAAAAAAAAAAAAAAAAAAAAAAAAAAAAAAAAAAAAGAAAAGAGCGGTTTGGAAGCTGGTGCTCGCCCTTGCATTTTGCAGAGGATACTAATTTATAGGAAAGACGTACCACAACAGTCATTAAAGGCAAATCTCCCAGTGCTTGCCCAGCATGCATGAAGTAGAGGCAGGAAGACCCTAAGTTCAAAGCCAGGCTTGCCTTGCTCGTGAGTTGAAACTAACCTTGGCTAGGTGAGACTCTGTCTCAAAAAGAAAATTTCAAAGCCTTAGGGAAGTTCCTCATTCCAAGGTATTCGAAATAAGACCCGATCTGCCCCCTCATCTCCCCCCACCCCATCCCAACTCTGTCCCAGAGAACAAGGCCACCTGCTGGAAAGAGTCTCTTGCTTTCCAGAGACAGCTGTGACAAGGGGATGCTGCCCCCTGGTGGCCGCACCGCTAGGCAGCCTGAAGTCGCAAACAGGCTTCTTCCAGAGACGGCTCAAAGCTGCCTAGCCCCACCTATTCTGCCCCTCTGTGCTGCCTGCCAGCAGCCCGAGTTGCTGGAAGACTTGTCTTCTGAGGACTCTAGGAGGAAACTCCCGGTTCTTGCATGAAGCCCCAAAGGCCAACCTCCAAAGGTGCCCGATCCAGCAGCCACGCCCGCCGCCAGAGCGGACCAATCAGGGCTCCCTATCTTTCTGGCCTCGGTGATTGGCTCAGTGATGAAACCACACTCCCAAGCAGGGCCATTCAGGGTCTCCCTGGAGATGATTCCCAGGGACTGCAGAAAAAAAGGCTTTGTAGGGTGTGTGTAGGTCCCTAAGGTGTCCCCATTATGGCTGTTCTGGCTACTTTGGGGACAGCTGCTTGTCTCTTAAAAAAGAGACAGGGAGAGTAGAGGGGAGCATCTCCCAACAGTCTTGTTTCCAAACATCTATCAGGACAGTGTATTAGTTACATGTATCTTTGTTGTGACAAAATAATAGACAAAGTAACTTAAGAGATTCTTTTGGCTCACAGTTCGAGGGTGAGCCCTCCGTGGCCAGAGAAGTCTTAGCAACAAGGGTGGGTGGGATGCAGCTGGTCGCATTGTATCTGAAGTCAGGAAGCAAAGAGCAAGTTCAGCTCTCTTTGTCCTTTGTACGCAGTGCACAACCCCCGCCCATGGGATGGGTCTTCCCATCACGTCAATTTAATCTAGACAAGACCTCACAGGCATGCCTGGAGGCTTGCCTCCTAGGAGAATCTAGATTCTATCAGTTTGACATTAGCTATCATAGCCAGTAATCCCCTGAAAGGTGTAGCACTCTCAAGGTGCCCATGTTCCTTCCTGTAAATAGCCTAGCGAACCGCGCTGGGTCCCACCTAAAGGACACAAAAGCAGAAGACAGACTAAATTAGACAAGGAGGATTAGTGGGAGAGGAGAAAGGGGGTTAACAGGCAGGGAGGGCAAATATGATCTAAATACTTTATGGGGTGAGTTAGGTTGCTTACAACAATCTTTTTTTCCCCATTATTAGATTGCACTATTTGAGGTGTTGCCACTGCATGTTTGTGGATACCTCATGGGGGATTGATGTCTTTTTGCACCGTGTGAATCCTAAAGATTGAACTCAGGTTATCAGGCTTGGCCCATCGAAGCCCTTAACCACTGAACTGTCTCATGGGCCTAACAAGCACATTTTACTTATCTGTTTATATAGTTTCTGTCCCCAGGCTTCAGTCCAACACTCAGGAAGCCTATCACATCGGCAACCTGATGAGGTCATTCTGCCAAACAAAATCCCTTCTGGACTGGGGCCAATCAATAGTCTCCAGAAGTGGCTTTTCATCTTGAGATAATGGCAGATGTGCTCCCTCAGAACAAAGGCTTCCCGATACCTTGTGTCTGTACTCTAGACAAGCTTGGATGCTTGCCGAGAAGGGAATAGAGCTGTTGATCTCTGCCCGGGGAAGGGCTCTCCCCTGTCAGCTTCCATCTGGGTAATTAACCTGCTGGCAGCTGAGGGTCTGTCTCCATCCATGTCCGTGGATGCATGCCTGGCTGCTCTGAGAGGAAGCAGCTCCTGGATGACTTCAGGACACACTAAATGAGGTCCTGCCCTGACAGGGAAGGAGGTCCAAGGCTCAGGTAAACAGTCCTCTCAAGGGTGTCCTGGAGCTGGGGGCAGATGGAGCTTCTGTTGTTGGTGTGTTGGCCACCTGGGCTCTTTGGTTTTCCTAACTGTGACCTAAATCTTAGTTCTCTGAATGCTGAAGGTGATTACCTATTTCAGTCAGTCCCCTGTGACTGTCCTCACTAATAGCACCAAGAAATTTCAAGGAAGTAACCTCCCACCAGCCCCACACATACCTCAAGGATAACCTGGTTTGGTCCTCATTATGCAGACAGCATCACACCCACCCCACCTCATCTCACCTCACCCTACCCCAGGGTGTTAGAAATGCAGCATCAAGATGAGGGATGAGGGTCAATTGGTAGAGTGCTTTCTTGGTATACCTGAAGTCCTGGGTTCTCCAGCACCATATAACCAGGTATGGTGACACAGGACTGCACAATCACAGAACTTGGGAGGTAGAACAATCACAGAACTTGGGAGGTAGAACAATCACAGAACTTGGGAGGTAGAAGCATAAGAATCAGAAGTTAAGGGTCATCCTCAGTGTATAGTGAGCTGGGGATCACCTTAGGCTATGTGAGACCTTATCTAAAAAAAAAAAAAAAAAAAAAAAAAAAAAGCCTGTTTAATTCATAGGACAATAAAGGGTCCCCATGACTTTCTGTGTGAACTCAAAGACAAAACGGTGAGTGTCTGGCAGGTACAAGGTGCATGTCCTCAGCTCTGTGGGTGCCCTACACAACCCAGAATGCACATGGTGCCCTTAGATACACTGGTGATCCCTGCCACGTGTCTGACTAGCTCCACCAGTGAACAGTGAAGTTTGGGGTGAAGTAATGCTTCACTTTCTCTGTGATGCTAACATCCCAGCTCAGAGCCCCGTAAAGGTAAACATGAGGAAAATTCTCAAGCAAACTAAACATGCTGAGTATGTGTTTAAAACGTTGGGCTCAGCGGTTAAGAGCACTAACTGTTCTTCTAGAGGACCTGAGTTCAATTCCCAGCATCTACATGGCAGCTAACAGCTGTCTGTAATTCTAAGATCTGACATCCTTACACAGTTATACATGCAGGCAAAACACCAATTTACATAAAATAAAAATAAATATTTAATAAAAAAATGTTGGGCTTGGAGCTGGAGAGAAGGCTCAGTGGTGAAGAGCCATAGCTGTTCTTCCAGAGGACCCTGGCTCAATTCCCAGCACTCACATGGCAGCTCACAACTGCCAGTAACTCCAGTTTCATATCAGACACCTTCACACAGACATGCATGCAGGCAAAACATGAATGCACATGAAATAAAAATAATTTTAAAATGTGGGGTAGTGCATGCATTCAATCCTGGCAGTCAGGAGGCAGAGGCAGGTGGATCTCTTAAGTTTGACGCCAGCCTGGGCTACACAGAGAAACCTTGTGTCAAAATAATGAAAGCATAAAAACAAGGTATTACCCAAATTAAAAAGATTCTCTGGAGATATATAAATGTATCACTTTTTCCTTATATCAGCAGACAGATGGCAAGATTTGAAAGGATGTTGGAGGTGGCTTAGAGGTTAAGAGCAGTGTCTGCTCTTGCAGGGGACCCAGGTTTGGTTCCCAGCACCCAACTGTCAGTAACTCCAGTTCTCAAACAGGAGAGTGGGCGAGAACTCAACAGAAGTGTCCCCAATCTGAAGGGCTGTTAGAGGCAGTGAGCCCACTGCTGATTGCTGGCAGGCCTCTCTCCCATGGGCAGTGAGGGTGTCTCTGACTCCACTGAATGCTTTGCCCTGAACAATGGATGATTCTAATTACCCAAGTGAGACCCAGTGGATTGAGTGCCAACCAGAAGCTGGGTAACACCAGCAGCACTTTCAGGCTTTCATACAGTACATCTCGACCAGAGCCTCCTCTTCCCCAGATGCACCGATCCTCCCTTTCCCCTGTTGTTCCCTGAACACTGGAATAACCCTCCTACCAAGGCTAGCCGAGACAACCCAGGAGGAAAAGGGTCCCACAAACAAGAGTCAGACACCCCCACTGTTAGGAGTCCACAGCATGTATGCAAAGGACCTAGCATCCACCTATGCTGGCTCCGAATTGCAGCTTCAGTCTGAGAGCCCTGCTTAGTTGATTCTGTGTGCTTCTGTGTCAACCCCTCTGGCTCCTATCATCCTCCCTCCCCATCTTCTGCATAAAGTTTGGCCTCTGCATCTCTTCCCACCAGCTGTTGGAAGCCTCTCTGATGACCAGGCTATAAATATCATTAGGAATCATTTTGTGGACTTTTTTGTCATTTGTGTTTAGTCTCTAAAACATTCAGATCCTGGCCATCCAGGTAGTGTCAGGTATGAGCTTCCTCTCATGGCCTGAGCCTACATAGAATAGTCATCGGTTGCCCATTCCCAAGTTGATCCACCATTACCCCAGTACATATTGTAGGTATGACAAGCTGTGAGCAGTAAGTTTTTATGGCTGAGACGGAGTTCCAGAGCCAGCACTGGGGGCTGAGCCTGCTTACTGAAGATGGCCTGTTTAGGCTCCATTCCTCCATTACTAAAGTAACTAAGGTCACCCTCACAGGTTCCAGGAAGTTTCCAGACTGTTACGGAAACCTAGTGCACTTCCTAAGGTGTGTGCCAGGGCAAGCATAGGAAATGCAATTGGGAACACTCCCTGCATTGTGCAATAGAAACAGGAGATCAAAGTCCAAGCAAGATGGAGGCAGTAATGGGCACAAGTAAACACCAAGCTGTCTCAGGAGGCAGCAAGCAGAGAATATTTTGGGAGTCTGGGTTCCAAATCTTAGGCCTACCTCTATATCAAAGTCAAAACAGGAAATGGCTCAGATAGAAGATAATTCCAATTCCAAGGGCCGGCCATACAGGGTTACTACCATGCACTCAAGCTGGGCAGTGGTGGTACCTCATCCTTAAATCCCAACAGAGATTGGGAGACAGAGGTCAGAGGATCTTCTGAGTTCCAAGGACAGACTCAGAGACTCCTCCCTCAAAAAAACCATGCACTCTTCTGTTCCCAACATCCACATTAGGCATCTAAAAATCAACCAGGACTTCAGTTATAGGGGATCGACAAATGTGGGCATCTGCACTCACAAGCATGCATACCTACATACAGATACACAGGCATATATTATGGTACTTGCATTTAATTCAGCACTGGAGGCAGGGGCTGGAAGACCTGAGTTTCAGAACAGCCTGGCCCACACATAGAAACCCTATCTTGAAACATGACCCCCAGGAGGAAAACAAAAAGCCAAAGGGTCAGGTCAGGGCTACAGAGCTCCAAAGGATATCTGTAGAGAAGCTGTAAATGGGAAGAGTAGCAGAGCCTTGTACAGAATCCCTATTCCCATACCCTCCAGCCCTAGTCAGAACTCCAAAAATGCAAAAAGGCAAACACCTTTAATCCCAGTACTAAGTTAGCTCTGTAGATGAGGCCAATCTAGACACCAGATAATGCAAGTGTAGGGAAAATACTCAGACAAGATAATCTACAGAAACAAAGAATGGGGTCAGTCAGTAAAAACACTACCACACAAGAGTAGTCTTCTGACTTTTCTGTGCATGTCATGAAGGTCAGTCAGGGCTACAAAAATTCTAGATGGCTTAGATCCTGACTTGGTACCCTTCAGGTAGAATTTGATGGCTGTTAAGGTTCTAATGACCCCAGAAAACACAGGGTAGGTGCTCCTGTAACAAAAACTTAGAAAAGGACATTTTCAGCTCAGTTTAGCTGGTCAGTGTAGCCAAAAGCTAGCTCTTCTCCTCATAGGACCCAGCTTATATATCAACTGTGCCATCCACTCCTAGAGCCAAGCCAGTCTTCCTACCTCAGCACTCATAGACCAACCCAAGACAGCCCTCTCCCATGGCTCAAGGGTATTTTCCTTACCAATCTGTCCCAACTGGGAGATGCCAACATGCTCTACTTATATGAGCTAATGACATGAGCACAGCACCTCTATATAAGAGAGGTGCTTTATATAAAAGAGGGGCAGTTTGATCCTGGGTAGCAGAACAAGTGGGAATGGGTTAGTTGGGGAACTCTGAAGGCAGAACCTACATAGGGCACGCACAAGTCTTGTCTTTCCAAGGGCTTGAGCCTAAACTTGTTTAGAGACAACCCTAAATATATACAGGGTTGATAAATAAGAGGCAAACCAAAGAGATATCTAATCATTGATCTGGTGATCTCTAAAAACTCAGCCCACCCCAGGTGATCACCTTCCAGTCTCAGAAGCCAGTAACAGCATGAAGGTTTGCAACAACCAGACCCAACTTGATGGGACCATGGTAGACAGCTACTTACAGCTGTCCCACCACTTGGCAGGCATTAGAATATGTCCACAGGAAGCAGCTGCTGGTACTATGCAGAAGCCCAAAAGAGCAAATAAATGCAAACAGATTCCTGGTCAGATTTTATTTCTACAGGAGGACAAATTTCTGCTATTGAGTATTTTCAGTAACAGTGCACACTATAGCACACCCCAGTCTTTAAAAAAAGATCACTTCTTGTTCATGCAAAGTCCTTGGGCCAAATGTATAAAATCCTTGTGGGACTGGGCAAGCAGCAAAGTGCTGATCTTTAAGGGTCTTCAGAGAAATGCCTAAAAAGAAAATAAAAACCATGATTGATAATAGTCTTGTCTGGCATGAACTACATCTGGTTCAAACCCATTTTTATTTATTCCATATTTCTCAGGCACCAGAGCAAACAAAATGCCTAGAAACCTGATGGTACATCCATCCCCCTTCAATCTCACTCACTTAGCATGGCGAATTTCAATGTCTAAAATAATTGAATGCATCTTTAATCAGAGTTCAAAAAGCCAAAGGAAAGAAACCCCACTGGGAATCTTATCAGCATGTCCTAAGAATAGTCCACACCTAGTACTAACATCTCCAGAACTGAGGCAAAACCAAACGAATCTCACCTGTTTCTTCAGGACAGTGAAATCAAGGGAGATCAGAACACACAGACTGGCAACCACTGCTCCATCAGGCCTGTACAAAGTAAATGAAGCCATCCATTATCGTAAATCAAAAGGATAAAAAGCCAAGACAAATAATTTTAACTGGTGCCAATGCATCAGACAAAACTGGCTATTAGCTTATGAGATCAACAGGGTCGATCTGACGGGGAAAAAAGTGATGTCATCAGTTGCATCAGCCAATTATGCCAAAAGAAACAATTCTATACTAAAGTATGCCCAGCGGAGGGACACACGGGGACCACTTACCAATCCTCTCCTACTCCCCAATTCTTTCTCCAAACCAAAGCTTGGTTTCACCTGTCAGCAAACCTGGGGCAAAATGCAGAAAAAACAATCAGCTTCCTGGATCAAGGGACAGAAAGTAGCAGATCTGCTTAAGCAGGCATGTCAGGCAAACTGGCTTAGAAAGGTTGAGATCAACATGGTCGATCTGACGGGGAAAAAAGTCCTGTCATCATACATGCCTGAATACCCTAGAGTGTAGATGGACAGCAGTTAGTACGGCTAGATCCCTCCTTCACAAACAGCAACTGAAATAGTTTAAGTTGTGGGATTTGCCACAATTGTCTTGTTCCACCTACATAACAATGTCCCTCACAAAAGCTGATTGTTTCCAACATTTGTATAAAACTCATTCAAGGCTCACTGACTCCAACAATAAACCCTCAAGTGCACAACTGACTTGTAGCCTTCAGTCTCTATAGATATGATGCAGCCCTGAGTGGCCTCAAATAGGTCATCTACCTGGGCCTACTCCCCAAATGCTGTGACTTGGAGCATGTGCCACTACACTTGGCCCAGAGCAAAAAAATTCTATCTGACCAGGTAGGTTAGTTGAGAGTATCCTTGACTTTGAAGGCTTTAGCACAGAAATTACAGGTATGTAAGCTCAAGTTAAAACATTCTTAGAAATGAGGCTGACATTACCTACTCACAATGGGCTGAGCCCTCCCATTAAAAAACAATTGCTAATAAGAAACATGCTACAGGGGCTGGAGAGATGGCTCAGCGGTTAAGAGCACCTACTGTTCTTCCAGAGGACCTGAGTTCGCTTCCCAGCACCCACACGGCAGCTAACAGCTGTCTGTAACTGCAAGGTCTGACACCCTCACAGTTATACATGCAGGCAAAACACCAATTCACATAAAAATAAAGTGTTTTAAAAAAAGAAACGTGCTACAGTTTATTCTGATGGGAGTATTCTCACAGTTGAGGTTCCCTTTTCATTTTGGCAAGTTTGATAAATCAAGGACAGTAATTTTGATAACACCGTTGCATCCCCTGAAAATGGAGGTTGACACGCTAAAATGGAAATTGAAAACGTGCCAGAGACCTTCCAAAAGCAAACCTTCATGTTCCTCTTGAACCTGTCAATTCAATAGGCCACAATAGTTCAGAGACGAGGCAGACGCCTTGCGTTAATGAGGGTTCCATCCCCAGCATCGGCCAAAACTATTAATCTCAGCTTTAAATCTGGCATTGGAATACCAAATTACAGCCAACTAAAAGGCTCTTAAAGCACATGTTTCAGCGAATCGCACCTTAGAGATTAGGTCGAAGACATATCCATCTCTATGGAGGCCCAAAGGTGATGTCTCCTCTCTCTCGAAACCGTGTTCTGTAACGGTTGATCATGACCACCTGCAAAACAAAGGCGTCAATCGCCATCTTCCCTCGATCAGAACAAAGGAGATATGATGGCCTTTGGGGGCTAGCGTATCAGGACTAACTGGCAATGTATTTTAAGCGATCAGCATTGTCGATAAGACGGGGAAAAAATTGAAGTCATCATTTACACCAGCCAAGAACTTTCCAGACCCAACCGGAGGGCGTCTTTCCACATAAACCACTACCCCAAAGGTCAACTTGGGGTTGGCGCTGAACAATCCATGCCGTGAGTCTATGACCGACTACAGCAACGACCGCATAAAATTCGTTAAAAGGACTACAGAAAACTGTACCCTGGGGAGTCAACTCACCATCTGCGAATAACTCCCACATGGATTAGACATGATGGACACAGACAGACAGGCGTCTCAGGAACGAAAGGACGAACAAGGCGGCCGACCTTCCTTATATAGACCAAGGGGACGCATGCGCCTGCGCACTGGTCCTCAGGCGCGCCGCTTCCGGCCGCGGCCGCTACGCCCCCTGGGAAATATAGTCCTGGAGCCGCCCCGCCCCAGCTCGCTAATGGTTGTCCAGCCCGCGTCTAGCCCCTCCCCGTGCTCACTGGGCCTCCGGGGCTGCTCAGCCTCCGCGCCATGTCGCGCTTGGCTCGCGCGAGCCGCCCGCCGCGTCCCCGCTGCTCCGGGGCGGGCGGAGACCAGCGGCCGCCGGGGGTGCACTCAGCCCGCCCCCCGCCGCGCCCTGCCCTCCGCCGCGCCCGCGGGAGCCGCCGCCGCGGGGGCTAAGGCGACGCCGCCCTTCCGCCCGCCCCGAGGGCGGGGGCGCAGGCGAGCTCGGCCCGGCCTCTCGCTGGCGCCCGCGGCACCGCCCCCTAGTCCTGCGCGGCCTCCTCCTCCTCCGGGCCGCCCACCCGGCTCCTCGCCCCGCCCAGGGGCTTTGGGGACTGGAAACCGAAAGTGCGCGGCGCCGGGCGGGGCTGCGACCCGCCAGGGCCGGAGCTGAGCGCTATCCCGGCCGAGGACGCGCCCGAGCCGGTGACTGGCCTCCGCCCCATCCCGCACCTGCTCCAGCGGCGCTGCGATCGCCGGCGCCCCGCTCTGCCTCGGGCTAGGTGTCAGGTTAGTCCTGGAGTCCCTGTCTGCCCCGCTCAGCGCCCCCACTACCCCCAGAGTCCCTGTCCCCTGTCCTCAGTTTCCCTAACCTCCCTGAGTCCCTGTTTTCTTTCTTCAGCGCCCCCATCACTCATGAGTCTCTGTCTCCTTCCCTCGGTTACCCTATAGCCCCCCGGAGTCCCTGTCTCCTTCCCTAAGTTCCTCCATAGTCCCCAGAATCTCTGCCTCCTTCATTCCGTTCTCCTATAGTTCCCAAAGTCCCGTCCCCTTCCTTAAGCGCCTCCATCACCCATGAGTCCCTGTCTTCTTCCCCCAGATCCCCGATAGCCGCCCCCCCCTCCTTGTCCCCTTCCTTCGGTTCCTTTATGACCCCCCGCAGTCTCTGCCTTCTTCACCAAGTTCCTCTGTAGCCCCAGAGTCCTCTCCGTTTTCCTCAGTGCACCCTCAGCTCCCATCACCCCTAGAATCTTTTTCCACTGCCCTTACCACCCCGAGAGAGTCTGCTCTCCCTCCTCAGCTCCACCATCACTCTGATTTTTGTTATCAGCTACCAGCAACCCCATCATCCCTAAACCCCTGCCCCTTCCCATCAGCCTCACCATCAATCCCTAGAGTTGCTGTCTCCTCCCCCCGGCCAGCACTGCCACGCTCACCTGTCACCACCATGACCCTCCCCAGTGCCCCTTCATCTCAGCATCCAGTCACCCCTGCGAGCTTTCTTCAACATCCCCTCAGCTCCTCATCCACTGCATCCTGCTTGTGACCCTAGCCTCTGGAGCTTCATCCATTTCTCATCCCTACATCTGTCCTCCCTTCTGCCACAGCCACCTCTGCCTCTGGCTTCATTCCTTCTGCCTCATTCACCCAGCATCTGCAGAACACCCTGGCCTCTCCATTCCTACGCTCTGCCCCACTTTCAGAAGCTCTCAGATCTCTCCAGCTTGCTGTAAGGGATGAGTGGTGTGATGACTTCTTTGAGGACTCAAAACAACCCAGCTGCCACCTCTTGCCCCACCTCTTTCATATCACCCCATAATTACCACTCTCTAATTTTTATCCAGGCAACAGCTTAACCCTTGCTGATCTTCCTGCCCTCCCTGCCGTGATTCCTTCAAAACCCTAAACAAAGCCTTCCCCTCTCCTATGTTCTTCTCTTTTTCTCACATTTTTTTCTTCCATTTTTTTCACTCCCAAAATGCTGGCATTCTATTTTAGTATTTTTTCAAAATGAAGGAATTTTTCTCCTCAGAAAAATTAAAAACAAACACTAACCATGAGCTTGCAGTGTGAGAACAGGGGTTAGTGAGATGAGAAGAAAAGACACTACAAAAATATACACAGCAGGAAGAAAAGGCACTCTTTTTTCTGATAAGAATAAAAGCTACCTCTCATACAATGCCAAATCTATTCACAGTTTCCAACTATGAATATTTTAAAACTGTGAGGACAGTCTCAAAAATCCCTGTGCTGAGAACTGAGTCACCACCTCCCCATCCCCTGCACCCACATGATATGCATGAGTTATATTGAGAAGTTCCCTGAAGGGGCTTCCTCTTCACCCAGCGTCAGAAATTATCAAGATGGAAAAAAGGCGAGAATTGCTGACTTGTAGCTTGTCCCAAGGAAATAGCACTATTAGCTTACTTATTTTCAAGCTGTAGGAGCAGGAACCAGTGGCTACTGTCTCATAAGAATGCCAGGTAAGGTGGTGGGTACTTGGGTAGTTTATTTTTTGAGGCAGAGTCTCATATAGTCCACATGATCCTCACACTCAGTGGAGGCTGGTTTTGAATTTCTGATCTGCTCCTACTTCCCAAGTGCGCTTAAGTTCCTGATGTGCCTGCCTCCACCAGCCAGGAGCTGAAATGTGATGGTGGGGATGCACACTGCAGCTCGCTGGGACGTAGTTTTGAACAGACACACATGTGCTCCTTTTACCCCAACAATCATTTTGTAAGAAAGGAAACGAGGAGCTGGAGAGATGGCTCAGCAGTTGAGAGCACCGTCTGCTCTTCCAGAGGACCCAGGTTCGATTCCCAGCACCCACATGACAGCTGACAGCTGTCTGTAGTTCCAGTTCCAGGCAAACACCAAGGCAAATAAATAAATAAAGTTTTTTTTTTAAAAAAAAAAAAAGAAAGAAAGAAAGGAAACGAAACCAAAGCAATGGATTAAGTAGCTTGGCTGAAGGCAAACCCAACAGTAGTTTGGAAGTTAATGACACTGTATCCCCAAGCAGGTACAGGATGAGCCCAGGAATGGGCAGTTGGATCTCTTGTAATTGCCTAAACTGTCAACTTAGTTTATATCATTGTGGGGAATCCACAAGGTTGAATACTTGTGCTATAATTAAAATCTGCATTTACTGTCTTACTTTTAGTTAATAAATCATTAACATGTAAAGGCAGAAAAGCTGGCTTCATGGTGTTTGCTGTGTTTGAAGGGCACTGGTAACTCTCAGCTTGTGCAGTTACAGATAACTTAAAGTCAGTGAAATGTGGAAGAATTCCTGGGCCTCAGACATGGAAGACAGAAGACCACATCTGGAGGCCAGGCCCAGGAATCCCCCTACCAACCACAGAGGTAAGCAGGGTTTCTACACAGTGAAAAGGAAAAGCCACCTGGATGACCTAAGTTTTTTTCATTAAGAAGGATGTCTTTGCCAGGCGATAGTGGCCAAGAGAACTGAGAATTTGAGGTAGCTTAGCAGTTAGATCAAGGCCATCTGGAGTTCCATAGTGAAACTTTGTCTCAAAAACCCAGGTTGAGCGATACAGCTCAGTGGTGGAGTGCTTGCCTCTCCTACCATGATAAGACTCTTGATTGGTTCCTGGCACTATGAGGGTGAGAAAAAGCAAGTAAAGTGTAATGAGAAACAAAATGATTCCTTTTTGCAGCAGCAGGGCTATCCAGTAGAAACTTGAAACAGGTAAAAACTACTTTGTAACCTCTAGTAGCACCATTAGGAAATTTAAAAGATAGTAACATTTATTTTTGTAACATTTGTTTCTTTCTTTTTCTGTGTGTGTGTGTGTGTGTGTGCGCGCGCGCGCGCGCGTGTACTTGCTTGTAGAAATCAGGGGCATTTCATAAGAATTTTTTTCCTTCTACCAGTGAGTCTTAAGAACTGAACTTCAGAGTTGGTAGCAAATGCCCTTATCTACTGAGCCATCTCACTGACCCTGAAATTTTTTTTAATGCCAACTTAATAAAATGTAATGCTCTAGTTTTTTAATCAAATCGAAAATACTAATATTTTATGAGAATTAATGCACTATAAACATACATAGGCCAAAACATTCATATACATAAAATAATATATTTTTAAGAATTTAAAGTTTGCGTTACAGGGTTAGAACCAATCTCAGGGGAAGAAAAATAAAGGACCTAGCCATGTATGGTGGCGCACCTCTTTAATCTCAGCAGCAGAGAGGTAGAGGGAACAAATTAAGTCTAGTCTGTGTAGTGAGTTCCAGGTCAGGCCAGAAAACCCAAAAAACAACACAACAAAAAGCATCTAAGTATATTTTGCATCTGATGTAGTGAGATGGTCCTATCATCTCAAGTATTACATGCATTTGTAGCTTTTCTAACTTGCTTTCAAATTGTGCACAGCCAGTGATTTGTATAACCTCACAGCACTCTGCTAAGGTGAATCAATCTTAGAGAAAGCTAAAGTGACTGTGAGTGTGCCTAGCAAGGGCCCCAGGGTGATGAGCACCATCCTCCCTCTCCGGCTTCCTTTGTAGGAAGGCAATAGATGTGGTAGAGGCGCTGATGACACACAACTGGAGTTTTGCTTTCAGTTTCCTGAATCAAAGTTTTAAGTTTCATTTTCCTGAAAGGAAACTGGATGGGCATGCTTCATTTTCTCCACAATGAGTTAGCCACAAAAATAAAAATAAAAACATCTTGAAATGGGGAAGTGCTGCCTGCCTCTTTTTCATTCAAGTTGCATTTCCTGTTGCTGGGCAAATGTCAGGTAGTGTTTCCTTCATGGTTTATTCCACTTGTTCTTGTGGCCTATGCTAATTGCTCAGCAGAGTAGCCACAGAACTCACAGGATAGTCCTAAGGACAGCTCCAAGCATTTTATAATAATTTAATTATAATTATATATAAATATAGATAATATATTATAATAAGTTAAATTGTATAATATTAAACATGTATTAAAAGAAATTTCTCATGTTTATGTCTACATGAAACATTGAGGTGTGCATTGACAATATTTACCTGACTTTTTAAAATATTTTTATTTTATGTGAATTGCTGTTTTGTGTTGTAGAAGATTTCAGGCCCCGTTTGGGCCAGAGGTTTGGACCTGGCCCGTGGCGGCTTTTCTCTCCAAAGAAATGAATCAGACGCTTATATTAATTTCATACTGTTTGGCCTATGTCTCAAGCACATTACTAGCTAGTTCTTTCATCTTAATTCAACTCATTTCTAGTATTCTATCTGCCACGTGGCCCGGCCCGTGGCTCACTTGGATTCCTCACATGATTCTTCCTCAGGGGTTGGATGGAGACTGGCTAACTCCGCCCTCCTCCTGACTAACCTGTCTCTCCTCTGATCCTCCACCCATTTCTACGGTGCTCCACTTTATTTACAGCATACAGAGAACATTTTCATCACAGTTTTGCCTGTATGCATAACTGTGTAAGGGTGTCAGATCTTAGAATTACAGACAGTTCTTAGCTGTCATGTGGATGCTGGGAATCGGACTCAGGTCCTCTGGAAGAACAGTCAGTGCTCTAAACCGCTGAGCCATCTCTCCAGCCCTTACCTGACATTTTATAGATTTATTAAGATCCTCAGGAAGAGCAGCCAGTGCTCCTAACTCCTGAGCCATCACTCCAGACCATACCTGACATTTTATAAACAGTTTATCTGTAATGGCCAGATGCTGAGAAATGTAGAAATTACACAAAGTTCCACAGTGAGGAAGTAGTGAAACTAAGCTGCTCTCTGTTGTGTTCTCATTGTTTTGTACTGGCCAGAGACTAAAACCTTCTGAAAGTTAGGCCTTGGCATGGAGCACAAAATGAGATACTTCATAATCACTCTTTTAACATGTACCAGGCACTCAGCCAGTGTTCATTCAGCTTCTCCTGTTTGTTTCTGGAAAACAGTATTTTTATAATATATACAGCAATAGTAGTCATCTTTTCTTATAGCATTGAGATAGAACTCAGGCTTCATGCATTCAAGGCAAGTGTACTACCATTGCCTATATCCCACAGCCCCCCACCACAGTCTTGCCATGCAGCTCAGACTAGCTTCTAAGAAACTATGTTGTCTATGTTGGCCTTGAACTCTTGATTCTCCTGCCTTCGTCACTGGGAATAATAGACATGAGCCACCACACATGGCTCTGTAGCTCTTTTATTTATTACACAATTTGACAAGAAACTTAAAAAGGCCAAGCTGAGTGTAGTGGCATACAACTTTAATTCCAGCACTTAGGAGGCAGAGCAAGTGGATCTTTGTGAGTTCCAGGACAACCAGGGCTACATAGTGAGACTCTTTCTCAGAAAACAACAACAGCAAAGACTTACTATTTTTAAACTCTATACACACAGTCTGCCTGTGCTGTGTGTACATGTGTATAGTGCTTGCAGAATCCAGAGGAATTGAATCTCCAGGGAGCTGGAGTTAGAACAGTTTTGTACTTCCCAGTGTGGGTGCTAGGAACTGAACTTGGGAAGAGCAGTGTGTGCTCTTAACCACTGAGCTATCCCTGTCTCAGCCCTTACCAAGAAACTTTCTAAGTCTCTCCAAGCAAAAGCTGAGTTGCTTGTTTCTTTTGGAGGATGAAAGTATATCTTACTATAGTGAGCCTTCCTCACTCCTTAGCTTTGTGCTTACTCAAGATCTCCATTGTGTTTAGTTCCTATAGATGGAGAAGTACCACCAAGAGCTAGAAATCAACCCAGTAACCCAGCAGCCAGTGCACTCCGAGGTGGAACCAACCATGCTGGAAGGCATCCCAGGGCCAGCAACCATCCTGTTCCTTTCCAGCAAAGAGAAGAGAGATTTAGGGCTATGGGCAGGAACCCACATCAAGGGAGAAGAAACCAGGAGGAGCATACCAATGATGAAGTTAGAGACCAGAGACAAAACCAGAATGATACCAGGAGGAGAAATGACAACCAGGAGGGTAGGAGCCACAGACCACCACCATGGTCCACTGACAACTTCCAGCAGTGGAGATCCCCACACCAGAAGCCAGCAGAGCAGCCACAGCAGATGAAGAGACTGGGCTTCAAGTTTCTGGAGAGTCTCCTGCAGAAAGAGCCCTCTGAGGTGGCTATCACACTTGCCACAAGTGTAGGACTCAAGGAGCTGCTTTCTTATTCTTCCATGAAACCCAGCTTTCTTCAGCTGATCTGCCAAGTTCTCCGAAAGGCCTGCAGCTCCAAGATTGACCGTCAGAGCATCCTACATGTGCTGGGCATCTTAAACAACTCCAAGTTCCTCAGAGTCTGCCTGCCAGCTTATGTGGTGGGAATGATTACTGAGCCCATCCCTGATATTCGAAACCAGTATCCAGAACACATAAGCAATATCATCTCCCTCCTTCAGGACCTTGTCAGCGTCTTCCCCGCCAGCTCTGTGCAGGAAACTTCCATGCTCATCTCTCTCCTGCCAGCTTCTCTTAATGCTTTGAGAGCCTCTGGGGTTGACATAGAAGAGGAGACAGAGAAGAATCTGGAAAAGGTGCAGACCATCATTGCACATCTGCAGGAAAAGAGGCGAGAGGGCACTTTGAAACTGGACACTTATACTCTAGTGCAGTCTGAGGCAGAGGGTCAGATTGAGAGCTACCGGACCATACCCATCTATCCCACCTACAATGAAGTGCACTTGGATGAGAGGCCCTTTCTTCGCCCCAACATCATTTCTGGGAAATATGAGAACACCACTGTCTACCTAGACACTCACTTCCGCCTCCTGCGAGAGGATTTTGTCAGGCCCCTTCGAGAAGGCATTTTGGAGCTTCTACAAAGCTTTGAGGACCAGTGTCTGAGGAAGAGGAAGTTCGATGACATCCGAATCTACTTTGATGCCAGAATTATCACCCCCATGTGCTCAGCTTCAGGCATTGTGTATAAAGTGCAGTTTGACACAAAACCACTGAAGTTTGTTCGTTGGCAAAATTCCAAGCGATTGCTGTATGGGTCATTAGTGTGCATGTCCAAGGATAACTTTGAGACGTTTCTTTTTGCCACTGTTTCAAACCGAGAGCATGAAGATCTCTGCCGAGGAATTGTTCAGCTGTGTTTCAATGAGCAGAGCCAGCAGCTACTTGCAGACGTCCAGCCCTCAGACTCTTTCCTCATGGTAGAGACAACGGCCTACTTTGAGGCTTACAGACACGTCCTAGAAGGACTACAGGAGATCCAGGAGGAAGATGTCCCCTTCCAGAGGAACATTGTGGAGTGTGACTCCCATGTAAAGGAGCCAAGGTACTTGCTAATGGGTGGCAGATATGATTTCACCCCCCTAATAGAGAATCCCTCAGCCATTGGGGAGTGTCTGAGGGGTGCCGAGGTCTTGCGACGTTCTAGAGTTAATGTCTTAGACTTCAGCCAGTGGCCTTCAAAAGAAGCCCTGAATCTTGATGATTCCCAGATGGAAGCCTTACAGTTTGCTCTCACAAGGGAGTTGGCTATCATTCAAGGACCTCCTGGAACAGGTAAGAGACTCTCAGAGCCTGTAATATCAGGCAAAGAAGATTTTGCTCTAGGTTTCTAGAATGCCTCATTTAGAAATATTTCCCCGAAATGCAATGAACACTGTTCATGACAGCTATCATTCATAGTGATTCCCAGTGGAGACCATAGGCAAGCACAGTGATACATCCAACAGATCTCAAGATCACAAGAAAACTGCTGGAGTCAAGGAGGTGCATCTTCTCTTCCAAAGATTTGTTGGTTTTATGCTGTTTTAAATTTAGTAGTATTGAATATATAATCATAGCATGACGTACCAACTACTATTTAACCTCCTTTACATATATTAGCTTATTGTTGATCACAGCAGCCCCACTAAGTAAATAAAATCAACTTGCAAATGGAAAAACTAAGTCAAAGAAAAGTTAAAGTAAGAGTTGTGAGGTGCTTTGAAACACACACAGGAGAGCAGACCTGGGGCTGGGACTTGAACTTGGCAGCTTACATGGAAAGTCCTGGCTCTCTCTCTGCTGCACTCACACATGACTCCCCACATGCATGCTGATCCTGCTCTGGGGTAGTAGCTGTGGCTAGCCATGCCTTTCCCCTATATCTATATTTCTGTATTTGTGTGTACATTGTTATTTAACAACAAACATAAGGCCATGCTTGTTACATTGACATATATGTAACATTCTTTAGGCGTATTTATGCTAATGGATATATAAAGACTGCTAAATTAACTTCTCCAAAACGTGTGCAAGACTAGCCAAGAAAGCAGAAATAGGTCTTTAAAGTAGTAATGAAGAAAGGACAATTCATGATTTTTCAAAAAAAAAAAAATGAAGTCAGGTGTGGTAGCTCACAACTTTTTTTTTTTTTTTTTAAACTTTATTTTATTTATTTACCTTGGTGTTTGCCTGGAACTGGAACTACAGACAATTGTTAGCTGCCATGTGGGTGCTGGGAATTGAACCCGGGTCCTCTGGAAGAGCAGATGATGCTCTTAACCGCTGAGCCATCTCTCCAGCCCGGTAGCTCACAACTTTAATTCCAACATTCAGGAGACAGAGACAGGTAGATCTCTGTGAGTTTGATCTCGGTGAACCTGATCTGGCCTGTTTCCCCACCAAAAAAGAAGCAGCAGCAACTTATCCTCAAATCCAGTCTTACTATTAAACGGTCCTTGGTGTGAGGAGAGTGTGGATTGAGAAATTGCAGAGATAGAAAGAATTAAACCAGAGACAGAAAACTTAGTGTTGGGAGAACTGTCGATCAATACCAAAGCTGCAAGTTTATTCCACAGGTTCTTTTTATATTCTAGGCAGGGGAGGGCAAGATCTCCCCCTCTCCGGGACACCATGGGTCAAAGTAGAAACAAGCATAACCTCCTACAATTCACAAAACATCTAGTAACCATACCTTACAGAAAAAACATTCTGCCATTTGGCTAAACATCCTATTATGCAGCCTTACAAGCTAAAACAAGCTTGGACTCTGACCTTGAATCAAGGTAGCAACAAACCACGAGCTGGAATCTCTGGGCTCCCATAGCTCATGAAGTGGGCCTAGTAATCCCAGCACTCGGGAGATAGAAGCAAGAAGATGAGGATTTTATGGCTTTTCTGTCACAAGGCCAGCTGGTACTACATCCCTACCCACCTCCCCCAAAATTTATGAAGCAGAATAGAAAGTTGGTTGTTTCTTTCTTCTTTTTCTTTCCTTTTCTTTTTTTTTTCTGTTTGTTCTTTCTTGGTTTTCAAGACAGGGTTTCTTTGTGTAGCTTTGGCTGTCCTAGAACTAGCTCTTTAGACCCAGCTGGCCTTGAACACAAAGATCCACCTGCCTCTGCCTCCCAAGTGCTGGGATGAAACATCTAACAAAAAGTTTTGGCTTTTTTTTTTCTTTTTTTTTTTTAATTTAATTTTTTTTTTTAGGATTTATGTATACAACATTCTACCTCCACTATGCCTGTGTGCCAGAAGAGGGCACCAGATCATAAGATAGATGGTCGTGAGCCACCATATGGTTGCTGGAAATTGAACTCAAGGCCTCTGGAAGAGCAGTTGGTGCTCTTAACCTCTGAGCCATCTCTCCAGCCCTTTTTCTTTTCTAATAAGAAAAGCTGCTATGATGGAGGCATGTGCAGAATATATGAGGAGGGAAGAAGAGATGTACATCTTTGATTTCCTTTATTTCCCACTGTGGATTATGGATGGTATCAGTCTTTTCAGGCCACGCTACATGATACCACATTTTGTTCATCTGAGATGTTAAGTTTTCTGGCTCATTAGTTTTAATATTACTTTTAAGAAATAGGGGCTGGAGAGATGGCTCAGTGGTTAAGAGCACCGTCTGCTCTTCCAGAGGACCCAGGTTCGATTCCCAGCACCCACATGGCAGCTAACAACTGTCTGTAGTTTCAGTTCCAGGCAAACACCAAGGCAAACAAACAAATAATAAATAAATAAAGTTAAAAAAAAAAAAAGAAAAAGAAAAAAGAAAAGTTTTCATAAAAAAAAAAAAGAAAGAAAAAGAAATAACAGGGCTGGAGAGATGGCTCAGCAGTTAAGAGCACTGACTTCTTCTGGAGGACCTGAGTTCAATTCCCAGCATCCACATGGCAGCTAACAACTGTCTGTAATTCCAAGATCTAACACCCTTACACATTTATACATGCAGGCAAAACAACAATCCACATAAAATAAAATGAATAAATATTAAAAAAAAATAACAGCTCACATTTTTAAAAGTCTCTGCCTCCCACTACCCGAGTCCCTTCCTTAACCAAATGACGTAAACAGTTTTCCTGTGTATCCTTCCAGGGACTGTCCTCTGAGTCTTTACACACAGTCTTACACTTGGCTTATCTCTCCTGCTGTAACACTGTTCTGCAGTCATGTTGTTCTTGTTGTTATGGAGATCTCTATTACTGTGTGAGTTGTGTTTGTGGTGACTCCAGAACAGTCTTCACAGATGTGGTTGCTCAGCAGATCATGAGCAGTTTGAAAAGTTCCCACTCTGTGTGTCCAGAAGAGAATCTATAGCTGTGTCAAGAGTAATACCCATTTGTAATTTTATTTATTTTTTTGCTTTTGTGAGGTTTTGCTGTTTAAGAGAGGAACTCACTATATTGCCTTGATTGGCTTGGAACTCACAATATAGAACAGACTAGCCTCAAACTCAGAGATCCACCTGCTTCTGCATCCTGAGTGGGTGTTGGGATTGAAAGTATTTTAATTGCCCAGAATTTTTAGAATGTGTTTTTGAGTGTTTTGTCTGCATTTATATGTGTCATATGCCTACAAGGGCCAAAAGAGGGCAGTAAATCCCTGGAACTGGAGTTACAGATGCAGTGAATTGCCATGTTGGTGCCAGGAACTGAACCCAAGTCCTCTGCCAGAGTAATGTGCTCACAACGGCCCAGCCATCCCTCCAGTTGCCATTCATAGTGTTAAAGGGAACAATGTTGTCGCATTGTTTCCTGACAGTATAATCACAATGATTCATTTGTATTCCTCTATTTAAGGAGTAAATTAGTAAATAAGAAGGCTTACAGCTGCTTATACCTCTGGTTCCAGAGGATCCATTACCCTCCTTTGGCCTCTGAGCTCAACTGCACGTTCATATAATGCCTGTGCACGTGCACAGACACACATAAATAAAAATAAATCTTTAAGAATTAATTTAAGGGGCTGGAGAGATGGCTCAGCGGTTAAGAGCACCGGCTGCTCTTCCAGAGGACCCGGGTTCGATTCCCAGCACCCACATGGCAGCTCACAACTGTCTGTAGTTCTAGTTCCAGGCAAACACCAAGGCAAATAAATAAATAAAGTTTTTTTTTTTTTTTTTTTTTTTTTTTTAAAAAAGAATTAACTTAAAAATTGTTTTAGGAAAAGTTAGGCAAAGGGGTGCATGCCTTTAATGCCAGCACTTGGAAACAAAGTCAGGTGACTCTGTGAGTTGTGAGTTCAAGGCCTGCCAGGGCTGTATATAGTGAGAGCCTGTCTCCAAAACAGGTGTAAAGGAAGAGAAATTATTAAAGCCATAACAGAAGTAGTGATTTACAGCTATAAATCTGAGCACTAAAGAAGCTTAGGTAAGAGTTGCCTAAAACTTGAGGTAAGCCTGGCTGTGTGATGAATTCTTGCCCAGTTTAGGCAATAGAGGAAGACCCTGTCTTAAAAACCAAAAAGAGCAAGGTGGTGGTGGCACACACCTTTAATCCCAGTCCTCAGGAGGCAGAAGCAAGCTAAATCTGAGTTCCAGGGCCAGACTGGTCTACAGAGTGAGTTCCAGGACAGCTAGGGCAATTATATAAAGAAACTCTATCTTGAAAAAAACAAAATTGGGCTGGAGAGATGGCTCAGAGGTTAAGAGCACTGACAATTCTTCCAGAGGTCCTGAGTTCAATTCCCAGCAACCATATGGTGGCTCACAGCCACCTGTAGTGAGATCTGGTGTCCTGTTCTGGCATGCAGGCAGAACACTATATACATAATAAGTAAATAAATCTTAAAAAAAAATTAACTATCCTTCCTTTAATTTCCCATCTGTTTGCATGTCGTGTTTCTTCTGTTCTGTCTCTGGTGTTCTTCCTCCATGGCTTGGGCACTGTCTATGAAACACACTGCAAGTAGTGTTTTCTCCCATTATCACTTAAGTGAGAGCATTTCAGACCCAGAGGGCATCCGGATTTGCCACACACACACACACACACACACACACACACACACACACACACACACATATACACACTGAGCCGACTCTGAGAGTGGGAGACAGTAGCAAAGGGAGCTATTTGAAAGACCCCCCCCAAAAGTAAGAGGAAGGGAGCACTGAGGGGAAATGTTAAATACTGAATTTCCAATATTCTCCTTCCTGCTGCTGTCTCATCTGTCACAAGCCTGCAGAGGCAGCTGGAACTTAACCTCGTCTGCCCGCCCCCAGCAGCACCATTACCTGCTACCAGTTTCCTGCCTCACACATGTCTCCAGTGCACTTATCTAAGCTCTCCTGCTTGGCCTTCAGTCACTCTGATGAGATTGATGGGCAGCCTGCTGCTCATACAGACACCCTGTCTCTTTTCCTGTCTTTCCCCAGAGAAGGCTATCCAGCTTCAACACAAGTGCAGAATCTATCATGTTTTTCTGGTTTCAAACGTCTCCTTTGCCACACTGGGGATTTTACAGTGGTTTGTGTGGTTGTCATATTTTTCCTCCATTAGTGTCAGGCCCAGGAAGGGAGGAGTTCTGTTTCTTTCCCTCGACATTGCAGCTCATGGGTCTGATGTCTGCTAAAGGATCCATACATACTATTTGAAGAGAACAGAAGGAAGAATCAGTTGTTCCTGTGCCATGTTGGTATCATGATTTTCTTGTCACTCTCTCAGTCAGCTTGGAGCTTTCAAAGAATATTGCCTACTTTAGCCTGACCCAGTGTGGAAACTTGAACTTAATTTATGACCAATTGCTAATAACTTTATTGAGTCTAATGATGAAGTATTTGAGTTTTTCTCCTCATCACAAACCCAAGGGTACCGTAATCTACAAAAAGCATATGTAAAGAATTTGCCACAGGGGCTGGAGAGATGGGTTAGTGGTTAAAATCACTGGCTGCTCTTCCAGAGGACTCTGGTTCAATTCCCAGCACCCACATTGCTACTCAAAACTATCTGTAACTCCAGTTTCTGGGGATCTGACACCCTCACACATACATGGATGCATAATAATAATTATAATAATAAAAAGAATTTGCCACATAAGAGCCAAGCATAATGACACACACATCTGTTATCTCAGTAAGGGCAGGAGTAGGTAGATCTCTGACTTTGAGGCCAGCCTGATCTACATAGCAACTTCCAAGCCAGCCAGGGCTATATGTGAGATCCTGTCACATAAGATTGGGAACAGTATGGATGTCATCAGTCAGTGGGTGGGTAGGCAGCACTCTCCTCTGATCTCTGACCTCAGGGCTCAATGACAGGAAGATCAGGAGTTCAGAGCTAGCCTCAGCCACATAGTAAATTTGAGATTAGCCTATATGAGACCCTAGCTTAAAAAAAAAAAAAATAGAAGAAGGAGGAGGAGGAGGAGAGTGTGAGGGTGTCAGATCCCCTAGAACTGGAATTACAGACAGTAGTGAGCTGCCATATGGGTACTGGGAATTGAACCCAGGTCCTTTAGAAGAGCAGTCAATGCTGTTAACTGCTGAGCCATCTCTCCACCCCTCATAAATAAATCTTTTTTTTTTTTTAAACTTTATTTATTTATTATTTATTTGCCTTGGTGTTTGCCTGGAACTGGAACTACAGACAGTTGTTAGCTGCCATGTGGGTGCTGGGAATCGAACCCGGGTCCTCTGGAAGAGCAGACAGTGCTCTTAACCGCTGAGCCATCTCTCCAGCCCCCATAAATAAATCTTAATTAAAAAAAAAAAAAAGACCCCTGGAAAGGAGTACTGTCTCTGTCTGGGCTGAGGGACACTATCTGGATAATCATATAGGAATCTTAATAGGAATTACTCCAGTAAGACCATGTGGTTCCAAGACTCTCCAGTAGATTCTTCTGTGCTGCTTACATTTCAAACCATCTCATCGTAGTTTTTAAATTAGCTCCTAGCACTTAGGAGGCAGAAACAGGCAGATCTTGATGAATTTGAGGCCAGCCTGTTCTATAGAGATAGCTGGTCTTCTAGGACAACCAGGGCTACCCAGAGAAACCTTGTTCAAAAAAAAGGCAAACAAAAATAAAAATTAAAAATAATTTAGCCGGGGCTGGAGAGATGGCTCAGCGGTTAAGAGCACTGTCTGCTCTTCCAGAGGACCCGGGTTCGATTCCCAGCACCCACATGGCAGCTAACAACTGTCTGTAGTTCCAGTTCCAGGCAAACACCAAGGCAAATAAATAATAAATAAATAAAGTTTAAAAAAATAATAATTTAGCCATGCGGTTGGTGGTGGCACAGGTCTTTAATTCTAACATTTGGGAAGCAGGGGCAGATGGATCTCTTGAGTTCCAGGAGAACAAAAAAGTTGAGACAGTGCCATGGCACATGCCTGTAAGTCTACAGTTTGGACAGTGGAGGGAGGGGAAGGAACAAGACATCAAGGCCATCCTGGGCCGCAGAATACAGAGCCTCAAAACAACAACAAATGGGTTTTTAAAAATATTTTCTATGAGCCAGTATATACCTACTATAGTCCAGCTGCCTGGGAGGCAGAGACAGGAGGAGCATTTGCCTCAAGAATTGAGGACTGTCTGGGCTGGAGAGATGGCTCAGAGGTTAAGAGCACTGGCGGCTCTTCCAGAGGTCCTGAGTTTGATTCCCAGCGACCACATGGTGGCTCACAACCATCTATGATGACATCTGATGCCACCTTCTGGTGTATATATAACAAATAAATAAATCTTAAAAAAATAAAAATAAAAATAAAGAATTGAGGACTCACCTAGCCAGTATAGGCACTGACTCTACATAAGTGAATAGTTGGTCTAAGTAACTTATTAGTCCACTTACGAGGTCTCAGTTTTGAGATTGGCATCTTGTGATGACAAGGAGGCAGAGTCTGATCCAGGTAAGGCGGGAAAATGAGATGGCAGCCTCTATCTATACAGTCCCTATCTTGTAAGTCAGTGAAGTAAGTGTGCAACATACAATCAGGAATCAGCAAGGATGGGGACACAGAAAGGGGGAAGGTCTGGTCTGGAGTGAGTGTGGAAACAAATCAAGGTTTTCTGGAGCATGAGTGTCCCCCCTGAGTGTTCTGTGTGCTATTTAACTGAAATATGACCATTTGTGCCTTCTGTCTTCAATATCAGCTAAAAGTGAAAGAATTCACATCAGAATTTTTTATCTAGGTGGGCATATGATTTAGGTAGGTTGCATGCATGTCTGGCATGCAGGAAGCCAGCAGCAAATAACCAAGAGGTAGTGGTTTATATCTGTAACCCTAGCTCTTGAAGGGTAGGGGCAGAAGGAGCAGTAATTCAAAGTCATCTTCTGCTACATGGTGAGTTTTAAGCTACCCTGGGCTCTATAAGGCCTGTCTTTTTTTTTTTTTAAGTTTTTGTTTTTTTTAACCTAGCTTTTATGCTTTATAAAAGACTTTTTTTTGTTTTTGTTTTTCTCATGGAAAGAAGGAGGAATAATTATTTGTTTTCTAAGACAGTCTCACTATGTAGTCCAGGCTGACCTTGAATTCACAGCAAGTCTCCTGCCTTTACCTTCCATGTGTTACAAGTCTTTGCCAACATATCTGACTAATGAGAATGTTTCTAGGCATAAGTAGACTGTTCTTTGACATTCCATCTCTTTCTTTTCTCCATGTAACCAAATTTCAGATGAATATGTTTAAGTAAGATTTAAAATACACAGTTGTTCACCTTTTAAGTTAATGACTGAAAATATTAAACTGAGAAAATGTACATCTTGTAACTTGTCTTTTTCTTATTTTCTAGGCAAAACTTATGTGGGTCTAAAAATTGTTCAGGCTCTACTGACCAACGAGTCTGTTTGGCAAATTAATGCCCAGAAGTTCCCCATCTTGGTTGTTTGTTATACTAATCATGCTTTGGACCAGTTTCTAGAAGGTAATAAATGTCTCCAGGCAAAATTGTTTTCTACTGGAGAAATAGCTCCATGGTGGAGCACTTCCTGGTGCATCACATGTCCCTGGGCTCCATCCTCAGCACCACACATGCACGGATAGGCAGGCAGGCAGGCACACAGGCACAGATGCACGCATGCACGCCCTCACGCCAAATGTCAGCAACTTCAGTGGCTTTCTTGTCTTTGTCCACAGTCCTTATCCTGACATGTGCTTGCTGACTAATCTTTCCTACTCTGAGCTCTCTGTCTTTCTTTTGGCTTCCCAAGCCCAGGGCCATCAGTCACCTTCGGTCCTTGAATTCTTCACCCTTTTGCCTTCCCCACCTCCGCTCCAGTGCATCTAGCCCAGCTTGTACCAGCTCCTTCTTCAAGCTTTGCATGTCTCAAGTACACTTGCCCTATAGCCCCTAAGTTATGTCCCTTTGCTTTGTTTTCTTTTTATTTTGAATTTTTGAAGATTAATTTATTTCTATTGTATGTGTTAGGGTGCTGCAGGTGTGTCTGTGTACCGCATAAATGCCTAGTGCTGTCAGAGACTAAAAGAGGGTGTCAGTACCCTGAAACCGGAGTTAGAGATAGCTATGGCTGCTGTGTTGGTGCTTAAAATCAAACCCAGTCCTCTAGAAGAACAGCTAATGCTCCTAACTGATGAGCCATCTCTGCAGCCCCAGTAATAAATATATATATATATTTGGTCTGTGCTATGAAGTATAAGCATTAAGAGCTAGGAAGATTCTTACTATATTTATACAAATATTACTCACTCTCAAAAAATATCCATTAGGGGCCAGAGAGGTGGCTGAGTGGTTAAGAGTGCCTTTTTTGGAGGACCTGAGTTTAGTTCCCAGCACCCACATTAAACATCTTTCAGTCTACCTGTCTCCTGTCTCCGGGGAATCAGATACCCTCTTCTGTCCTACATGGAGCCCCTGCCAACACAGTCATAGACACACACAAAGTAAAGATAAAATAAAACTCTTTAGTGCTACTTGCCCTAATGAACAAATAAGTATGCACTCTTCCTTTTGTTGATACATCACTATATGTTTTTCTGTGCTTTTTCTACCTACATAAGCCCCTGTAGACTCTGCCCAGCATTCAGCTCAGGTCCTTCTCTATGCATTTACAGCAGCAGGTCCTTCGGTATTAGAGCTGTGGATGTTGGAATAAGTGATTTAATGAGCCAATGTGTAAGACAGGATAGCAAATAAAAAGCTGAGTCTCCTTCATATAAGCAGCCATTCCATGTGTAATGAGAGCCTCATATCTTGGCTGTTTGCTTTTGCTGGGCTATGCTAGGAGGTGCAGAGATGGAATTTCATCTATCCAGACTCTAACCTCACAGGGACATTGCTACTGTCTCTGGTTTTTACAACAACCAGCCAGGGGCTGGAGAGATGGCTCAGCGGTTGAGAGCACCGTCTGCTCTTCCAGAGGACCCGGGTTCGATTCCCAGCACCCACATGGCAGCTAACAACTGTCTGTAGTTCCAGTTCCAGGCAAAACACCAAGGCAAATAAATAAAGTTTTAAAAAAAACAAAACAAAACAAAAAAAACAACGACCAGCCATGAGTTCCATGCCTTGCTATCCGCTTGTGCTCTACAGCATTAAGTTTAGAACCAGGAGCTCTGTGTCTCCATTTGTCTTAAGTCCACAGCCTTAGTCTTTTGTTGTTGTTATCTGTTTGCTTGTTTGAAACAGAGTTTCTCTGTGTAACCCTGGCTGCCTGGAACTCAATTTGTAGACCAAGCTGACCATGAACTCAGAGATCTACCTGCCTCTGCCTCCCCGATGCTGGGATTAAAGGCATGTACCACTGCCCGGCCATGGTCTTGCTCTTAAGCACTACACTTTTCTGCTTGGCAGCCCACATTTTATTTGTAGGCTTCTTATACAAAATGGGATAAACATCCTATAAGCACAAATTTCTTCCCTAAGGGTCCAATTGAGATAAAATTCTAGACACAGTTTTTATCGGAGCGAGGTCAGGACCACTTGTCTCAATCCTGGAATACTACATGTTGCTTCACAGGCATTTACAGGTGTCAGAAGACCAGCATTGTGCGAGTGGGTGGAAGAAGCAACAGTGAAATCTTGAAGCAGTTCACCCTAAGGGAGCTGAGGAACAAGCGGGAATTCCGTCGCACCCTCCCTATGCACCTGCGAAGGGCCTACATGAGTGTAAGTCCCAGTACTGAAGTAGCTGAGGGGCTCAGGCGACCCACCTAGCATAGCAGCCGCTTTCTGGTAGGCTTCTCAGCCCTCTGGAGGACCCAGCTTCCTTGTAGCATTTCATGCTGCTAATTTTTTGATGCCCAAGTCAAAGGATGAAAAGGTTTTTCTCTTATCCTTACCAGGACCTTTAGTCTGCTTCCCCAAAACTACCTATATAACACAGCCTACTATGAAGTGTCTTTGTTTTTTGATTTTCAAGACAAACTTTCTTCCAGTACTCCTGGCTGTCCTGGAAGTAATTCTGTAGACCAGGCTGGCCTCAGATGCAGAGATCCACCTGCTTCTACCTCCAAAATGCTGGGATTAAAGTTGTGCACCATTATTTCTGGCTTGAGAAGTATCCTTTTTATCTGAGCAGGGTGCCCAGTCAAAATCATAACTGAGTATAGTGGCACGGACCTTTATTCCCAGCTGTTAGGGAAACTGAGGCAGGAGGAATTAAATAAACCAGTTGTTTGTGAGCAGCCTGGGCAATGTAGCAAGAATCTATCTCTTAAACAAGTGGAGGAAAAAAATCCCAGGTCATCTTATCAAGGAGAAGAGGCCGTGAGGCTTGAAGTCTGAGCGAGAATTCCTCACACCTGCTTAATACTATGTTCTTTGCTTGTCAGCCATTGAACATTTGTCCTTGGGTTTCAGGACCGCGTGATGTACTTGAGAAACTGCTTTGTTGACTGGTGTGTTTATTTATTATTCATTCCTGCTTTCTCTTCCCTGACTTTCTCTTCACTCAGGACAGAGGCTGGCTTGGGGAGAGAATGTCTCTTCATCGACTCTTCTTTCTGTTCTTGGCAGATTGTGACAGAGATGAAGGAATCAGAGCAAGAACTTCAGGAAGGGGCCAAGACCCTGGAATGCACTATGCGTGGTGTCCTTCGGGAACAGTACCTGGAGAAGTACATCTCTCCCCAGCACTGGAACAGCCTCATAAATGGACCTGTGCAGGTAGGTAGGGTCTGATCCTCTTGCCTCTATCTACTGTGTCCTGGGATTGCAGGCATATGCCCCCATGGACCTCAGCCCAGAGGATGCTCAGCACATGGAGGCAGCTCCAGCAGAAGCTATGGCCCAGAGCCTTATTTGTCTATAGGTCTGATGCTGCTGGTGAAGAGTTTCCACTTGTGATGAGAAGGTCTTGAGGGTCCTGGTCAGGAACCAGGCTCTACAGCCTACCTGCTGGGTTTGAACCTGGATAGGCTTTGCTTTGGACACACTATTTGATTTTATATGCCTAGTCAGTCTGCTACAAAGTGGAAATAGCATTGAGGTGGAGTTTGGGCATTTGCTTAACAAACAGGAAAGCAAGGTCCCACAATTGGTCCCAGTGCTCTCTCACATACAGACAGTCACACACTGAAAACAGTGACATTAAATTGAGCACTATGAAACTGCTAGCCCTTTTAAATTTGACTTAGAAAAATGTGGCAGTTTCAGTAGAGACAGTGGCGTATGCCTAGCTCCCAGCAGCAAAGAGAAGAAAATCACTGTAGGCTGCAGGCCAGCCTGGAGTAACATAGTGAGCTCTAAGGATGTACCTTAAAATACTGTCTCCAGAAACAACAAAAATCAAAATTTTTTTACTGATCAACTTCATTGTTAGAGGACTACCATTTGAACAAACAATATTTGTAAACCTCAGAACTTAAGTGTTTGTGGAGTCTGTGTTTGAGACTTTTCTTTTTTTATTTGAGATAGGGTCTCACTATGTAGACCAGGCTGATCTTAGACTCACAGATATACAGCTGCCTCTGCCTCTCAAGTTCTGTGATTAAAAGCATGCTTTGTTTTTGTTTAATTTTATTTTTATGTGCATGAGTGTTTTGCCTGCATGTATGTCTATGCACTACTTTAGTGCCTGGTGCCCACAGAGACCAGAAGAAGGTGCTATTCCTTAGAACTGGAGTTAGAAACAGTTGTGAGCACCATGTAGATGCTGAAAATTGAATTTAGGCTCCTTGGAAAATCTACCAGTGCTCTAAAACTGCTGATCTATCTAGCCCATTTGCTTGGTTTTTAAGACAGTCTCAAATATCCCCCAGTGGCCTTGCATTTATTATGTATTATGTAAGCCTTGTCTCACTGGGCTTTCGGGAAACAGTAGGACAGGGAAGCTGTGACCACCTGCATGGTACAGCCCAGCTCCACCTGCATGGTACAGCCCAGCTCCAGCTGCATGGTACAGCCCAGCTCCACCTGCATGGTACAGCCCAGCTCCACCTGCACGGTACAGCCCAGCTCCACCTGCATGGTACAGCCCAGCTCCACCTGCATGGTACAGCCCAGCTCCACCTGCATGGTACAGCCCAGCTCCACCTGCATGGTACAGCCCAGCTCCACCTGCATGGTACAGCCCAGCTCCACCTGCATGGTACAGCCCAGCTCCAGCTGCCAGTTGCCATTTGGTACAAAGGCTTCTTGTTGCCAGGGTTCTCTTGACAGGTTAAATATCTGGATTTTAAGATGAGAGGTACACAGGTTGCCCAGACTCACTTATATAGCTGACGCTGGCCTTTATATCTGATCCCCTGCCTCCATCTCCCAAGTGCTAGGATTACAGATATGTATCAGCAAAGGTTTGGGTTTAGATTTTCTATGCTTGGGTTAGAATCCAGGATTTTATACAAACCAAGCAAGAACCTGCTCATGAGATTTGCTCTCAGGAATTTTTTTTTTTTTCCTGAGTTGGATTCTCTCTGTGTATCTCTGCCTGTCCAGGAACTCACCTTGTAGACCAGGCTGGCCTCTAACTCACAGAGATCTGTCTGCCTCTGTCTCCTGAGTGCTGGGTATAAAGGTGTACGCTACCACTACCCAGCAGGAAAGAATTTTAAATCCTTTGAGGAGACACTATCTTCATACTGGTTGCCACAGAATTCTCATGACTGACAATTCTTCCTTCACAGGATGCTGACTGGGTCTGTGTCCAGCCCTCGAAGCATTCCATGATGGTTGAATGGCTGGGGCTTGGTGTGGGTTCTTTTGCTCAGTGTGCTCCTCCCGCAGGACCTGAGAGCACAGGTAAGGAGTTCATGAGACCTACAGCTGGAATATGCTGGAAGCCAGAACCACATGACTCAGTGCAGGGCCATACACGATAAACCTGAGTCAGTTAGCAAAGATTTAACAGAAAAGTGAGTCATGAACTGAACAGGTGCACTACAAATTAAAGAGTACTGTTGTCCAGTGTGTCCAAGGAAGTGCTTGTTAGAGCTTAGACTTAAAGCTCAGATGAAAGCTTGCCGACCATGCACAAAGCAGCTGTAGGTTGCATCCTCAGCACTCCTGAAACAGCATGGGGGCATATGCCTGTAATCCCAGGACTCAGTAGATAGAGGCAAGAGGATCAGAAGTTCAAAATCATCCTTTTTTTTTAATTTTATTTTTATTTTATGTGAATTGGTGTTTTACCTGCATGTATAACTGTGTAAGGGTGTCAGATATCGGAATTACAGACAGTTGTTAGTTGCCATGTGGATGCTGGGAATTGAACTCAAGTCCTCTGGAAGAGCAGTCAGTGCTCTTAACTGCTGAGCCATCTCTCCAGCCCCAAAATCATCCTTAATTATATAACAACTTCAAGCTAGGCATGGTGACTCACGCCTTTAATCCTAGCTCTAGTTAGACAGAGGCAGACAGATCTTTGTGAGTTCAAAGCCAGCTTGGTCTACATAATGAGTTCTAGGATAGGCAAGGCTGTTGAGAGACTCTGTCTCAAGAAACCCAACTATATGACAATTTCAAGGCCAGCTTGCTCTGTGTGAGAACTTATCTCAATATTCATACACACTGATAATAATAAAAAGTCAATTTAAAAAACCAGAGGACGTAACATATAGTTGTTCACAATTATAATTCTAGCCTTCAGGAATCAGAGGTCAGCCTAGACTATATAGCAAGACTGTTTCAGAGAAGAAATGAAGACTGTGCAGAGTGAGAGGCTAGAGAGGCTCAGCAGTTAAGATCCTGGGTTGCTTCTGCAGAGGGTTCAGTTCCCAACACCTACATGGTACAGTTTACAAATGTCTAGCCCTGGGGAATCCAACACCAACATCAGGTATACTTGTGGTGCACAAACATACATGAAAAAAACCATACACATTAAAAATAAATAATTTTCATACTTATAGTTTGTTTGTACTTACCCTAATATATATATTTGATGGAATAAAAGCTTTCAGGTTTTTTGGGACTTTTTTGAGACAGGGTTTCTCTGTGTAACAGCCCTGGCTGTCCTGGAACTTACTCTGTAGACTGGGCTGGCCTCAAATTCACAAAGATCCACATACCTCTGCCTCTCTGAGCTCTGAGATTAAAGGCATGCACCACCATTGCCTAGCTGGGAAAAACCTTTTTTAAAAGACATTTTTGGCTGCACCTGGTGGTGCATACCATTAGTCCCAGCATTCAGGAGGCAGAAGCAGGCAAATCTCTGACAGTTCAAGGCCAGCCTGGTGTACAGAGTGAGTTTCAGGATTACAAAATGAGACTCTTGTTTCAAAAAAACTCCTTTTCTATGATGTTTAAAGCATCATAAAGTGTAACAAACAAACACAGAAAAGTGTTAAGGCTCTGCCCCTGGCACTTGGCTCACTTCCCATTCACAGAACTGCTTATTGTCATGAGACTGTCTTGTGTGAGAGCTCTTATAGGTGCCTCTGTCCCACTTGCTTCCACTCTTAGCCCAGGCAGAAGGAGAAGAGGAGGAGGAAGGGGAAGAGGAGGGTTCCCTGATTGAGATTGCAGAGGAAGCTGACCTGATTCAAGCAGACCGAGTGATTGAAGAGGAAGAGGTGGTGAGACCCCGACGAAGAAAGAAGGAAGAGAGTGGGGCAGACCAGGAGTTGGCTAAACTGCTTTTGGCCATGAGACTAGACCAGTATGGGCCTGCAACTACGGCTGGACAGGATCAGACGCCAGAAGAATGGGAGGTAAACTCACTTCCTTCCCTAAGGCACAGAATGGGGAAGAGAATTAAGGTTTCCCAGGAGGACTTGGGTTAGGTTCTCCTGAAACAGGCACTGGAAGGATGGACCACTGGTAGAAATGCCAGTCAGACAGAGCCTCCCCACCCCAAGAACTGGCAACTTAGATAAGAAGCAGGTGTCACACAGTGTTTGTTTTCAGAAGAATGTAGCACATGGCATCATGCCACATCGTGTCAATGCTTCATTTGTTTGCTGGCCAGTGGAGGGCCTTCCCAGGGTTCTTCACATTGCCAAGCAGCACCCTAGGTTACACTGCCTAAGAAGAGACAAGATAGGCTTGGAGCCCAGGCAGGTTCTAGAATCTTGGTTCAGATTCTCATGAGCTGTTAGAAAGTGAGGCAAAATTCACCGGGGGTGGGAACGCCTTTGCTTCTGTGCTGGAGCCTCTGCTCATAGTCTCTTTCCTGCTATTGATGTCTACAGACCCAGCGTAACCAGAAAAAGAAAATGAAGAGGAAAGTCAAGGTTGAGCTTCGCAAACTGAACACCATGACTGAGGCTGAGGCCAATTCGATCCAGGATGTCTGGCAGCTAGACATGAATACCCGCTGGCAGCTCTATAGGTACGGCTGTGGTGCAAGTCTAGCCAGTCTGTATCGTTGCCCACAATTTCTTTTCTCTTCCAAGAACGAAGATAGGGTGAGGATTGGGCAGGACCTCATACAGCTCAGGGAGAAGTAGAAAGCCATTGGGAAGCTATGTCTCTGTACCCTGTGCCTACTCTTCCTTCCTTCCTCCTGATGACTCTGAACATTTTATGGAGCATTTTAGACTCTTCTTGTTTTCAGGGGTTTTTTGTTTGTTTTGGTTTTTGCTTTTTGGGCTTTGGGGGGATTGTTTTGCTTTGGGGTCTTTTTTTTGTGGGGATATCTTTTGAGACAGAATTTCACTGTGTAGCCCTAGCTGTCCTGGAACTCACTTTGTAGACCAGGCTGCCCTGGAACTCACAGAGATGTGCTTGCCTCTGCCTCCCAAGTGCTGGGATTAAAGGTGTGCATCAGGCCTTAGCGCCATCTTCCTTGAAACTTGTGCACCATGAGAGCGAAGTGGAGGAAGAAGCAAATGCACAGGCTGAAGTGCAAGAGAAGGAGGATGAGGCAGAGGTCCAAGTGAGTTAGCTGTGCACCCACAAGGCTGAAGGAGCAGAAGTAAGGGATGCTGAGGGCCGGAAGTGTGTGCTGCCATTGGTAGAAGTCTGAATGGACCTGGAACACCACTACCTGCTCTCTGCAAGAGACCACCTGAGAGGAGACTTTGACTGCCTTCATTACAACCAAAACAGTCCCTCTGGCCTTCTGCTCTGGGCCTGTGGCATTCTGGACTAGTTTGTTCTCACTTGTGGCCAAGTGTAACTCGTGTACAATAAACCATCTTTCTCACTGTCTCAGATGAAGAATCAAAAAAAAAAAAAAAAAAAAAAAAAGTGTGTATCACCACCACCTGGCCAATTTAAGCTGTTTTCTGTAATTCTAGGTCTCTCATTCTCCCTATCTGGCCTATCAATTCTGTAGGGACTTAGGATTCACTTCAGGAACTGGCACATCATTTACTCAGCAAACACAAGAGCAAAGCTTCCTTTCGCTGCTTCTTCTTTCTCCAGGCTATGGCTGCAGATGTACCAAGCTGACACTCGCCGGAAGATCCTCAGCTATGAACGACAGTACCGCACATCAGCAGAAAGAATGGCCGAGCTGAGACTCCAGGAAGACCTGCACATCCTTAAAGATGCTCAGATTGTGGGCATGACAACCACAGGTAGGAAGGTGGGGGGCATTTGCCTGTTCAAGCCAAGTTCACCTTGGTGTCCAGATCCCATCAGATGAAAAATAGAGGGTCAGAGTGTTGCAAGACACCCTTATCTTGAGAACTTTTGGTGATGTTTTCCTACTTGCTGCAGAGCTTAAAACTCAAAATAGGAACCAATAAGCTCAAAGTTTGAGACCACTCAGTGCCCTTGGTGCCCACCCTCTCTCAGTGGCCACTCCAGTAACAGGTGAACAGGAGGGCTTAGTTATCTACCAGCCCAGGAAAGGTACAGAAGAGGTAGCCCTTTGGGTTTTGTGCCCCTAACTCAAAGGAGCCTCTCTCGTCTTTCCTGATTTGAGGTGCTGCCAAGTACCGCCAGATTCTTCAGCAGGTGGAGCCTAGGATCGTCATTGTAGAAGAGGCTGCCGAGGTTCTTGAGGCCCACACCATTGCCACACTAAGCAAAGCTTGCCAGCATCTCATTCTGATTGGGGACCACCAGCAGGTAAAGCGAGAATTCCTGGAAGATGGAGTATTTTCTGGAAGGAGTATTTTCTGGAAGATAGCATAGAGAAGACCCTGGCCTCTCTGTTTAACAGTCCTCAAACTTATTGGGGACTCTCTGTGCTTTCTCTCTTCCTTGAATCCCATGTTCTTTTCCTATGCAACATCACTACTAGAAATTCCACCCAGGCCACACATGCTAGGCAGGTGCTCCCCTCTCAGTCAGTCATACAGACCAGGTTGGCCTCAAACTTGTAATCCTCCTGCCTAAGACTGCTGGGATTATAAAAGTATACCACCTTGCTTAGTTCAAGTTCATCCTGCCTTTAAAAAACATTTTTAAACAGTGTATTTTTTTGCCTACATATATGCCAGATCTTGTAGTTACAGACAGTTGTGAGCTGCCATGTGGGTGCTGGGAATTGAACCCAGGTCTGGAAGAACAGTCAGTGCTCTTAACTGCTGAGTCATCTCTCCAGCCCCCATAAATAGTGTCTTGTTGTATTTTTTTAAAGTGTGGTGGATGTTTTGTGTTTTCCATCTATGTACCACATACTGCAATGCCTATAGAGGCCAGAAGAGGGTGACAGATCCCCTTAGACTAGAGTTACAGTTAGTTGTAAGCTGTTGGTTGCATGGGTGCTGGGAATTGAATTTGGATCTTCTGTAAGAGCAGACGGTGTTCTAACCACAGAGCCATCTCTCCAGCCCTCACCATGGACAATTGCAAAGAGAAAGTTCTTTAGTCTTTTACTTCCATTTTTGCTACCTGCTGGTCTGTCCCCTGGAAAGGAGCCAAAGTGAATTAAACAAACAAACAAAAAACAACAAAAAGTAAATTAGCCAGGCACAGCTGCCTCAGAACCAAAACCTCAGAATCCCAGTAAATAAGAGCATGTCACTGCTAAAGCTCTCCAGATGCTTCTCATTGCTCTTGATATCAAAAATCAAACTCCTTTGCTTTTGAGGTGGTCTCATGTAGCCTAGGCTAGCTTTGAATTCAATTTGTAGCTGAGGATAGCTTTAAACTCCTAAGCTTGCCTCCAACTTCCAAGTGTGGGATTACAAGGATGTATACAAAGCCATACCTTGCCTAAAAGCTGCTACATAGCAAGACCATCTCAAAAACAAGAGGGGGCTCTGTCCTGTGTCTCTGGCTCACCTCATTTGCTTGAGACTCCCATTAGCTGTCCTTCCTATCCCATTTCATGGCTTGTTTTTTTCTTTTCTTTTCTTTTTTTTTAAAGATTTATTTATTAGGGCTGGAGAGATGGCTCAGCGGTTAAGAGCACTGTCTGCTCTTCCAGAGGACCCGGGTTCGATTCCCAGCACCCACATGCAGCTAACAACTGTCTGTAGTGCCAGTTCCAGGCAAACACCAAGGCAAATAAATAAATAAAAGTGTTTAAAAAGGGGCTGGAGAGATGGCTCCGCGGTTGGGAGCGCCGTCTGCTCTTCCAGAGGACCCGGGTTCGATTCCCAGCACCCACATGGCAGCTAACAGCTGTCTGTAGTTCCAGTTCCAGGCAAACACCAAGGCAAATAAATAAAGTTTTTTTTTTTAAAAAAAAAATGTTTAAAAAAAAAAAGATTTATTTATTATGTATACAGTATACAGAAGAGGGTACCAGGTGCCATCATAGATGGTTGTGAGCCACCACGTGGTTGCTGGGAATTGAACTCAGGACCTTTGGAAGAACAATCAGTGCCCTTAACCTCTGAGCCATCTCTCCAGCCCCTCATGGCTTGCTTTTCAAATGAATGAATCACTGGCAGCTTTCTCCATGCTGTTGTCAACTCAGATTCTCTGTTCAGAGACCTGGCTAAAGAATTCCTGCCCCTGGGCTCTCCATTACATCATCTTGGGTTCTTCATAGCCTTTGTTACTATTAATCCTTAACCTGTCAGCACCTAGACTAGTACCTGCCTTTTAACAGCAGGTGCTTGAAGCGCACTGCTGGGTGATGAATGTGTTTGAGCAGAGAATTCTCAGCCGTGTCTCTTTCTCCAGCTGCGTCCCAGTGCTAATGTGTATGATCTGGCCAAGAACTTCAATCTTGAGGTGTCCCTGTTTGAGCGGCTGGTAAAAGTGAGCATCCCCTTCGTCCGCCTGAATCACCAGGTGAGTGGATGGGCTTCTGTTGCTATGGGCGTCTAGGAGGTTCCTAGGTTTTGTGCCACCTGCCAGCAGTTAGAGCTGGCTTACTTGAAATAGACCATCAGAAATACTGTTTCAAACACTACAAGGTCCCCTGCTTTGGGGACCAAACTGCTTGCATCATGCTTTCTCCCAGCCGCTCTTTAGTGTCACCTCTGCAGATTTCCTGTTGGAACCATGGCCTCCAGAAGAAATAGCCCTTTGTCTTGCTCTTGTTGCTAATGATATCTGTTGTTTCAGCACCGCATGCGTCCTGAAATCGCCCGCCTTTTGACCCCTCACATTTATCAGGACCTGCAGAACCATCCCTCCGTTCTCAAGTATGAACAGATTAAGGTCAGTCTGCCCTTAATTGTTGTCTCTGTGGTCAGCAGCCTAGGAGGTTTTCTTTCCTTGGAAGGAAAGAAAGCTTTTGAAAGTAGTAGAGGAGCTGGAGAGATGGCTTAAGAGTACTGAAGTTGGCATGGTAGAAGACAGAGGCAGGTGGATCTCTGTGACTTTGAGGCCATCCTTGTCTATGTGATGAGTTTCAAGACAGCAAGAGCTACATCATAGAGAGACTCTATCTTTTTTTTTTTTTTTTTTTAAAGTGTGTACTGCTTTTAGAGGACCCAAGTTCAGTTCCCAGCACCCACACTGAGAACCTCACAATTGCCTCTAATTCCAGTTCCTGGGGATCCAACACTGGTCATCTATTGGCCAAGAGAGGCCCTCTGCATCTTCTGGTCTTCATGAGCACCCACACTAAGGTGCACATATCCATATATGCATGGACACACACACAAGAGAAATAATTAAAAATAATAGAATCTGAGTTGGGCAATGGTAGTGCATGTATTTAATTCCAGCAGTCAGAAGGCAGAGATAGGCCTATCTCTGAGTTCAGAGACAGACTGGTCAACAAAGTGAGTTCCAAGACAGAGCTATTACACAGAGAAACCCTGTCTCAAAAAACTAAAATAAATTATATATCTAATTTGAAAAAGAAGTAGAACTAGCTTTAGGGGAGGAATGGGACACAAACAGGATATTGACCTGGTTTCTATCTCAGTTTCACCACTTGGTACCTATGTGAACTTGAGCAAGTCAGACAGAGATGCAGGTGTCATGGTGTCCATGTGGTGAGAATGGCAGCTGCTGCCTGTCCCCAGCTATGCGGAGGGGCCAGGGAGGCCGTCAGCACAATGGAGCACTCAGCACCTCAGCTGCTTCCTTGTTACAGCTTATTGCCTGTTGCCTTGGCCTTGGCAGGTGATCAGATACTTGGAAAACTAAAATAGGCTTAATTACTCTCCAGCTCCAAGCTATGGCCTAAGATAAAGCTCATGGTGACTAACTTTAGAAGTAAAGCTTGTGAGATGGAGGGCACGAAAAGCACAGCCTCTTCCTAAGGTCAGTGGTCAGTAGCCATGAGATGAGAAAAAGAACTGGGGTGTAGCTCAGCGGTACAGCATCTGCTTATTAGCACATATGAGACCCTGGAAGGGGAAGTTCCATGAGGGTGTCTCTGACATGTCACCTTGCTTTTCAGGGGGTCTCCTCCAACCTTTTCTTTGTGGAGCATAACTTTCCTGAACAGGAGATCCAAGAAGGCAAAAGCCACCAGAACCATCACGAGGCACACTTCGTGGTAGAGCTGTGCCAGTACTTTCTGTGCCAGGAATACCTGCCCTCCCAGATCACCATCCTCACCACCTACACTGGGCAGCTCTTCTGCTTGCGAAAACTCATGCCTGTCAAGAGATTTGCTGGCATCAAGGTCCATGTGGTAGACAAGTACCAAGGGGAAGAGAATGACATCATCCTTCTCTCATTAGTGCGGAGCAACCAAGAGGGCAAGGTGGGCTTCCTCCAGATCCCCAACCGCATCTGCGTGGCCTTGTCTCGGGCCAAGAAGGGGATGTACTGCATTGGGAACATGCAGATGCTTGCCAAGGTGCCCTTGTGGAGCAAGATCATCCATACCCTTCGAGAGAACAACCAAATAGGCCCATCCCTCCGCCTTTGTTGCCAGAACCACCCTGACACCCACACCCTTGTATCGAAAGCTTCTGATTTCCAAAAAGTTCCAGAAGGAGGGTGCAGCCTGCCCTGTGAGTTCCGGTTGGCCTGTGGGCATGTGTGCACACGTGCCTGCCATCCATATGACTCCTCCCACAAGGAGTTCCAGTGTATGAAGCCTTGCCAGAAAATTATTTGCCCAGATGGGCACAGGTGCCCACTTGTTTGCTTCCAGGAGTGTCAGTCTTGTCAGGTGAAAGTGCCCAAAATCATTTTTCGGTGTGGTCACAAACAGATGGTCCCTTGTTCAATGTCAGAGTCAGATTTTTGCTGCCAAGAGCCTTGCCCCAAGGTACTAAGATGTGGCCACAGATGCAGCCGCCTGTGTGGTGAGGACTGTGTGCAACTATGCCCAGAGAAGGTCACCGTAAAACTTAAGTGTGGGCACAGTCAACAGGTGGAGTGTGGCCATGTGGAAAATCTAAAATATGGTCTGCCAGTCAAGTGCACCACCAAGTGTAGCACCATCCTAGACTGTGGCCATCCTTGCCCAGGCTCCTGTCACAGTTGCTTTGAAGGGCGCTTCCATGAGCGCTGTCAACAGCCCTGCAAACGCCTGCTCATCTGTTCACATGAGTGCCAGGAGCCTTGCATTGGTGAGTGCCCACCCTGCCAGCGGACATGTCAGAACCGCTGTGTCCACAGCCAGTGCAAGAAGAAGTGTGGGGAACTATGCAGCCCCTGCGTGGAGCCCTGTGTCTGGCGCTGCCAGCACTACCAGTGCACCAAACTCTGCTCAGAGCCCTGCAACCGGCCCCCATGCTATGTGCCTTGTACTAAGCTCCTGGCTTGTGGCCACCCTTGCATTGGTCTGTGTGGGGAGCCATGTCCCAAGAAGTGCCGTGTCTGCCAACTGGATGAGGTCACTCAGATCTTTTTTGGCTTTGAGGATGAGCCTGATGCTCGCTTTGTGCAGCTAGAAGACTGCAGTCACATCTTTGAGGTGCAAGCCTTGGACCGGTACATGAATGAGCAGAAGGATGATGAAGTTGCCATCAGGTTGAAGATCTGCCCCATCTGTCAAGTACCCATCCGCAAAAACCTGAGATATGGAGCCAGCATCAAACAGCGGCTGGAAGAGATAGAAATCATCAAGGAAAAGATCCAGGGCTCTGTAGGGGAGATTACAGCCAGCCAGGAACAACTTAAGGCCTTGCTGGAGAGCAAGACTCTCTTTAGCCAGCTGCGTCCTATAGAATTCCTAATGCTCAAAGTGAAGCTGGACCAGAAAAACCTGTCAGTGAAGGACCTGGGGCTTGTGGAGAATTCCATCAGCTTCTATGATCACTTGGCCAACCTAGAGAGGTCCCTGGAAAAGGTGCATCACTTAGAGCGTCAGGGCGTGAGAACTCGACTGGAGCAGGTCCATGAGTGGTTGGCTAAGAAACGCCTAAGCTTCAGCAGCCAGGAATTGAGCGACATCCAGAGTGAAATCCAGAGGCTCACCTATCTAGTGACCCTCCTGATGCGCTGCAAGATGGCAGAGGAGAAGATGAAAGGCAGCATAGCAGAAGAGGTCTCCAGCATCCGGAATATTCTTGAAAAAACATGTAAGTTCACGCAGGAAGACGAACAACTTGTGCAGAAAAAGATGGATGCTCTGAAAACCACCCTTCCCTGCTCTGGCCTGGGCATCTCAGAGGAAGAACGGGTGCAGATTGTTACGGCCTTGAATGTCCCTCGTGGCCATTGGTTCAAATGCCCCAATGGCCACATCTATGTCATCACTGAGTGTGGGGGAGCCATGCAGAGGGGTACCTGTCCTGAGTGCCAGGAGGTGATTGGTGGTGAAAATCATACTCTGGAGAGGAGCAACCAGTTAGCCCCCGAGATGGATGGAGCCCAGCACCCTGCCTGGTCAGACACAGCCAACAACCTGATGAACTTCGAGGAGATCCGCAGGATGATATAGAAGATGTCACCCAAAGGCCTTTTGCTCTGCCACCTCAGAACCAGGGTTGGCTCCCTCGTGGAGGAACCAGTTTATTAGTGTCCTTTAGCCTTCACACTTGTTTAAGGATCCACTTTTAGGGCTTGCCCACGTGTGATACTAGATGTAACCCTGCGCTAGAGTAAGCACTTTACCTCCAGCACTGAGCAGAGCCCACAGTTCTCACCTCCTCTCCTACAGCAAGTGGGACTCCTGAGAGTATCTGGCCTCGCCCCCTGGGCTCTTAGGGTAACTGGATCCTGGCATGGCCAGCACTTCCGCATGCTCCCAGGGTGCACTGCTTCTCACGGCCAGGCCCTAACTTGCAGACTAACTTCCATTGTAATAACAGCAGCCCAGAGCTTTAGGAACCACTTACCCAAGAAGCACAAGAATCCTGGCACTCTACTCCTTGGGCTCCTGCCCTCCTGGAGATGGGCGGCTTGTGACAGACACTTTACCAACTTCTTTTGACCCAGTTACATAGTCAACCATCCCCAGTGGAGTGGGGGTGGGGCTCCCACAACAGGCACAGGCTAAGCGGCCCCTGCACCCTCCTGAAACTTGCACTCAAATAGCAGGGTGGGAGTTGAGGTGTGTATCTCCTGACCTCTGTAGGGAAGATACAGTGGTGTCTGCACATTCTGTGTCAGCAGCACCTCCTGTGAGTTTTCATGCAGGCACCCTCCCTCACAGCCTTTGCCTGGACAGGGTTAGCATGCCAGCAGCTTCTGCAGGCCCCTGCCCCAGGCCCACGGTCAGCCTGCATCTGCGTCTCTGACCAGTGTTCCTTAGTACAGACACTTAGGCATCTCAGGTCCTTTCTAATGTTGGCCAGAAAAGCCCCTTTCTTATGTATGCATTTCCTTTTTTTTGTCTTTACTATGCACTTTAGCCTATAAAGCCAATTAATAAAAACACTGATTGGAAAAAAAAAAAAAAAAACTATGGGCTTTATATGTGCTTTTGTACTGTATTGGTAACTGATGAATCTAGGGCTTCAGCTGTGGTCCACAACCAATCCAGCGGCTTGTCTATCTCCCTAACTTTCAGTAGCAACTTGGGTGGTAGAATCGTGGGTAGGGTACTGTCTGTGGTGAGGCATGCACAGGTTTTTTGTTTTTTCAAATATTTTATATGTATTGGTGTTTTGCCTGCATGTATAACTGTGTAAGGGTATCAGATCTTGGAATTACAGACAGTTATTAGTTGCCATGTGGTTGCTGGGAATTGGACTCAGAACCTCTGGAAGAACAGTCAATGTTCTTAACTGCTGAGCCATCTCTCCAGCCCCCCCCTTTTTTTGTAGTGGGGGTCATTTAGCTAATGAGCCAAATCTTAGCATGGTAAGACATTGTTCAGCCTATAGCAAGTGAGCCAATCTACATACAAGTGTATGTTTTAATGAGTTCTACACTTGGCTCTTTACAATGTCTACTGTTTGTGGTTGGGTGGCGTGCATGTGTGGAGGTCAGAAGACAACTGGAAGGAGCTGGTTCTCTCCTATCGTGTGGGTCCCCAGGATGGCATCAGGTCATCAGTCTTGCCTTTACTGGCTGAGCCTTGCCCCTGCACGTGGCAAAAACAGGGATCTTTCTGCAAAGGCATAGACTGGTCTAAACCACAGCTCAGCACCAGGCAAGCCTTAATTTTCTAACCAGAACCCTACATTGGCAAGTGTGAGCAAGCTCTGTTCCTGAGTGTGTGTGGCCAGAAAACTGTTCATTTCCAAACTGAGGGGAGGGGATTTTTTGAGTTTTGACATATCATAAGAAACCTGGACAAGAAGGGCACCACAGCCAGACACAGCAATCTAGAAGGTCACAAGTTTGAAGCCTGAATAGTAGGGTTCAGGCTAGCCTGAGCTACACAGTGAGAAATTCTCAAAATTTAAAAAAGAAGCTATAAATGAAACAAACAGCTCCTAGATACAAACTCTTCTTGTTTTTTGTTTTGTTTTGTTTTGTTTTTTTAACAAATACCAGGTTTGTTCAAGAGATTTTCTTGTTATTTTTTTTACAAATGGAAAAAAAAAATCAAAGCAAGATGACTTCCCACAGGGAAGGGATATAAAATTGTCCCGCCAACTTCTTCATGCCTCTGGGTTACTTCTTTCTCTTATACCTATTAAGGAAATCAACAAAATTAAAGCCGGAAAGGAGGAGGTATGCTGCCTCCCAGAACAGCTTGCTTCTCTTCTCCAGCCCCGTGGGTGCCCCCTCTGCCCCCCACAGCCCAACGTCACCTGGACTTAGATTTGAAATTCCCTCTTCTCTGGTGGGACAGACCTAATCGTTTCCTCTCTTCAAAGGAAGGGCTGTAAGAGGAAATGTGAGATGAGCAGACTGTGGAGTATGTAAATGACATCACCCCAGCAAGGCTTCACATGGGTGAGATGGTGCAGCATGTGAGCTTCAGAACCTGCGATTCAGGGTCACATGGGCTTTTACCAAATACACACTTCTGGAAGCCAGCCACCAGCTTGAAGATCAGCAGGAAGAAGCCTTTCCCAACCAGCCTAGACTGAGGTGTCTAAATCTGAGAACTTAAACAAGGAACACACCAATAACACCTCTCCTGCTCTTGTACATCAGGCCCTGGGGCAGAGAAGCGCCCTGAGTCACAACATTATGAAGCTCTAGGTAGGAGAGCTGGAAACAGACAAGGGTGCAGACACTTCAGTTCGTAGTACACCAAAGGCTGAGAAACAGTTAAAACCCTACCCAGCTCGATACTGTTTCAGGGCCTTCTTGCTTGTGTTGGTGAGTTCTTCATCAAACACAGACTTCTGCTGCTTCTTTTGCTTCTTGGCTGCACAGACAAAAATGGGCCAGAGACTGCTAAGTCCCTTGAAACTGTAGTTGAGGATTCTAAAGGAAGGCCATATACACCTCCCACTTCCTCCAAAGTTGGCCACTGCCGTCCCCACCAACTCCTGCCATGGTGTACATGTTGGGTGGATTCCCCATCTTTTACCAGGGCCTGCTTTAGGCTCTTCCTCGGGCATTGCCCGTGCTCGTTTGGTTCTGCGGTTCCTCTTGGCCAGCCGCTCTGCAAACATCTGTGCCTTGAGGATTTCAAACTGGGACCTCTCTTCTGCCTGGGGGCAGAGTGAGGGATAAGCACAAAATAGACCAGTGCTTCATGGGACCTCACTCCACAGGGAGGCCACTCACCGTCATCTCCCCTTTTTTCTTGGCATCCTTCATAAACTTTTTTCTTTTCTTCTTTCCTCTTAAAGCCAAGTCAAACTCCTGCAGAGCCTTAGCAACTGGAGTGAGAACAGAGCATGGGGCAGGGCTTCAGGGGTTGTATCGTTGTCTTTAAAGCTTACTTAAGATGAGAACTAGCGGGGAAAGGTGCCTGTCAGGTAAGAAGGGGGCCCTAGGGAGAGGAGTCCTCACACTCCTCAGTGGTAGAGCCACTAGCAAGTTGCCCCAGTTCAAGGGAATAACCCCATCCATGTTCTTGTCAGTGACCTAATTAAATGCAGCAGCCATGAAAAGCAGAGTTTAAAGCAGGAAGGGACCTGCTGGGAAGAGGCTCAGGTTGGAGGAGGGGACAGCAAGGGAGGGTATAATGTAAATATACTAGTACACAATGAAACTAACAGAATAAATACATGCATTTTAAAAGAGTAAGAACCTCAATTTGATACCTAGAACCAATTTAAAACAAACAAACAAAAAAAAAAAAAAAGAAAGAAAAAACTGGCTTTTGATATGGGCTGTGTAGCCCTAGTTGGCCTCAAACAGAGATCAATCCACCCACCAGCACTGAGATTAAGGTAAACCTAGAACCCATTTAAGAAAAAAAAAAAAAAAAATGGGTATATTGGTGATCTGTTTATAATCCCCACTACTGGAGTGGAAGAGACTGGGGTTTGCTGGCCAGCCAGACTAGCCTATTTGCTGAGTTCTAGGCCAATGAGAGACCCTGTTTCAAAAAATAAAACAAAGTGGATGACACATGACACGTGGAGAATGACAGCAGAGGTTCTCTCCTCCGCACACACTCCTCTGCGATTATCTCCAGTTCACTAAGCCCTAGTTGCCTTACTGTGAAGGCACTATCTCTTGATTCCTGCCACAAGGATGAAGACAGGTTTTACTCAGTACTCAACACTTTCCAACAATTTTTACAGACCCTTTCTACCATAGAACTCTAACACACCCTTCTTGCCTGTCTCATCAGAGGCAGCTTTGAAATCGCCAATAGACTTAGAAATATTCTCCACCTTCAGGAATTTATCCTACAAAGCAAAATGCTTGCTTAACTAAGGGTCACATGTTCAAAGCTTCTCATATCCCCATGGCAAAAACTGGAAAAACTTCCAATATCCCCTACAGGAAAGAGTTATGTGATAATCTACTCATAAATAAGCGTGCTGCCGGGGCTGGAGAGATGGCTCAGAGGTGGAGACCACTGACTATTCTTCCGGAGGTCCAGGGTTCAGTTTCCAGCAACCACATGGTGGTTCACAACCATTTATAATGACATCTGGTGCCCTCTTCTGTATACTGTATACATAATGAATAAATAAATCTTGGGGGGGGGGAAGAAGCATGTTGACAATTTAATTTTTAAAGCTGTAAGGCAGGTTCCAGGCTCAGACTCGGGTCCTTAGGTTTGCATGGTGAGCACTGATCTCCCACTGATAGTCAGGACTTACTCTTCTCTTTCTTCCTCTCTTCTTTGGTCTGGAACCAGCTCCTCTCAGGCTCCTGGTCTGCTGTCTCCTTCCCCTTCTCCAAGAGCCGCTTTGCTGTGTCTATCTGTGGGGGTGACACCAGGACACTGTGGTGGAGCTGCAGCAGCCAGCCCTTGCTAGGTAAGCAGGACAGTGACCACTGAGCAGCAGGGTGAGGATATGGCCACACTGCCTCACCTGGGCTTCTGACTGCTGCATCTCTTTCTCCTCTGCCTCCAGCTGCAGCACTGCATACACATCTTTCTCCATTTTCTCAATCTTGTCCCGGAATTTGAGGATAACATCTTACAGGAAAAGAAAAAAGAGTAAAACTAAGGGTGCCTACTAGGCAGCTAGTAAAAACTGCAGATGCCTACTTACTGACACAGAACTTCCTTCCTGAACACCTCCCGTAAGAACAAGGCTCTGTGATGCTGGCCTATAGATAGGCTTGGTTACTCAAGAGGCAGAGAGACCTGCTCTGGCTCAGGCGGAGCACAGCAGAGCTAGAATTCATCTCAAAGGCGAACACACAAGGGCTGCACAGACACCACACAAGGACAAAGACATGAGTTCAGATAAAGCTGGGTACAACAGCACACACCTGTGACCCCAACTGCTCCTACAGCAAGGTGGGAAGTAAAACAGTCTCCAGAAGGTCAAAGGCCAGCTAGTCAGCACACACACACACACACACACACACACACACACACACACACACACACACACACACACGCACGCACGCACGCACGCACGCAAGCGCACGCACGCGGCTTCCTGTTGCTCTCTGAATCTCTATGTCTTAGAGTGGTCCCTATGTCCTGGTTCCCTGACCTCCCTTACTTCACTCAAACACCAAGTTCGTTCCCGTCCAGAGCTGGTACATGGTCACCTTTATCACCCAGGACTCAGCTCAAAGCCAGCTTCTCAGAGGCCTTTGCTAAACAGATGTTTTTAAGGCAATGTCACATAGTCGAGGCTGGCCTCTTTTTAAAGCTAAATTTATTTAGCTTTATTTATGTGCATTGGTATGAAGGTGTCAGATCCCTGGAACAGGAGTTACAGACATGTGTGTGAGCTGTCATGTAGGTTCTGGGAATTGAACCAGGGTCCTCTGGGAGAGCAGCCAGTGCTCCTAACCTGAGCCATGTCTTCGGCCCCAAGGCTGTTCTCTTAATTGCTGTGTGGCTGAGAATTGCATTGAACCTATGTACTGGGAGTATAGGCCAGCTCTGAGCTGTTATGTGATACTTAGTGTTCTGACAAAGCTAGCCTGGACATCAGAGGGCAGAGCTAGTCACTAGTGGCACACCTTTAATCCTAGCACCTGGGATCTCCTTCCTTTGATGCTAGCACTTGAGAGGCCCATGCCTTTAATCCCAGCACAATCAGGAGGTGGAAACAATTTGGTCTGAAGATTCCTAGAGGTAAGAAGACTCTGGTAGCTGCTGCTCTAGTTGTCCATCTCTCAGCTTTCACCCTTGATATCTGACTAACTTAGATCCTGCTTCCCAGAACAGCTGTTCTAAACTGTCCCTACTCTTGCTGTCACTCTCAGTGATGATTAACTCACTGACCAGAACTCTGGCTCTTCTGGTCCTTGCTCAATCCCTGGCTATCAGGACAGCAGCACTGAAACTGGGCACACAGTAGGACTGACAACCTAACATGGAAATCGAAAAGAAGGGCTGTAGGAGCACTGGCAGTTCTTCAGAGACCTGGGCTTAGTTCCCAGCACCAACATGTGGCCCACAATCATCTGTAATGCCAGGACTAGCTGATCTGATGCCCTCTCTGACCTCCAAGAACATCATACATGTTACCTGGACATCCATGCAGGCAGAACCCCTGCATTTAATAAATGCAGAACATCCATGCATTTAATACACATAAATTAAAAATAAACAGAATCTCAAAACATGAAAAAGGAACTGAAAAAAAGGGGCATCTATAGATAGAAGACACTGTGGGCTGACCCAACTGTGCCCAACATGGACAGCCATGAGCTCTTTGATTACACTTCATTCTGTTAGCACCAATTCCAACAAGCAAACTCAACTTTGCTACCTTAAAACAAAAAAGCCAAAGCCAGGAAGCGTGCTGTGCACCTTTAATCCTAGCACCAAGAAGCAGAAGCAGGCGGACCTCTGTGAATTTGAAGTAAAGCTATTTTACGTAGCGAGAAAAAGAAAAATTAGTTAATAAATATGGCCAATGAGCAACAGAACCAGTTCAAGGCCAGCCTCAACAACTGCCCCCAGTCTCAAAATAAAACAAAACAAAAGTCTGGGGATAAAGCTCAGTGTATAGGAAGGACAAAGCTAAGCAGAGCACTTGCCTAGCGTGTACAAGGCCCAAGAGGTTCTATCTCTAGTACTGGGTTAAAGATATAGGAGGAAGGAAGGCCCATACTAACAGAATAAAAGGAAGGAGCCAAAAAGAGTGACTGCCACCTCACCTTTCACATCAACCGGAAGGGGGAGTTGATGAGACAGAGACCTCTCTGAACAACTTCTTTTTTTTTTTTTTTAATTTATTTTAGCTTTATTTATGTGCATTGGTATGAAGGTGTCAGATCTTTGGAACAGGAGTTATAGACAGTTCTGAGCTGCCATGTGGGTGCTGGGAATTGAACCTGGGTCCTTCAGGAGAACAGCCAGTGCTCTTAACCCCTGAGCCATCTCTCCAGCCCCCTCTCTGAACTTCTAAAGAAGTTCTGATGAGTTGGACCCTACATTTACCATTCTATCATCACCTCTTGATACACAGCTGACACCCAGGAAGGGGAGGATGCCTCTCTAGGGGACTCAGGTTGCCTGACTACCTGAGCCCAGCACCCCGTGCTCACCCTGGGGGATGATCCGCGCCTTCACTGGAGCTTTGGCAGCCTTCACAATCTCCTTCAACATCTTCCGCTCCTCTTCTCCCACCAGAGAGACAGAGCGCCCAGCCCTTCCAGCACGTGCAGTTCGCCCCACCCGGTGCACATAGTGTTTGACAGTGTTGGGCATGGTGAAGTTGATCACCTGGAGATGAGAACAAGCATCCGTGAGATGTGGTGCATATGTACAGGGAGGCAAAAGGCCACCACCAACAGCAAGCAACAGAAAAATCACTCACTGTTTTCACCCCTTCAATGTCAAGCCCACGGGCTGCCACATCTGTGGCCACCAGGATGTCAATCTGTTCATCCTTAAAGCGCCTAGAAAGAGCCACAGAGATGTTCAATAAGACCTCAGCCCAATACCATGCAATGGCTCAGCAGGTAAAGGCGCCTGTTACCAAGCCTGAGCATCTGAATTCAATCCCTAGGATCAACATGGTGGAAGGAGAGAACCAATTCCGACCACTTGTCCTCTGACCTCTACACTCACCACAACACACACTCAAGCACAAATAGATAAAAAGAAACAGAATAAAAATAAAAGTTGGCAGGGGTGCACATCTTTAATCCCAGCACTCAGGAAGCAGAGGCAGGTGACTCTCAGTGAGTTCAAGGACAGCCTGGCCTACAAAACAAGTTCCAGGACTGCCAGAGCAACACAAAGAAACCCTGTTTCAAAATAAACCAAAAATAAATAAAATTGTCATAAATCCTCCTTATAGTACAAGCAGCAGTTTGTAGCTCAGAGTTTATATACATTTTAATTTCTAGGGGTAGAAAGAACAAGGAAAAGAAGCTGGGAATGTAACCTTGGGACTTGTGCAAGCCTGCCAGATCCACATCCCCAGCCCATGGGCACAAAGTTAAATGTCAGCCACTCCACACTCAGCCTCAGCATTACCTGAGCACTCAAGTCCGGTGTATACTGTCTCAGGCAGCAATTCCCATCACGCTCCAGTTTGGGAACAGTCTATCTAGACTACAGCACAGAGCAGAAGCCACAGCCCCAGTGGGTGGAGCTTCCTGGCTTTACATACACCTCTGAGCCTGTGATGAACAGGCAGGTATGGGGGCATTCTGCAGGACCCCTTTCCTGCAGCTCTCCTCTGCTCTGAGGATGAAGTGACAAAGCATGGGGAAACCTATGCTGCAGCACTGATGCTCAGGAAGTGACTGCTGCCCAAGTGTGAGTCGGAATTAACTGTTAGGTGAGCTTCTCTGGGAAAGCCACATACAGACCATGAGTTTCCTGCTGTAGATCCACAGGAAAGCAATGAGAGTGAGCTGCCCAAAGGTCAGGCAAGTTCTAATTACATGTAGCCTTACAGTGTGCAGACTAAAACTAAACATTTTCTGAGACATGAGTGATTCCCACCTAAGGTGTGGTGGCAGACACTGATTTAGGTCAAGGATTAAAACGGGGCACTGAATGGTTCCATGCCACTGCTCTAACACACCCGAGGGTCCCTTCACAAGGGGCTCCCCTTGGACTGCCCTGAAGGGTAGCACCCTGAGTATTACCGGAGGGCCTCCAGCCGCTGTGTCTGTGACAAGTTGCCGTGGAGCTCGCCCACCTGCAGCCCCAGGAGCCCCAGAAGAATGTGCATGCGGTGGGCCTGCTTCTTGGTCTGGGTGAAGAGCATCACGTGGTCGGTAAAGGTTCTCATCAGTAGAGCTGAAGGGAGAAGGGTGAGTCAGCACTAGGCAGACTGGGGCTCGTAAGCCAAAGCAACAACAGCGAAACCAACTCGCAAGTATGGTCACCATCATGGAGTGAGAAAATGGGAAGGAAGCAGCAGGACAGCTGGCCTCCCCGAACAGCTAATGTGGGCTAGGTGACAGGCAATGCCACTGTTTAAGCTAGGGGAGAGTGGCTGGAGGTGGCTGGAGGAAAAAAAACAAGAGCTTGAGCACAGATGTCCACCCTGTCAGTCCTGCCCAGGGCCTCACCTGCCACGATCGCTTCCCGGTCCCCTTCCCTATTAGGCCGGATCCTTATGAACTCTTGCCGAAGGAAGGGAGCTACGTCTGTGTTGCTGTTCACAAATATCCGCACAGGGTTCTTTAAGGAGACCGAAGCCAGATCTTTCACCTGCAAAGTACGGGGTCAGAGCTCCTCAGCTATGAGAAATGGAGAACAAGCAAAGAGGGCTTGCCCTGCTGGGATCCTCTATATGCCACTAACTATACCCACCTCATCTGTCATGGTAGCTGAGAAGAGCATGGTCTGTCGGTGGTGGGAACACATTCGGATAATCTCCTTCATCTGCTCCTCAAAATATTCATCCAGCATTCTGGAAGAAGAGGACAAACATGCTAAAGAAGAGATCTTTAGGGCCGGAGAGATGGCTCAGCAGTTAAGAGCACTGGCTGTTCTTCCAGAGGACCTGAGTTCGATTCCCAGCATCCACATGGCAGCTAACAACTGTCTGTAATTCCAAGATCTGACACCCTTACACCGTTATACATGCAGGCAAAACACCAATTCATATAAAATAAATAAATAAATAAGTAAATAAAATTAAATTAAATTAAAAAAAAAAGGAAGAGTTCTTTGGTCATGGTATCACACAGGCTAAATTTGTATTCAGACTTAGTTACTCTGTGAACAATATTATCTCATCATCATTAAGTTATTTCCTGAGCCTCAAGGACTCCACCCTTCTATTCTGCAAAGCACGGAGATCACAGTTCATCTCCAAATGTTGCAGGATATACTACTGATGGACAATAGCCTGCTCCTACATAACCACAATGTCAAACTTTTGAGTGTATGGACCAAAACCAAATCTCTACTGTTCTCTACTGTACCGAGCCTGGTGGTCACAAATCTCTGCATTGTTTAACTGTGTCCTGTTGCGCGCCACCTCGTCCCGCAAGGAACACGCAACACCGGATCCTTCTCTTTGCAGTTTATTGGGCCTTTAATTATCTTCTTGTCTCTCACTCACTCACTCTCACTCTCACTCTCAGACATATGACGAACGACCCCGGGGGGAAGTCCACTCGTGGCTAAATACCCTCTGGACTTCCAATCCCGGTAAGCCACGTAGACATTGCCCATAGGTCCCCAGGCGCCGGAAGCAAGCCACCATCCTCGCCTACAGCCAATAAGGAGTTGTTTACTCCCGAGAGCACTCACCATCTAGAAAGGTGGAAGGCGGAAACCAGCGCCACCTTTAGGGCGTGGTACAATGCAGCTCCCTACAGTGTCCTTAAACCATCTGCTGGGTAAGGGCTTACTGAAGCCTGAAGCAGGTTAAGGAGATGGTCCTGTACTGAGAAACAGCCCCATAGTGGGTGCAAACAGGATTTACCAATGGGTGCACCACAGATGTAAAACACATAGAGCTGACAACTGGAAGGACTAGACTGCCATTAGCTGAGCTGAGATAAATGTGAGGTGGCTCAGTTCTTCCGGGACCCAATGAAGGTGAACTATCTTCCCAACTGACCTCGACGATCATTGGTCCAATTGGGACATGGATGAGACAGCAAGCAAATGAACAAGAGAGAAGGGAGTGGTGCGAAAGGGGCAGAAGTGTGGAGGGGCCGAAGCATGGAAGGACAGTCCTGGAGATGCCTGTGGAAACTATACCGCTTTGTCTGCATTACTCTCTGTAGTGTCATGAGATAGACACCTTTCTTTCTTATTCCCATGTACAGCCAAGAAGATTTGTTCTGAGGATCTCAGTCACATTCTCAAACTTCAGGAAATGTATACCACACATTATTTGAATTTACTATGTACCCTGAGCCTGGTTCAAATTCTTAGCAATCTTCCTGCCTCAGTCCCCCAGCCTTCCAAGTGATAGGATTATAGGTATGTAGCACTACAGCATACATGCATACCCAGGGAAACCTGACCTGACCTAAATCTAGACAGAGATCCAGCGTGAACTGTTCAATGGTATTAACACACACCAGTGACCAAGATCTTTAAGGTAGCACGGGGTAACAGTGCAGGACCACCAGGCCCTGTTCCTCAGGCATACCTGTCAGCCTCATCCAGGATGAGCACTTCAATGCTGCTCAAGTGGAAGGAAGGGCAGTTGTGGAGGTGGTCAATGAGCCGGCCAGGTGTGGCAATGAGGATGTCTGGTGCTGCCCGAAGAGCAGCTTCCTGAGACTTCACATCCAGGCCACCTGCAGGGAGCAGATCCCACTGATGGTCAGTCATTCATCAATGCTACCTGCCTGGGGCCCAGGCCAAATGTGGAATACACACAGAGAACAACTCAGTCTGAGGCCTTGGCAATATAAATTCTCAATGAGCTTTGAGATAAATGTATTCATCATATTCGGGCTGAGGGCAGACATCAAAAAGCACTTCAGAATCAAATGATTGATGCTATCCAAGGTTAATCAGCTGTACAAATTGATGATGTCCGTTTACATGAAGAAAGAAAGACCACGATCAGCCCTGATGTCCAAATCCATACAGAGGGTAAAACAGACTAAATAACACTGGAACCTCACCAGGGAAAAACACTATGATTCACAATCAGCAGAAATTCTATCCTGAACTGATTCAGTAGCAAGAAAATTTTGAAGCTTCGTTTTTCTTTTCTTGCCTCCAACAGCAATCCTCCTGCCTTAGCTTCCTGCTACCAAGTGAGATTACAGGTATGAACCACCACACTTAGCAGGACTTAAACCTCTTTAATTTGTGGTGCTGGGGATTGAATCTCGGGCCTTTTGTATGACACTGTATTAGTGAACTGCATTCCTACTCAGAAAACTTATTAACCTTGGGCTGGAGAGTTGGTCTTGTGGTTCAAAGCACTTGGTGTTCTAACAATGGGCCTGGGTTTCAGTTCCCAGTATCCACAGGGTAACTCACAACCTTCTGTAACTTAAGTTTCAAGGGATCTGACATTTTCTTCTGACCTCTGAGGGCATCAAACCCAGGCGTGCACATAGTGTACATAGCACATTCAGGTAAAGACTTATGCACGTGATTAAATGAAACAGTCCTTTTCACAAAGCCTGCTGTGTGACAGTACCTTTAATCCCAACACTCGGGAGGCAGAGGCAGTGGATCTTTGTGAGTTAGAGGCTAGCCTGGTCTACAGAGGGAGTTCCAGGAGAGCCAGGACTGCACAGTGAGACCCTGTCCACAAATTCAAAGCACACTTAACCTTGAGGAAAAAAAATTCAGGGTTGGGGATGGAGTTCTGTGGTGGAAAGCTTGTGTAGTTTATGCCAGTCTCTGGGTTTCAATCCTAGTAACACACAAACAGAAATCCAGGGCTGGGGGCTGGAGAGATGGCTCAGCAGTTAAGAGCACCGTCTGCTCTTCCAGAGGACCCGGGTTCGAGTCCCAGCACCCACATGGCAGCTAACAACTGTCTGTAGTTCCAGTTCTAGGCAAACACCAAGGCAAATAAATAAAGTTTTAAAGAAATCCAGGGCTGAAGAGATAGCTGAGCGGTTAAGAGCACTGACTGCTCTTCCAGAGGACCAGCGTTCAATTCTCAGCACCCACATGGCAGCTAACAACTGTCTGTAGTTTCAGTTCCAGGCAAACACCAAGGCAAATAAATAAATAAATAAGTTTTTTAAAAAAAATTATATATATACATATATATAAAACAAAACAAAAAAGAGTTAAGTCTTAATGAAATGTCTTCCCCTGCCTCTATATCCACTGTGAAAATAAGTCAACTGATTTTTAGGTGAATCCAATCAACAAAAAGCTTTTTCTGACACACCCCACCCTCTGTCCACATCATATCTCCCAAAGACTGGTGGGCCTCACTTACCCACAGCCAGGCAGGTAGTGATGCTGCAGAACTGGGCCAGCTGCTTGGTTACGGAGTGCACCTGGATGCCCAGCTCTCTGGTGGGGACTAGCACCAGCACTCGAGTGACAGCAGCCTGGCGGGGCTTGTAGATCAGACGCTCCAAGACAGGCAATGCAAAGGCTGCAGTTTTGCCTGGAGGGAGGACAGGAGGAGAGCAGAAAGCAGGTTCAGCACCTTCTATGTGTTGGTCCCACCAGAACACAGGAACCCACATCTCTGCCTATGAGAACATGTACCATATGCATGGAAGTGTTTTCTTGCTGTCAAACAATGTCAATGTAAACTTAAAAGAAAATCATGAAAAGAATAACTGGGCTGGAGAGCTGGTTCAGTGGTTACCAGGCTGAGTGTTCTCCAGAGATCCTGCTATCAGCCTACCCCCCCCCACCCGATCCCAGCACCAGTTCATGCCAGAAATAAACCTCAACATTCTTAGAGACTTCTTTATCATTTTAGACAAGTACTTGCTTATGTACATGTATATGTATGCCTATGAATGCATGCTACATGTGTGCCCACAGAGACCAAATAGGGGCACTGAATCCTCTGCTGGAGTTAGAGACAGCTATGAACTGGACTGCCCTGTGGGGGCTAAGAATGGAACCTGGGTCCCCTGGAAGAATAGCTAGTGCTCTTAACCTCTAAGCTCTTTCTGGCCCCAAGACTTTTAATTTTTATATATGTGTATGAGTATTTTGCCTGTATATATGCCTGGTGCCCATGAGGCCAGTAGAGATCAGGTGTCTGATCCCCTGAAACTGCAGTCACAGATGGTGGTTAAGCTGCCAAGTGGAGGCTAGGAATCAAACTCTGATCCTCTGTAGCCTGTGCTCTTTACTTCTGAGCCATCTCCCCAGTTCCAAAGTTCAACATTCTATAGCATGAGTCTGTGAAGACAAATTGGAATCCATCCCATAGCCTTAAGGCTGTTAAAATCATCAGTGGAGGGGCTGGCCTCATGGTTAAGTGAATGTTGCTCTTCTAAAGGAGGAATGAGTTCCCAGCACCCATAAAGGCAGTTCCCAACTGCCTGTAACTCTAAATTCAGGAGGGCTGTCGCCTCTTCTGGACTCTGTAGGCACCTGCATTTATATGTACACATACGAGCACACACAGACATACACATAATTAAACATAAAATATTTCTTTTCTGGGCAGTGGTGGCACATGCCTTTAGCTCAGCACTTGATAGGCACAGGAGGGTGGATCTCTAGGAGTTCAAAGCCAGCCTGGTCCATAAGACGAGTTCCAAGACAGCCAGAGCTGTAACACAGAGAACAAAACAAGCCCCCCCCACCAAAAAAAAAAAAAAGACACCGCCAACAAAAATCATCAACTGAGCACAGATTTCTATGGACTTTTTCTGTTTTTTTGTTTGTTTGTTTGTTTTTTGAGACAGGCTTTCTCTGGGTAACAATTCTAGCCGTCCTAAAACTCTGCTCTGTAAACCAGGCTGAGTCTCAAACTCAGAGATCTTCCTGGCTCTGCTTCCCAAGTGCTGGGATTAAAGGCATGCACCAGCACTGCCCAGCTATATTTTTAGATAGACGGACTTTTTCTTTTTAATATTTATTTTTATTTTATGTGAATTGGTGATTTGCCTGCATGTATAACTGTGTAAGGGTGTCAGATCTTGGAATTACAGACAGTTGTTAGCTGCCATGTGGATGCTGGGAATCGAACTCAGGTCCTCTGGAAGAACAGCCAGTGCTCTTAACTGCTGAGCCATCTATCCAGCCCGATAGACAGTCTTTCTATATAGTCCAGGCTGGGTAAAAATTTAGAAATCTTTCTGTTTCCGTTTGGGAATTAGAGAAATACACCATCATATCTGGCTTTATAAACTTTTTCTATAGTTCAAAAAACCTATTGTAGAAAGGGACTGCAGAGATTGCTCAGGTGCTCTTGCTGAAGACCTACCTGGGTTGGGATCTCAGCACCCACATGGTGGTTTACAGTCTCTATCTCCAGTTACAAGGTATACAACACCCTCTTCTGGTCCCCACATACCTGCACATATATGTACATATATAAAGCAAAACATTCATGCACTATAAAATAAATCTTGAAGAAGCCAACTTGGAGCCCTAGTGTGTTCTGGTCTCCTGTCCCTCTGACCCGTTCACCTGTCCCAGTGGCTGCACAGGCGCAGATGTCTTTCCCCAACAGACCAATAGGAATGCATGCCTTCTGGATTGGGGTAGGCTGCTTGAAGCCCATGGCTGTAATGGCCTAAGGAGAAAAGTTACAGTCAGACAGGGTAGAGGGACAGGGTTAGGGTTAGTTATAGTAAACAACAAGATAATGTGGATATATATTATATATTTAATAAAATTTGAATATTGGGGAGAGAGCACTCAGTCAAATATTAGGCAGACATCTTAGGAAAATTTTAAACCTTGAATACAAAGATAAACAGCTGAGCCAGTCACACACCTTTAATCTCAGCACAGGGAGAGCCAAGAGTGGTGACCTCTACTCTTAATCTCTCAACTTTAGAGACAAAACTTTTGTTTTTGTGAGTTTAAGGTTACACCATGCTGTTAATCTTAACCTAGAAAAATATATAAGGGCTCGTGAAAACAAAAACAAAAAAAGAAGCAATTGGGGGAGAGATTGGGAGAAAGACCGACAACCAAGAGACAGCTGGGTGAGAATTAACTGTGGTGCTTCCTCTCTCTAGTATTTCAGCCTTCCCCCAATAATTAACCCTAAGTCTCATTTGAGATACTACAAGGTAACTATATCGAGACTTCCAGGGTCACACAACTTCCTCAGTGCCTTTCCTCCAGAATCTAAGGCACCAGCTGCACCCAGGACAGACAGCAGGAGACAAAAAGAAAAGCCTGACTTTGGGAACCATTCTAAAAAGATAAATAAATGCAACCAAACAGGAGCTGGAGACAACCAAGGAAAAAATGCAAGTCACAGCAGAGACGTCAGGGAATGACTCATTGAACCCTAACAGGGTGAAGGAACACCCCAATAAATTTCTGAAAGAAGAGCCTTTCTAGCAGAGGGAACAGAAATGCAAAGGAGAAAAGTGGTACAATTGTCCTCAAAAAGGATTAAAAGAGAATAAAGTCTGTAAATCAATGTAAGGTCTTTGGCTTTTATCCCAAGTGAAAGTAGTTGCCTAGAGAGCTGGTGGGATCTGCTCAGAGGACTCTCTGGCAGCTGAGCAGACAACAGCCTGTTGAAGGGTCAAAGAGGCTAGATGGGGACTACTGCAAGAATCAGTCCTTGTCAGCTGGTTATGAAAATGCACACCTGCATCCCAGCCCTTGAGAAATGAAGGCAGGAGGATCAGGAGTTCAAGGCCTACCTCGGCCACACAGCAAGTTCATAGCAAGCCTGGACTATGAGACCATGTTGGACTGGTATCGCAGCAATTAAGAGCACTTACTGCTCCTGCAGAAGACTTGGATTTGGTTCCCAGCACCCACGGCAGCTCAAATCACTTGTAACTCCAGCTCCAGGGAATCCAATGCCCTCTTCTTGCTTCCACAGGTACCAGCACACAAGCATTCACATGGTTCATATGACCTCTCGAGCGCACACACACACACAAACACAAACACACACACACAGAATTAAATAAATCAAGAAGAATCAACTCCCATGGCCAAAGCTACTACCTTCAGAAGGGGCCGGGACAGATTCATGTCCTGAAAGGAAAGGCTTTTGTCATACTCGGATGCATCTTCAAAGAATCCTCCTGTTTCCTGCAGCAGATGAGACGACAGAAGACAACTCAGTAAAGCCGCCCAAGCCTGCGTGTCCTTTCAGGCTGTGAAAGTGAGTTGCACAGCGACCTCACACCCACACTCACCTGGCCCTTCTTCTTCTTCTTCTTCTTCTCCTTCACTTTGAGTGTGTCTATGGAGAAAACATAGCAGTGAACACTGGCCCTTCATACCAACACCTGCCTCTGCTTCCCATGCCCTCAGTGCTGTCCACTGACGTCCAGGGAGGCTGCTCTCCATCCTCCTTTCACAGATATGGACACTGTGTGGTCACATAGCAAAACTCCTTTAAACACAGACAGGACCCCAGCCTGGCAAGAACAGTGTGGACTGTAAGCCCTCAACACAACACAACACAACACTGACAGGTTAGTGAATTCTACCAAAATACTTACTGACGCCTCCCCTCCCCCTCTACACGGGTAAACCCAATGTAACTCAGTCACCCCAAGCAGGTGAGCTGTAGCGGAACTGACACTGTATGGTGCTGAGATGAGGAAAGAAGCAGCTGCCTACAAAGAATAAGCATCTGACATAGTGGTACCCATGTCTCCAGCACCACCTGAGGAGACAGCTAGGCTCCTACAGAGCCAAGGTGCATGCATCCCATCCGTTTCCTGCCCATTTCCAACAGTTAGCACCGGCCTACCTGCTTTGGTGAGGACCTCCTCATCCCCAGAGGAGTAGTCAGTCTCAGAGTCTTGCACCTTAGAGTCGGCCTCATTCCCTCCCAGAACCTCCTGATCCTTCATGTCACAGCTCATGCTGCCTTCTTTCTCCTCTACCTTCCCAGACTTGGCTTCCTTATCCTGGGGAAAAATAAGGTAAGCCTGACTACGAACACCAAGAAATTCAGAACCTAAGAGAAGCCACACTAAGCTCAACAGCCAGAATAGGCTGTGTGGCTGGGCAGTGAGGAGTGATTAACACCCAGACTGGAGATCCTGTTCCTACCAATCTCAGACAGTAAGGCTAAAGACACAGCCCAGAACATAGGTATCATTCTCACCTCTGCTTTCCTTTTCTTTCGCACTTTCTCAATCTTCTCATCTAGGGTAGTGGCTGCCCTCTGCAGAAAAAACAGGATAAGAAAAAGAAACGTGAGGGGCTGGAGAGATGGCTCAGTGGTTAAGAGCACCGTCTGCTCTTCCAGAGGACCCGGGTTCGATTCCCAGCACCCACATGGCAGCTAACAACTGTCTGTAGTTCCAGTTCCAGGCAAACACCAAGGCAAATAAATAAATAAAGTTTTTTTTTTTTTTTTAAAAAAAAAAAAAAAGAAACGTGAGGCTGGAGAGATGGCTCAGAGGTTAAGAGCATTGATTGTTCTTCCAGAGGTCCTGAGTTCAATTCCCAGCATCCATATGGTGGCTCACAACCATCTATGATGGCATCTGGTACCTTCTTCTGTATACTGTATACATAATAAATAAATAAATAAACCTTTAAAAGAAAGAAAGAAAGAAAGGGAGAAAGAAAGAGAGAGAAACGTATACTCAGAAATAATACCAAACTGGCATGTCACAGGGTCAGGCCTCAAATGTTAGTACAGAAAAGGTTCACCTGAAGTAGGCATGGTGGCTCATACCTGTAATCTAGCATTTGGGAAACTGATGCAAGAGGTTATGATATGCCAGCCTTGGCTATACAGTGAGTTCCAGGCCAACTTGGCCTGTAGAGTGTCACCCTACCTAAGGTTGTCAAGGCTAAAGCAACCCTACCTAAGGCTAATCTAAGTTTGGAAAACTTAACCAATCTGCACACTATGCCAACCAAAAGAGGATTTTATCCAAACATATTACATGCATATATGAACATTAAATTTTTTTAAAAAGGTATAAAATAGTTTGTTAAAAAATAAAAATAGAGGCTGGAGAGATGGCTCAGTGATTAAGAGCATTGACTGTTCTCCCAGAGGTCTGAGTTTGATTCCCAGCATCCACATGGCAGCTAACAACTGTCTATAATTCCAAGATCTGACACCCTTACATAGTTATACATGCAGGCAAAATACCAATTCACATAAAATAAAAATAAATATTAAAAAATAAATTTTAAAAAAAGGTGCATGCCTTTAATCCCAGCACTCAGGACACAGGAGGATCTCTTTGAGTTCAACCTGGTCTACAGAGAGGGTTCTGGGACAGCCAAAGCTACACAGAGAAACTCTATCTCAAATAACCTAAATAAATAAATAATTTTTTAAAGAGCTAGATTACTAAGAACCAATACAAACACATTTTTAAAAACCCAACAAATTCTATTTTAGAGACTGGAGGAGAAACAGCTCCATAGCTAAGATCACTTGCTGTTCAAAATATAGGGCCTGAGTTCCATCTCCAACAACCGCACTGGGCAGCCATAGACACCTGCAACTCCAGTTCCAGGGTCTAGCTCCCTATTCTGTCATCCATGGGAACCTGTACACACCTGGTGTGCGCGCATGCACATACACAAAATAAGTCTTGGTATTAGAAAAGTAGTTCAACTCAGTTCAGAATAAAGCTGCAGGCTGGAGAGGTGGCTCAGCAGTTAAGAGCACCTACTGTTCTTCCAGAGGACCTGAGTTCGATTGCCAGCATCCACATGGCAGCTAACAACTGTCTATAATTCCAAGATCTGACACCCTTACACAGTAATATATGCAGGCAAAACACGAATTCATATAAAATAAAAATAAATATTAAAAAATAAATAAAAAAATAAAGCTGCCCTTCTGGAGGACCTGGGTTTCATTCCCAGCACCCAAAGGGCAGCTCACGAGCATCTGTGACTGCAGTTCTAGGGATCTAAAACCCTCTTCTAGATTCTATGGGCACTGCATGCATGTAGTACATTTACATACATACTTCAGCCTCTGTTGTGCTAAGAATACAGCATGTGCCACCATGCCCAGGTATGGGTATCTAATAAAGAAAGAAACAAAATACATTTATTATCTATTGAAGCAGGTGTGGCAGACAAGAGCCACAGACAGCATGTGAAGGTCAGAAGAAAACCAGTGGGACTCAGTTCTCCCCTTCTACCACAAGGGTTCCAGGGATCAGGGTTAGGCCATCATGTTACAAGTGCCCCAGCTGGGGGCTGGAGAGATGGCTCAGTAGTTGGGAGTACTCACTGCTCTTCCAGAGGACCAGGATTTGGTTCCCAGCACCCACATGGCAGCTCACGACTGTCTGTATTTCTAGTTCCAGGCAAACACCAAGGCAAATAAATAAAGTTTTTTTAAAAAAAAAAAAAAAAAAAAAAAAAAGTGCCCTAACCATCTCACAAAGTGGAGTAAGATATCTTTGGTATTCTAAATGTCATCTGTAGACAAACTAATATATTTCTGATTTATCTAAAATAAGACCACTTTACAGTGCTTTTCACTACTGGCAATTCATGAGGGCAGTAATGTACTTGTAGCCTCCTCTCCCTACCCCATCAAACCTACATAACTCCTATTTTCAAAGGGTTCCAAAAGCTGCTGAATATTAAAAAAGGTAAAAGGCCACGAGATAAGGGTTTGCCCTAATACTCACTTACTGTCCAACCTTAACTGCCCATCACCCAAACTGTCCCTGTCAATCTTACCTTCTTCTTGAGCTGGCTCATGACATCAGCCAGGGCCCAGCTGCCATCATACATGCCCTCCTTCTCAGTGAAAACGAAGTCGGGATTGAAATCAGCACTGCGGTTCTTCTGCAAGGCTTTCTGCTTTCGGCCCAGCACAATAGGCCCCTGCAAGGAAGAAGGTGGAAGTGATAGACTGACAAGGAGAAGCATAGAATAGGAAGAGGGAATGGAGGAGGCCTAACAGGAGATCAACATGGATCGGCGGGGAGAGCCTGCCCAGTGTCTATAAGGCCCTGGGTTCCAAACAACACACAGACTACAAAAGAAACAAATAAGGAAAATATGAACAGACAAAAAGAAAGTGGCCAGTTCACAGCTGTCCTGGCAGGTTTTTAAGGCACCTGTCAGTAGCCTATAAAAGCCAAAAGTGAGTAAGTCGGCAGAAAATCTGATCAAACACCTAACAAGCTTCATTCCAAAAAGTCCATTCAGCAATTAATGATCGATCTGGGTGGGTCTAGCCCACCATGGGAGGTGCCAACTCTGGGCAGTTGGTACTGCTTTGCACAAAGAAGCAGGCTGAGCAAACTAGTGAGTATTCCTCTATGGCTTCTGCTTCAGTTCCTGATTCCAATTTCCTGCCTTGAGTTCCTGGTCTGACTTCCTATAATGACAGACTGTGATGAGGAACTATTAGCTGAAATAGTAAGTGGTT
>PVIH01000295.1:217292-239928 GCA_004025045.1 Sigmodon hispidus
GTTTTTTTTTTTTTTTTTTTTTTTTTTTTTTTTACTACTTCCTGCTGATTAAGTGTTGCCAATTTTATAGAATCTAGAGGCTGGATCTTTTTATATATATATATATATTTTTTTTTTAATTTTTATTTTATGTGAATTGGTGTTTTGCCTGCATGTATAACTGTGTAAGGGTGTCAGATCTTGAAATTACAGACAGTTGTTAGCTGCCATGTGGATGCTGGGAATCGAACTCAGGTCCTCTGGAAGAATAGTCAGTGCTCTTAACTGCTGAGCCATCTCTCCAGCCCAATGCTGGATCATTTTAACTGACATCTTAGAAGCTGATCTTCCCATCAGAGAATTTTTAGGTGGTCTTGGCAAATGAAACTATATTTGCCTGGAAACAATCTACAGCTTTTCATCTTCTGTGGAAACAAAAGCAGAAATTCTCTTGCAAAGCAACATATTCTCATACTCAAATTTTAAAGTCAAGATATATTTAAAATATATGTTTGTTTAACTTAGTAGTCTTTGTAACCAATTGTTTTTTTGTAGTTAGCTCATTAAAAGTTAAAAAAATTAAAAAAAAAAACCAGAATAATAACTATAATCTAGACTCTGTATTTGTCATTTTTTTTTTAAAAAAAAAAGATTTATCTATTATGTATACAGTATACAGAAGGTACCAGATGTCATTATAGATGGTTGTGAACTATCATGTGGTTGCCGGGAATTGAACTCCGGTCCTTCTGAAGAACAGTCAGTTCTCTTAACTTCTGAGCCATCTCTCCAGCCCCTGGTTTTTGTTTTTTTTTTTTGGCTGCTGAAGTCTGCCTGACTCCACCCTTCTTCTACCTGTCTCTTCTCTGATGCCTCCACCCATGTGTACAGTGCTCTACACAGGACAAAACAGCTCCTTTATTTACAGAATGATATTTACTGCATATAGAACAGTCTCACCACAAAACTCCCTTCTCCCTAAATTACTTTCAGTCATGATGTTTTATCACAGCAACAGAAATCTAAGATACACTGTGATGATATATTTTATATGTAATAAAACTAGTCTGGGATATCAGAACAGATCTACCCACAGTCAAGCAAGGAAGGTCAGAGCATGGTAACTCACACCTTTAATCCCAGCACAGGAAAGACTAGGAGTGGTGATCTATGGCTTTAATCCATAACTCCAGAAACAGAGATCTGTTTCTATGAGTTCAAGTCCTAACTACCAATAGCAGTAGCTCACACCTTTAATCTTAACTCTAGATGCAAAGTTGAATGTGGAAGTGAAGCAATGGGGAAGAAGGGTAGGAAGACAGATTTATTCTGTAGAAGTGACAAGAAGCCAGGCTGAGGAAGCTGGAAGATACTTTTACCCTGACAAGTTGGCTGGGTGAGATTTGACTGTGGTCTATTTCCTCTCTGATATTCCAGCTTTTCCACAATACCTGACTCTGAGTTTTTATTAGATACAAACTAGAATTCATGTTTCAATACATGGGCTAGGGACTCTAGTTAAGTGACAGAGTACTTGCCTAGCATGAGTGAGACCCCAGGTTCAATTACCAGTACTGCTAAAAGAAAAAACAAAAAGAATAACTTCATTTTGTGTGTGTGTGTGTGTGTGTGTGTGTATGAGGCTAGGCATAATGGCACACACTTTTAATCCCAGTACTCAGAGGCAAAGCCAGAGGCAGGTAGATCTTTGAATTTGAAGCCAGCCTGGTCTACATTATGAGCTTCAGACAGGCAGGGCTATAGAGGGAGACTCTGTCTCAATAATATTAATAGATAAAAATAACAATATACACATATCAAATTATCACATTGTATACCTTAGTTATAATGTAATTTTTTAATAATCAAAATTAATGTTACATTAATATACCTCACTAAAGCCTAGGAAAAAGGCATAGCTATTGAGTACCTAATATACACAAGGCTCCACAGTAAGCACTAAAGATATAGATTTATCATCTAGCAGGGCAAGGGTGGTGCCTAAATTTAATCCCAGCAGAAGCAGGTGGATCTCGGAATTTGAGACCAGTTTGGTCTACAAAGTGAGTACCAACCAGGACAGCTCAGGCTACTCAAAGAAACCATGTCTCCAAAACCTCTGGGAAGGCAGAAACAGACATATCCCCAGAAGCTGACTGGCCAGCCTCACCTACCCTAACCGATGCGCTAGGTTGCCGTGGAACTGCCTCCAGAAATAAAGTGAACCGCTCTTTAGGAATGACACTTGGTGTTCATTAAACTTTAGCCTGCCAACAGTGTATGTACCCACACACATATAATGCACCTGCAAGTGCATATGCACTTTCAAGCATGAACAGACACACACACACTACATGGGGTGGGGGCATGCTTAGTAGACAGTCATGATGAGGGCTGAGAGTCAGATGGTGGAAAGGACAGAGCCTGACCCACTCTGAAAACCAAAGGAAAGCAGCTACAGGGTTGGGAGCAAAGGGCAGTTCCGACGGGACTGCATCATGGGAAGACCACTCAACTGCTCGCTGAGAAGACTACTACAAGGGGCAGGGCAAAACTGGAATCGAAGTACGTGAAGGCTGCAGGGGTCCAGTGTGACTCGGCAGTGGGAGGAACAAGGAATAGTGTGGCTGGTCAGAGGGCAGACACCTTGGAGACTCCTAAACTGGCCTGCAGACCACCAGATAGGTGAGGACAAACACGCAGTAGAAAACGACCTCATGGCTCCATCCTGAGATGCAAAGACTGGAGCCTGAGAGTTTAGCTTTCTCGGACAGAAATTCGACCGCAGAGGCCGTGGGCCATTTGAAGGGCTATGGCAGGCAGGCAGATGACAGTGCGAGGCTCGGAGATTTGTTTTTTTATTTGTTTGGGGTTTTTTGTTATTGTTTTGTCTCGCCACTCGCCTACAGCCACTTTTACTCTAGACGACATCGCCACGGTGATGGATAGGAGAGCTGAGTGTCCCTGACTGGGCAGGAAGCCGACTCTGCACAGCCTGGGTCAAACAGCGGGGCATGGGGACGGACACCTTAGCACGCTGAGGAAGGCCTGGGGCGCAGGTTCCCGGCAGCTCCCGCCCACCGCTCCTTCCCACGCCGCTCTCGTCCGCCCGCTCCCACCTCTTCCTCGTCGTCTCCGGAGTCCGACTCGGGCTCCACCGGCACTTCGTCATCTTCGCCGATGGTCCCGATGAAACCGAGCTTCGCCAGCATGCTGAGGAAGCAGCCACTTCCGGAAGAGAGTGAGACCAGAGGACCTGACGGGTCTGTTCGGTCCTCGCCTTACTGTCACGCGCATGTGCTTTACGTCACTTCCGCTCTAGGGACGCCTTGGGGACACGCCCCTTTTGCTCCCGGCGTTTTGGGGCGTGGTTTTGAATGATGACATTAAATGGGTGGGGCTTTTTGAAATTAGAAAACTACGGAGTCAATTTTCGGGAAGAAATGAAGTCTGCGTGTATGAAAAGGTGAGGGAAAAATTAGAAGTATGTATATATTTGGGAGCAAAACAATAACAACAAAAGTGGTAGCAAGGGCTTCCGAAATGCCTCAGAGTGGTAAAGGTGTTTGCCACACTATCCTGAGGACCTGAGTTCGATCTCCAACACCTACAAGATGGAAGAAGAGCAAAAGTCCACGGAGTTCTCACCAGATCTACATACTTTATCCAAGTGAACACGTCCCCTCCTCATAAACGGGGCTGGAGATCTGGAGGGCCGGTTCAGCAGTTAAGAGCACTGACAACCCTTGCAAACACTCGGATTAGATACTCAGCACTCACATGGTGGCTCATAGGCATCTGTAATTTCAAATCTGACGCCTTCTGGACTCCATGAGCACTGAATGCACCTAGTACACAGACATGCATGCAGGCAAAATACTCACATAGACATATAAATAATACTTTTTTTTTTAATTTGTGGGGAGTTTTGTGAGGCAGGGTTTGGCTAAGTGGATCCTGGAAATCACTTTGTAGACCAAGCCAGACATAGTTCACAGAGTTCTATCTGTCTCTGCCTCCCAAGTGTTGAGATTAAGGATGTGCTGCGTCACCACTGCCGCTGTGTTTTAAACTTTTTAAATAATTTCTGCAGAAAAATATAGTAACAAATAATTGTCTTGGAGTAATCAAATTGTGATTTTTATTTTCTTAAGTTTTTATATTTTTTCCCCACTACAATAAACACATTGAGGGTTTTTTGTTTTGTTTTGTTTTGGTTTTTTTTTTTTTTTTTTGTAATTCTTGTTTTCAATCACATACCTTTTTTTTGTTTTGTTTGGGTTTTTTGTTTGTTTGGTTGGTTGGTTGGTTGCTTAGTTTGGTTTTTCTAGAAAAGGTTTTTCTGTGTACACTTGGAATTCACTATGTAGATCAGGTTGATCTTGAAGTCATAGAGATCCATCTGCCTCTGCCTCCTTCGTGCTGGGAAAAACAAAACATTTTCTGGGCCTTTTGTTGTTGTTATTTTTTAATATTTATTTTTATTTTATGTGAATTGGTGTTTTGCCTGTATGTATAACTGTGTAAGGGTGTCAGATCTTGGAATTACAGACAGTTGTTAGCCGACATGTGGATGCTGGGAATTGAACTCAGGTCCTCCAGAAGAACAGTCAGTGCTCTTAACTGCTGAGCCATCTCTCCAGTCCCTGTTGTTGTTATTTTTAAGACAGGGTCATATCACACTCTTGCTACATAGACCAGGTATCTTACCATGGAACAAGCAGAGGTCTTTCTGCCTCTTCTTCCACTTTGATTAAGGACCTATATACCACCAAGCCCAGCCAGGCCCCATTTACTTTTTGTTTTGAAACATGGTCTGTCTATGTTTCCGGGGCTATCTAAGGACAGGCTAGCCAAAAACTCACAGAAATCCACCTCTGCTTCCTAAGTACTCAGATTAAAACTGTGTACCACAGAAGCCTGTGCCTTTAGTTATTCTTCATAGAACAGAAATATCTTTTTAAAAATCTGAACCAGGGGATTTAGCACCTCCAATCCAGGCTCAGAGACAGGAGGAAACACCACAAGGCTTGCTGGTCAGTCAGTATAGCGAGCAACAAGTTTCTGGTTGAGTGGGAGATAGTCTCAAAATATACATTGAAGAGAGAGAGAGAGACACCTAATTTGGACATTTGTCCTCCACACACATTGAGCCTACACACACACACACACACACACACACACACACAGAGGCCTGGTTAGACTCAGTTCATAGGCTGCTTGCATAGCATGAAGCCCTAGGTTCAATTACCAGTTCACAATAGTGCACACCTGTAATCCCAACATTTAGGAGGAAAGACAACAAAGCAAGAGGATGGATAGTAAGTTCAAAGCTATTCTCTGTGGAATTCAAAGCCAGCCTGGGCTATATAAGTCCATATCTAAACAATGAAAGAAACTGGGCTGGAAGATTGTTCAGTAGATAAAGTGTGATGCATTTATCTAATCATTTTTTATTAATAACATATCTGGGTGAGACCCTAAAAGGTCAGAGAAGCAAGGAGCAGCCGCCAGACACTTCCTACCTCTACCTTTCCTTCCTCCAAAGGGACCACGATTGCTGCTAAGCCCCCTCTCTACTTCTTCCTCAGTTCTCCAAACCTCTATGGTTAATTTTGGTCCACTAGTGATTCAAAATAAACCTTATTGTCTCAATGCAATCAAAATAACACACAAAAAGTGCTAGGAGTTTTGTTCATCCCTCAAGAGTCAGGGACAGAAACCATGTAGAAGTTCACCAGACATGGAAGCCACTTATAATCCTAACACTTGGGAGACAGAAACACAGAATCCTGGATCCAAGCTGGTCGACTAGACTAGGCAGAATCATAAAAGTCTAGTGCTTTTGTACTGTAAATATTGGTTTAATAAAAATGCTGATTGGTGTAGTGGGATTATGCTGGTATTGTAAATATTTGTCCTGCCTATGGTGTTTTTTTTCTTTCTTTCTTTATTTGCCTGGAACTGGAACTACAGACAGTTGTGAGCTGCCATGTGGGTGCTGGGAATTGAACCCCGGTCCTCTAGAAGAGCAGATGGTGCTCTTAACCGCTGAGCCATCTCTCCAGCCCCTGCCTATGGGCTTAATAAAAAGCTGATTGGCCAAAGGCAAACAGGAAGTGTGGACAGGGTTATCAGGCTAAGAAAACTCAGGAACATCACAGAGCATACCCAGACACCAGAGACAGATGCCAGAGTTGCTGGAGCTGACAGGAGATGCAGAGGGAATGCTGCTCTGAGAAAAGGTACTGAGCTGCATGGCTGAACAAGATGGGTTAGATTGAGAGCAAGTACTAGCAAATTATATACTTGGGCCCTAGGACAATCAACATAAAAATAATACAAGCGTCTGTGTGATTCTGTGAGACTGTGGGTTTGAAACTCTGATCCATGCCCAGAAAGTCTGGACCAGAATCATTTACAACAGATTGGTCAAGTAAATAGGCAGGAAGTAGAGGTGGGGCAACCAGACTAGGAGTGATGTGGGATGTCTTTCTGTAACCTATGAATTACCATTGGACAATAAAGGAACTGTTTTGGCCTATGGCAAGGCATCTTAGAGGCAGGAGGGAAATCTGAGCATAGGTAAAAGGGAAGGAGGGTGGAGTCAGGGAGAGACACTGCAAGATGCCACAGAGAGAGCAAATGTAAAAGTACAGGTAAGCCATGAGCCACCTGACAAAGCATAGATTAATAGAAATGGGTTGAGTTAAGACGCAAGAGCTAGCTAGCAAAGAGCCTGGGCCATAAGCCAAAAGTTTGTAATTAATATAAGCCTCTGTGTGATTGTGGGGACTAAGCAGCTGTAGGAGGTCTGGATGTCAGGGCAAGGCCAGGCCAGAAAGCTCAGGCTACATAGGCCAATTCTGGGAAACAGAAAAACAGAGAATATGAGAAGCAGAGGAAGTGGGATGAGAATGCTGCGCTGTGTAAAAAGGTTCCAAGCCACATGGCTAAACATAAATAAAATCATGGGTTAGCTTAAGAGTTAGTGAGTAATAAGTCTGAACCATAGACCAAACAGCTTGTAATTAATATAAGACTTTGTGTGATTATTTGGGACAAAGTGGCTGCAGGTCCAGACCTCCTTCAGGCAAGGTCAGGTCAGAAACTTCTGACTACAGTCTAGGTTCAGTATGAGACTCTGCCTCAATATATAAGGTGGAAAGTTATCCAGGATGACACCCAATCTCAACTGTGTCCTTCACCCATATGGAAACCTGTGGTGCTTTGAATAGAAATGGCTTCATAGGTGCATAGATGTAGCGGGAAATCAGGAACTGTATATGTGAACGATCACGTCATAGGAATGGAGACGAGCTGGGCGTGGTTAACTGAAAAGGATTCCGGAAGTAGACCTTCGAGGGAGGGGACCAGGACAGGAAGTCGTCATTCTCTCACGAGAGTTCCCCGACCGAGTGCGCAGTTCACCCCAGCTGCCGGGGAGTTCGGACGTATGGCGTGGGGATGAAGAATCTTCCCTAGAAAGGCTCCGACGCGCTGCAACCTCATCCTGTCATCTTCTCCTAAAACCGGCTCTGTTTTGTAAGCTATTTTCTCCAAATAAACCCTGTTTAAAAACATATCTCAGGGCGGGTTTTTACCGAGATACATAGATTTGAATGCTTGGTCACCAGTGGGTAGCACAATTTTAAAGGATTAGGAGATGTGGACTTGTTGGGTAGGTATGACCTCTTGAAGGAAGTATGTCACTGAGGGGTAGACTTTGAGGTCTAAAGGGCCAATCCAAGCCCAGGGTCTATTTCTTTCTGCTGAGAATAGATCCAGATGTAGGACTCTCAGCTCCTTCTCCAGCACCATGTATATCTGAATGCTGCCATGCTTACCACCATGAAAATAATGGACTAAACCTTTGAAGCTGTAAGCAAGCCCCAATTAAATGCTTTCTTTTATAAGAGTTGCTATGGTAGGGGCTGGAGAGATGGCTCAGCGGTTAAGAGCACCCTCTGCTCTTCCAGAGGACCCGGGTTCGATTCCCAGCACCCACATGGCAGCTAACAACTGTCTGTAGTTCCAGTTCCAGGCAAACACCAAGGCAAATAAATAAATAAAGTTTTTTTTTTTAAAAAAAAAGAGTTGCTATGGTCATAGTATCTCTTCATAGCAATAGAACAGGGACTGTGGTAGTTTGAATATAATTAACCCCATAAGTTCATAGGGAGTGGCACTATTAGGAAGTGTGGCTTTATTGGTGTAGGTATGTCCTTGTTAGAGGAAGTATGTAACTGTGGAGGCAAGCTTTGAGGTCTCATGTATACTTAAACAATGCCCAGTGTCTTTTTTTTTTTTTAATTTATTTATTATGTATTCAACATTCTGCTTCCACTATGCCTGTGTGCCAGAAGAGGGCACCAGATCTTCAGATAGAGGGTTGTGAGCCACCATGTGGTTGCGAATTGAACTCAGAACCTCTGGAAGAGCAGTCAGTGCTCTTAACCTCTGAGCCATCTCTCCAACCCAATGCCCAGTGTCTTAGTTCACTTCCTGTTGCCTGAGGTTCAGGATGTAGGACTCTCATTTATAGCACAAATTTTATTTAGTATTATATTAAAAGCATGGAGCCAGATATTGGGAGAAAAGCTGAAATATCAAAGAGAGAAGGAACAAACCACAGCCAGTCCCTCACCCAGCAAACTCCTCAGGCCGAATGGGTTAGGTCCTATCTTCATGAGTCCTCAGACTGACTGGGTACAAACAGAAGGGGTGAACTTTTTTCTTTACCTGCCTTCTATTTCCTTCCCATCCAGCTATTTTACTTCCTGGTTCAACTCTTCTAGAGCTAGGATTAAAGGTGTGAGCTGCCACTCCCTGACTGTTAAGCCTAGAAGTCACAGAGATCCACAGGATCTCTTCCTCCTGAGGGATGGGATTAAAGGCATGAGTCTCTGACCTTCATGGCTTGGCTGTAGGTGATTCTGTCCTCTGATATTTCAGACTATTTTTTATTAAATATACAATATATCACCACACTCAGCTCTAGCACCATGTGTGCCTGAATGTCCCATTATGTCCCTATGACCATGTCCCACCATAATGATAATAGAATAAACCTTTGGACTATAAGCAAACCACCACAATTAAATGTTTTCTGTTATAAGAGTTGCTGTAGTCATTGTATCTCTTTACAGCAATAGAAATCCTAAAACAGGGGCTGGAGAGATGGCTCAGCGGTTGAGAGCACCGTCTGCTCTTCCAGAGGACCCGGGTTCGATTCCCAGCACCCACATGGCAGCTGACAACTGTCTGTAGTTCCGGTTCCAGGCAAACACCAAGGCAAATAAATAAAATAAATAAATAAAGTTTAAAAAAAAAAAAAAGAATTTCATGCTCTACCAACTGAGCTAGGATAAAAGAGCAGATTCAATAATCTTTAAAAAAAAAAAAAAAAAAAGAAATCCTAAAACAGTGACCAAGACACACCCACACCCATGTGAACATGCATATATAAATATAGGTGTATACACACACACCACATGCATACAATTAACCAAATAAATGAAAGTAAAACACTAAATTTTAGTGTTGTGTTCCTGCTTAAGCAACACACTTCACTTAGGACCATATCGCAGCAGGATTTATCTACCCGCCCCTTCACTTTTAACTTCTGTCTCTCACATGTGTCCTCCATATTGACACATACCAGTCTTATTCTTCCCAAAGCCTTTGCATGGTCTGTTCCTTCCATCTAAAATACTGTTTCCAACATTTTTTAAAAAGATTTATTTATTATGTATACAGTGTACAGAAGAAGGTACCAGATGTCATTATAGATGGTTGTGAGCCACCATTTGGTTACTGGGAATTGAACTCAGGACCTCTGGAAGAATAGTCAGTGCTCTTAACCTCTGAGTCATCTCTCCAGCCCCTGTTTCCAATGTTTAATACATGACTGGCTTTTTTTCCATGACAATGACTCTGTTTTAGGGATATCTGCTTGGGGTGTTTTCCTCTGAGCACTTGTATATATACATTATATGTGGGTTATGAGTCAACCTCCACAAAAAAGCCAGACATGGAGATGGCATGGTGGTATGTGCCTGTAACCAAGTTGCAGAGCCAGACAGATGAGTGGAGCTCACTGACCATCCATCCAGTCTAACCAATCCGTGAGCACTGGTTTTTGTGAGCGATTTGCTTCAAAAAAAAAATGGAGATGGAGAGCAATGGAATAAATCACTCTTTTCTTCACACACACACACACACAAAATAAATAATAATATGCCAGGTGGTGGTAGCATACATCTTTAATCCCAGTACTTCCGACTTCAGAGGCAGAGGCAGGTGAATTTCTGTGAGTTCAAGGCCAGTCTGATCTACAATTTAGTTCTATGACAGCCAAAGCTACACAAAGAAACACTGTCTCCATAAACCAGAGATAGATAGATAGATAGATAGATAGATAGATAGATAGATAGATAGACAAACATATGGATAGATAGATAACAGGGTTTGGTGACAAGACTTAGCAGCTAAAAGCACTATCTGCTTTACAAAGGATTGGTTTGGTTCTCAGCTGAGACCTGGATCTCAGTTATTTCCAAGGCTAGTTCCAAGGGATACATCACCCTCTTCTGAACTCTGAGGGCACAAAGCATGTGCATGGTACACATATATACCTGCAGGTAAAACATTCAGACACATAAAAGAATCTAAAAATAATTACAACAAAGAATTTTCTCCATCTTAGTACCTTTGACATTTGTGGCTGGTGGGAACCTGTTGTAAAGTGTTTGCAGCATCCTCTAACCCCCTAAATGTCAGTGGTATACCCCTCCGCTGCTCTGACAATCAATCAGGGTTTCTGATTGTTGTCCCTACCTGACAATCTGTTGCTTGGAACAGAGGCAGCATCTCTAGCTCCTCCAGGTTCTTGCAGCAGTACTGCCTATGTGTGACACAGTTATTCTGCCTGCTGGTACTAGAACCAATTTTGTTTCTGTGTTCAGCCTGGACTACAGTCTCAAAACAATAAGACAGAAACCCAAACAAACAACAACAACAAAGTAAAGAAATAGTCTTTTCTTTCATTTTTTTAAAAGATTTTATTTATTTATGATGTATACAATGGTCTGCCTGCACATATGCCTACAGGCCAGAAGAGGGCACCAAACCTCATTACAGATGGTTGTGAGCCACCATGTGGTCGCTGGGAATTGAACTCAGGACCTTGGACCAGTACTATTAACCACTGAGCCATCTCTCCAGCCCAAGAAATAGTGTTTTCAACAGTGTCATCACCATCATCATCAATAACAGAAAACATATTTACAGACTACCTGCTTTTAATCTTTTAGGAAAATTTGCCCAATTTGTTTTGGAATTTCATAGTAGGACTCATAACAAACACATTGGGCAACTAATTGTTACCAATTTGATAAACAGATGAGCCCCATGCACTGTGGGCAGAAGAGGAGTTTATTCTTAGATAAAAGTTTATTCCTTATTCTTGTCAATTTGTAACAAATCTTTTCTGTCCCATCAGCTCTCAAATAATGACAGACTTCTGGTTAATTATGAAATCTCAGCCTATAGCTTAGGCTTGTCGTTAACTAGTTCTTATAACTTAAGTTAACTCATATTAATCTATGTTCTGCCATGTGGCTTGTGGATGTTAGCTTCACTCCTGCACATCCGGCTTGCTTTGTGACTTCTTCCCTGAGTCCTCTTCATCCTGGAAGTCCTGCCTATACCTCTTGCCTAGCTGACTTGCCTGTGAGTTCAAGGCCAGTCAGCTCTTTATTACACTAGTCACAGCAATACATCTTCACACAGTGTACAAATATCCCACAACAACAGTTGCTTTGTCTTGTAAAGACACTCTTTCTCCAGGCTCTTGAAGGAAGTAGGGAACACAAGCCCAGGGTATTTTCAGGCATCACTAGGAATTATACTCTCTTGATCAGTGTTGTGTAATAGTTTCTTCTGAAATTGAAAAATTCTATCCCACAGTAAAACTCCTTAAACAGGAAGATAAACAACTTAAAAATAGGTTCAGGAAGTCCCTGAAACTGAGCAGATCCACTAAGCCCCATCCTGCCAAAATAAAAAGTAAATACTGCAAAATAGAGTCTCAGAAAATCCAAGCTGCAAAGATTGAGAACAGATCAGCTGCTGGGAAGAAGCAGAAACCAGCCAAGCTGCTGGAAGAGATTTAAAGCAACTGCAGCATCTGGAAAGGACACTCTCCAACCCATTGAGCTGCCTGCAGTCTGTGTGGTGTGCTCCAGGTCCCCAGATTCCTGGGGTGGACTTTGGTGATACAGCTGTGTTTGAGTCGTTTCCGCTCTTGTAAGTAACTCCAATGAAACTCATTGGTTCATCAAGTTGGATTTGGTAGTATCAGTACTTCGCTCTGTGATGAATTCCCTGTCTGTGGTGAGTAGACAAGTGTGTTGTGGTACTCCAGGAAAAATTTTGTCACATGACAATTAGGGAAGTTGCAGTGGCACATGACTTTTATCCCAGCACTTGAGAGTGAGAGGCAGTAGGTTCCCTGTAAACTTGGGGCTAGCCTAGTCTACATGGTGAGTTTCAGGATATCAGGACTACACAGAGATAATCTGTCTCAAAAAACAAAACAAAGCAAAACAAAATAAATCCTCTTGATTACAGGACTGTCCCAGGCTATCTTATCCCAGCAATTTTTTTCATTTTGTTTTGTTTTTTCTTTTTTTTTTCTTTTTTTAAAAAGATTTTATTTATTATGTATACAATATTCTGCCTCCACTATGCCTGCGTGCCAGAAAAGGGCACCACATTTCAAGATAGATGGTTGTGAGCCACCATGTGGTTGCTGGGAACTGAACTCAGGACCTCTGGAACAATAGCTAGTGCTCTTAACTGCTGAGCCATCTCTCCAGCCCACAAATGTGGTTCTCATATATGCAAAACAATCATACATATAAAATAAAAACTTCAAAAAGTCCTCTAAAATATATATATAATTCTTTCAAGATAGTGTTTCTCTGTGTAGCTCTGGCTGGCTGTCCTAGAACTCACTATGTAGACGAGGCTGGCCTTGAACTCAGAGAGCCCCTTACCTCTGACTCTCCAGTGTTGTGATTAAAGATGTGTGCAACTACCACTCAACACAAACAATTTTTTTTTATGAAACACTTTTTTTTATTATATTTTATTATTTTATTTAATTATTTGCCTTGGTGTTTGCCTGGAACTGGAACTACAGACAGTTGTGAGCTGCCATGTGGGTGCTGGGAATCAAACCCGGGTCGTCTGGAAGAGCAGATGGTGCTCTTAACTGCTGAGCCATCTCTCCAGCCCCACAAACAAATTTTTAAAGAATCTCTTACTGGGACTTAGAACTTACCAGTTCATGGGGCTGGACAGCTGGCTCAGCGGTTATGAGCACTGACTATTCTTCAGGAGGTCCTGAGTTTAATTCCTAGCATCCACATGGCAGCTAACAATTGTCTGTAATTCCAAGATCTGACACCCTTACACAGTTATACATGCAGGCAAGACACCAATTCACATAAAATAAAAATAAATATTTAAAAAAAGAACTTACCAGTTCAGCTATACTGGCAAGCCAGTGAGTGCCAAGACCCCCTTCTCCCTAGCACTAGGGTTACAGACAGGTGACTTAGAGCCTAGCTTTTTCATGAGGGACTGGAAATTCAATCCTGAGCCTCAGGCTTGCACGGTAAGGCCTGACTAAGCCCTCTCCCCTAAACTGTTGGAGATCTTTCTGTCTTTGAGAGCTGGTTGGTAGGCCCCCCCAAAAAAGTCAAGGATTAAGAGTAAAAAAGCAACCAGCAAAACACACAACCTTCTATAACTCTGTTTCCAGGGGCTCTAATACTTCTGGCTTCTGTTTGCAGCAAGTAAAACACATGCAGGCCAAACCCTCATACCCACAAATAGAAAATTACTAAAAATAAATTACTGGGTCTGTAGAGATGGCTCAGTGATTGAAAGCACTCATTACTTTTGCAAAGGGTCTGGGATTGATTCCCAGCACCTACATGGAGGGCTCACAGCTATCAGTCCCAAGGCACCTGACACCCTATTCTGTATGCAGGACACTGTACACCCATGGTACACAGACACACAAGCAGACAAAACACCCATACACATTATTAACTAAATAAAATTTTTAAAAAATCTTGGTTTGCTATGTTTCTTTCTTATTTTTTTTTTTAAGATTCATTTATTATGTATGCAGAAGAGGGTACCAGATGTCATCATAGATGGTTATGAGCCACCATGTGGTTGCTGGGAATTGAACTCAGGTCCTCTGGAAGAACAGTCAGTGCTCTTAACCTCTGAGCCATCTCTCTAGCCCGGTATGTTTCTTATTATATGATAAGAAACATGGGTTTAACTTTTCCCCATAGAGGGAAAATGGCTTTTGTCCTAACCCTTTTTTTTTTTTTTGTCCTAACCATTTATTGAATAAGATCTATACTTTCCTCAACTCTTTAAGATGTTGTTTTAAATTTTTATTTTCATTTATTTTTAAAGACAGTGTCTTTTTACATAGCTTGGACTGTCCTGGAACTTACTATGTAGATCAGGCTGGCCCAGAACTCACAGAGATCTGTTTGTCTTTGTCTTCCGAGTGCTGGGATTAAAGGTGTGGATATCAACAGTACAAGTGGTGACAAATTGTGTACTTACCTAATAAAGATTGCCTGAAGATCAGAGAACAGAGTTGGCCACAGATTTTAGCCATAAAGGTCAGGGCGTGGTGACACACACGCCTTTAATCCCAGCATTTAGAAGTTTGAACCAGGAAATGGTATTGCTTGGCAGAGAAAATTTTATAAGGTGGGAAGAAAGAGAGTTTGTTTCTTCCCTTTTGGTTGAGGAGTTGGCAAGGAGAGCATTGGCTGTGGCCTGTTCTTCTGTCTCTCTGATCTTTCAACTTTTCCCCAATATCTGGTTCCAGATTTTTACAATAAGACCAAAGTAAAATTCGTGCAATAATCATCTCGGTCTTTTGTTGTTGTTTCCCCAACAGAGGGTTTTTCCGTGTAACCACTCTGGCTGTCCTGGAACTCTCTTTATAGACTGGCTGGCCTGAAACTCACAGAGATCTGCCTGCTTCTGCCTCCTAAGTGCTAGTAATAAACATGTTCAGCTTTTCCATTGCTTTCTAAAGAGTCTTTTCTTTCATTTTATCTTCTTGCTATTGACCATCTAACATTTAGACATAGTCCAGTGTGACAGTTTGCCAGCAAATTTGGGAACGGCTTATGAGGACTTACAAGTTCTTTTCAATCTTGCTTCACAGCACATACTTCAAGTGAGCTAAACACACACTCACACACACACTTTAAAAAATTAAAACAAGGGGCTGGAGAGATGGCTCAGTGGTTAAGAGCACCGTCTGCTCTTCCAGAGGACCGGGGTTCGATTCCCAGCACCCACATGGCAGCTAACAACTGTCTGTAGTTCCAGTTCCAGGCAAACACCAAGGCAAATAAATAAATAAAGTTTTTTTTTTTTTAATTAAAACAAAACCAAACAAAGAAACAAAGACAAAAACTATACGATGAGTGGGAGATGGAGCTCAGTGGTAGTTTGGTTTAATCCCCAGGACCACATCAAACAAAGCCATACCAGTCTCTTGTCCACAGAATCACCGTTTTTAGGGCGTGTGGAAGCAACCAGAAAGCATGTGTGATTGTTTTAGGCTCAGACTTCTGCACTAGAACGTAAATTTCATGAGGACAAGGACTGGTGTATTCTCTCCAGTTTCTCAGCCTCTGACCTTGCACACAGCAGCAGGCTAACAAATGTTGACATAGAGAAGGGGGTTGACTGCGCAGCAGGAAACATAAAGCCCAGAAAGGAAGATAGGCCGGCTTTCCCGGCCCAGCTGGAGCTCCTGGAAAACTACAACTCCCAGCATGCCCAGACCCAACCAAACCACGCCCGGCTCCTGACGCTGTAACGTGTCTAGTGGGCGCAGGCAGGCTGCGGCGCCCGCCGGGACTTGTGGTCCCAGCCGCGGTGGGGGTGGGGCCGGCATGGAGGCGGGCGGGGGCCGGGGGCGGGCGCGGCCCCTCCCCCGTCACTTCCTGCCGGGTTGCGGGCGCCGGAGCCGCTCTTCAGCGTTTGCGCTGGCGGTCGTCGTGTCTGTGTGGTCTCCCCGTCCTGATCCCCGGCCCGGCGGCGCCCGCCTCCTCCGCGGCCACACTGCCTCTTTCCTCTCCCGCTCCCTTCTTCCTCGCCCTCTTCCCTTGCTCCTTCCCTTCCTCGCCGCCGCCGAGGACACCCGGCCCGGGGACGAGCTCCGGAGAAGCAGCCAGGTGAGGCGACCGTGCCGGGCCTCCGTAGAGCCCTCATAGGCAAGGAGGCAGCGGGAGGTGGGCGGCGGGTGGGCTAGGCCTCGCGGGAGCGCGAGCTGCGGCCCAGGCCCTTCTCCGCCCGCGGGGCCTTCCCGGAGGAGGCGGGCCCTCCGCGCCGCTCGTGGGCCCAGTGCCCGAGTTAGGCGGGGGCGCGGGCAGGGGCTGGGCTGGTCGGGAGCCCCCGAAGTCTCGGCGTTGTGCACAGCTCCGCGGCCACTGGCGAGCCGTGGGACGTGGTGCCAATTCTCGGCTCTGCCCCCTTCGCAAGTCACTTCTTAGTCTTTGTGTCTGTTGTGAGGGGAGAAGGGGGGAGGAGGTAGAAGGCTAATCCTGTCCCAGTGCTGTCCCTGCTTCTCCAGACTGTAAAGGTGCAGTGAAATGGGGCGTGTAAAGCGCTTATCAGCGTCCCAGACCCACATCGTGTCCCAATAAACGGTTTGCATAATTTATTAGCGTGATATGAAGGTATAATTTAGGGTGCAGACTAGACAGAAGTTGACCTACCTTTCCATTTGCGTTTCCTCCGAGGCAGAAGAACCCGCGTGCCCACTGCCAGCGCCTGGGCATTGTGCTTGCTTAGCATCAGAAAGGGGCGCGCGCTTAATGGGGACACTGTAGCAGGCCAAGTACAGATGTAAAGATACAGCCATCCTTTCTGTAGAAGCAGTTGTGGGGACTTCACCAGCTCCCTCAAGTTCAACAGTCTGTTCCATGTTGTTTCCCTGCCACCATCCAGAACATTGTCATTTCTTTTTCTGAGAAAGTTGCTGGCACAAGCTCCCCTTGGGTTCAGCAGACCTCTTTGGAGCCCTCCTGTGTGTCAGATTCTGGAGGTGGACAGTGCAAAGATGTGAAAACCCTGCTTTCCTGGTCTGCATCTGCAGCTCTTCACTTTCTTTGGCTGACTTCTCTTTCACTCTCACTCGGGGCCTCAGTTAGCATTTTCCCTTATACCCTGGCTGCACCTCTCTCCCTGTGGCACTATTGCTGGTGTGGAAGCTTCATTTTGTTCCGTTTCACCCATAGTGATGTGGGGGCCTTTGTAATGGTCATTCTTTTCATCTGCTTGTAGCTGTAATTTTTGAGAAGGTGTTAGAGAAGAGATTTAAAGTAGGATTTTGGTCTTTCAGGCATCTGTGCTTACCAAATGTAAATTACATTGCTATTTGTTGAAGTAAAAACTAAAAATACAGTTGGTGAGTGTGGAGGGAGCAGTCTCTGCCATTCTGGTGAACTTTTAGAAGAACATCTTTTCTATTCTGACCCAGCCTTTCTTTAGTAAGATTAAATTCTTTTGTCTTTATTTTTGAGTGTTATACCAGCAGCAGCTGTTGTGGGTGTCAGAAGATAACTTTGGGGATTCAATAGGTTGTCAGGCTCCTTGCTGCAAGGACTTTACATGCTGAGCCCTCTCAAAGTGTCCGTTTTTTGTTTGTTTTAAGTCTGTGTTTAGTGATGTAGGTGCCCCCTTCCTTAAAGACATGCAAACTCAGATTTACAAGAGTAAGGTAGTGTTTGCTGTGCTCAGTGACCCTTTTATGCCTTAGGATTAGTGTGTGTGTGTGTGTGTTGTACCTTTGTGCATGTCTCTTTGTGCCTGTGGAGGCCAGAGGTCAACTTCTGGTGTCTTGCTCTTCCTTGATGGCACTCCACCTCTTTTCTTTTTAAAATTTATTTATTTATTATGTATACAGTATACGGAAGAGGGTACTAGATGTCATCATTGTTGTGAGCCACTATGTGGATGCTGGGATTTGAACTCAGGACCTCTGGAAGAACAGTCAGTGCTCTTAACCTCTATGCTGTCTCTCCAGCCCAGGCACTCTACCTTCTTTTCTGAGACAGAACCTCTAAGCATGTTGTGTCCCCTTTTCTTCAGCCCCTCTATCACTACATTGTTTTGGGCAGTGAATTCCCTTAGTAAATGGAGAACATTTATATCACACCCATCTCAATAATGTAAGGCAGCCTCTGTGCTTTTGACATCTTCCTAAAGTTTGTGACAGCCAGGAAGCAGTTTCTAGCATAAATTGTTGTGTGATGACTTAACAGCCCCTAAACAAACGCTTCTTCAAGCAGTGCCAAGCATGTCCTTTGCCACATAGAAAATTACGGTAGTTCCAGGGAAATGATATTTTAATGCTTTGGTGGAGAACAGTATCTCTAGCTTAGGCTGGCTGGCCTTCAATTTTATCAATCCTCCAGTTTCACCCACCAAGTTGCAGAAATTACAGGTGTGAGTTGTCATGCCTGGCTTCTGAAGTTATTTTTAAGTATGGAAGCTGAACACTGTAAGAAAGCACTGTGAATTGGTCGCCTAGCTTTGGCAATTATTAACTTCAAGCTTAAGGCAGTCCTGTTTCTTCTCGAACTCCCTCCTTTAAGCTAGTTTGTTTTGAAACAAACCATAAACCTGTCATAATCTTAGTTATTTTGACTTTAACCAGATCATCTCAGATTGACTGTTAAACTGTCAATAAAGTGCCATTTTGCCATTTCTCAGTATACTTTCCTTCCTTTCTTTTTTTGGTCTGGCTTCTTTGTTGACATATGATTAATACACAGCAAGAAAACACCTGCAGAGTTAGCCAATCCCCCTCCTCAAGGTAGAACCCAGATTTCATTCTTTCTCCTTATGAACTGAATTAACTGAACTGTTAATGACTAATTGAGAATGGAGCAGCTGTAAATGCCTTTCATTCCAGCACTTGGGAGACTGAGGCAGGCAGAGAGACCCTGTCTCAAAAAGTAAAAAGAAAAGGGCTGCGGGATTGTAGCTCAGTGGTGGGACACTTGCCTAGCATGCACAAAACTGGAGGTTTAATCTCTAGCACCTCAGAACTTCAAAATGTGTTGTTAAATTGCTGTCTGAAGGGCCCCTGCAGTGTTTACAAACAACATATTGGCTGGATTGTTAAGATCCTTAGTTCTGTGAACAGTGTGCAAACCCAGGTGAGGGATTGGTATTTCCCTTGTTTAAAAGCAAAGATCTCTTTCAGAGATGAGGTTGACCAGAATGTTGCAAATGTTTGCTGCTATTACTCAATCTTCTCTGTAACTTCATTATTTCTGTGCTGCAGGTGTACATCAGTGCTTGATCAGTACAGTGTCAGTACTCTGCTGTTTCAGTTGTTACTCAGCCTGGGTGCTGAGGAGGGGCTGCTTCTTTACATTAATTGAGCCTGTTCTTTTTTTTTTTTAAAGATTTATTTATTTAAAGATTTATTTATTTATTAGTTGTACAGTATATAGAAGAGGGTACTAGATGTCATCATAGATGGTTGTGAGCCACCATGTGGTTGCTGGGAATTGAACTCAGGACCTGTGGAAGAACAGTCAGTGAGTGTAAAAACTTCTGAGGCATCTCTCTAGCCCCTTGAGCCTGTTCTTAATCCCAGAGTTCCATGTCTAAGAAGGAATAAAACATTTAAAAACACTTGGTCTACTAGGCAGTGGTGACACAGGCTTGGGAGGCAGAGGCACCTGAACCTCTGTGAATTTGAGCCTCTGTCTACATAGAGAGTTCCAAGACAGCCAAGTCTACACAGAGTAACCCTGTCTCAAAAACTAACGAGCCAACCAACCAACCAACCAAACAAAAAAGAACAAATGAACAAAAAAGGAAATCCACTTAGTCTTTCCATTAGACTTAAAGTAAAACTGTGGAGTACTTGGAATTTTTATGGTACTCAAATACACATTCTCTTAAGTTTCAGCCATAAAGCTCATTTATATACAAATAATTTTTTAAAAAATATTTATTTTTTATTTTATGTGAGTTGGTGTTTTGCCTGCATGTATAACTGTGTAAGGGTGTCAGATCGGGGGCTGGAGAGATGGCTCAGCGGTTAAGAGTACCATCTGCTCTTCCAGAGGACCCGGGTTCGAGTCCCAGCACCCACATGGCAGCTAACAACTGTCTGTAGTTCCAGTTCCAGGCAAACACCAAGGCAAATAAATAAAAATAATAAATAAATAAAGTTTTTTTTTTTTTAAAAAAAAAAAAGGGTGTCAGATCTTGGAATTACAGACAGTTGTGAACTGCCATGTGGATGCTGGGAATCGAGCCCAGGTCTTCTGGAAGAGCAGTCAGTGCTCTTAACCGCTGAGCCATCTCACCAGCCCCAGCCTGGGGTTTTAAAGACTTCAAAACTACTGACAGGATTATCATGATTTGTTTCACAGCAGACCTGGTCATGGATGAGGTGTGTGGAATTTTTGTGTGTTTTTTTTTTTTTTTTTTTTTTTTTAACACAAAAGCAAAAACTCCTTACTACAATCAAAGCTGTAGTGTTTATGCTGCTCCAAAATATAGTAATTGTAAGCTAAAGGCTTGAACATGAGAAGACCTGTGAGTTGCTATGGCTACTTTCTCCAACATTTTATTACAAAGTTTCCAACACATACCAAAGTTAATGAGATTTTAGTCCTGGCCCTTTAGTTACTACCTAGCTACCATTATCACTGACCCCACTTGCACTAACATGCTTGTGTGTCTCCGAATCATTAATCTAGATTTTGATGTATTTTACAGTTGCCACAGCACCACAGGAAATGCTTCACATGATGTTCACTAGGGTTCATTACTTGTTTGGGTGTGCTGAGAGCGAGCCTCATGCATGCGCCCCACCCCGCCCCAAATGCCACATACCCTACTGCTAGGCTATATCTCCAGCTGTTAATGTTGATTTTTTTTAAGTTTCTCTTTTTGAGGTAAGGTCTTGCTTTGTAGCCTGGGATGTCCTGGAACTCTATGTAGCCCAGGCTGGCCTTCAACTCACAGAGATCCACCTGCCTCTGCCTCCTGAGTGCTAGGATTAAAGGCCTGTACTACCATGCCCAGCCCAGATCTTTACAAATCAAGAGCTTTGTTGATTTTTTTCTTTTTTCTTTTCTTTTCTTTTCTTTCTTTCCTTCCTTCCTTCCTTCTTTCTTTCTTTCTTTCTTTCTTTCTTTTTTTTTTCTTCCAGTTAGGCTTTGACTGACAAAGCTCTGCTTTTAAAGCTAATTGTTTATTGAACTTTGGCACCAGAATGATGTTGACCAAATCTTTTGTTCTCACCCACAAAGGAAATGATAGGGTTAGGAGTAGCTCCGTGGGGGCTTGTGAAAGGGTCCAGAGACAGATTGATTATCTGTCTTACTGGCAGATCAGTGCTCTCAGGAAAAAACCCACTGTGAGGTGTTTTCAGGAAGTTACTGCCAGCCCTTGCGTCATTTTTAATGTTTTCATTCTCACACTAGTGACAAGTTTGTTTGTTTACTTACTTACTTATTTATTTATTTATTTATTTGTTTTTAAACTTTATTATTTATTTACTTATTTGCCTTGGTGTTTGCCCGGAACTGGAACTACAGACAGCTGTCAGCTGCCATGTGGGTGCTGGGAATCGAACCCGGGTCCTCTGGAAGAGCAGACGGTGCTCTTAACCGCTGAGCCATCTCTCCAGCCCCTACTTATTTATTTTTGACAGATTGATTTTTTTTTAAAGATTTTTTGTTGTTGTTATGTATACAGTATACAGAAGAGGGTGCCAGATGTCATCATAGATGGTTGTGAGCCATGTGTGGTTCCTGGGAATTGAACTCAGGACCTCTGGAAGAACAGTCAGTGTTCTTAACCTGTGAGCCATCTTTCCAACACCGATAGGTTGATTTAAAAGTGATGTCACCTTGTAAGTGGAGGTGACAAAAACTGATAAGTTATGTTTGCTTATTAATAAGAGTGCACTCTAAAAGCAAACATGGCGAGGGGCGGAGCCAGAGAGATGGCTCAGAGGTTAAGCACACTGATTGTTCTTCCAAAGGTCTTGAGTTCAATTCCCAGCAACCACATACATGGTGGCTCACAACCATCTATGATGACATCTGGTGTCCTCTTCTGTATACTGTATACATAATAGATAAATAAATAAATCTTCGGGATTTGGAGATCAGATGATATCTTGTTAGATTACTGTCACTTCCAGAGTAAGGGTCAGAGCTAGGAATAGGAAAGCCTTTGGGACTCAAGTCCCTGGACAAGGTCTTTCACCACAGGAGCATTGACTGGCCTGATTCTAAAGCTGAGGTCCTTGTGAGCCACAATGGTGTATCATCTCTTCAGCCCAGACACTGTTTCCACAGAGCCTTGTGCTTCCTTCTCTCCTCTTTTCCAGGTGCATTGCTTTTCTCCCTGGGATAGGTTTTGTTCATTGGAACTTAGTTTGAATAAAAATGTGTTTAAGTAATGGTCCTGTATATGGACCTTTTGAGCCACTACTGAGTCCTACACTGTTGCTTCCCTGAGTACACCAAGCATGTCACATGTGTAGGCTTCA